>CAUYUJ010007680.1:100466-152854 GCA_963575745.1 Prorocentrum cordatum
GTAGTAGTAGTGGTAGTAGTAGTAGTAGTAGTAGTAGTAGTAGTAGTAGTAGTAGTAGTATTAGTAGTAGCAGTAGTAGTCGTAGTAGTAGTAGTAGTAGTAGTAGTAGTAGTAGTAGTAGTAGTAGTAGTAGTAGTAGTAGTAGTAGTAGTAGTAGTAGTAGTAGTAGTAGTAGTAGTAGTAGTAGTAGTATGAGGAGGAGGAGGAGGAGGAGGAGGAGGAGGAGGAGGAGGAGGAGGAGGAGGAGGAGGAGGATGAGAGGAGGAGGAGGAGAGGAGGGACGAGGACGAGGACTAGGACGAGGACGAGTGACGAGGACGAGGAGGAGAAGGAGGAGGAGGAGGAGGAGGAGGAGGGAGGAGGAGGAGGAGGAGGAGGAGGAGGAGGAGGAGGAGGCGGCCCAAGAAGCCCCCCGTGAAGGTGCACTCGAAGCTGGACGGGGCCCTCCAGTTCCTTCGCTCCGTCCTCGGCGACCTGCTCCTGGACGACGCGCGTCCGGCGCCTGGGGGCGGCGTGTGCCTCGGCCGCGGCGGCGCGGCCCCCTCGCGCAGCCCGGAGCTCGGCGGCGACAATTCCGAGCCCCGTCCTCGCCGATCCGGCAGCTCGATCCCAGACCCCCTCGGGCAATGAAAGAATTACGACGGAGTTTTGTTGTAGTTGTTCTTGTTGTTGTTGTTGTTTTTGTTGTTGTTGTTGTTGTTGTTGTTGCTATGTTCAGCCTCTGGAGGCCCCTATCAATTGGTCCTTGGGACCGTCGAAGAACGACTCGGGACGAAGAACCGAACTGGTCCCGGGGAATGGGTCCAGACTGCTGGGGGTCGCCGATCAACTCAGAGAAGAAACAGTTTCCCGTACCTCTAACCTTCGGTCGTTTTCCCGTTTTTGGGGCCTCCTGGGAGGCCCTCGTCGCCACCGCTGTATCCTCCTCGAAATCCTGGTCAGAACGCATCCCGGGAGAGGTCTGGGGAGTTCGCAGCGTTGTGGCTTCCCCATTTCCCTCGCCGATCAGCGGCTCAGGCAGCTCGATGGTCGGCGGGGATAGGGTTAGGATCGGGGGACGAACAATAACATAAACATGCAAACTCGGAGGTCCGCGCGGATTCCTCGGATCGGCGCTGGAGACCACTGGCGGCGCCTCCTGCGCCGCCCCTGGCGCGTTCCGCGCGCGAGAGAGGGGGGTCCAGCGCGGATCCGAGAACTCCGCGCGGACCTCCGAGTTTTGATGTTTATGTCATCGTGCGTCCCCCTATAGGAATCTGTTGAGCACGTGGCAAAATCTGGGTCCTCCCCCCGCCTCCCGTCGATTCAGGAGAATCGATGGTTCTTGGGGGTAGGGCTCGGGTGTCGCCACCCAGGAGCGCTTGCCGAGGACAGAGCCCACGCTCGCGGAGGAGGAGGCGATCGGGAGCTCAGAGTACTCTGAGATACTGATATACCGCCGCTCTTGCAGGAGAGCCCTCGTCACCACGGCTGGGTTCCCCTCGGTCGTCCTTCTGGTCAGAACGCAGCCAGGGAGAGTTCCAGGCAGCGAAGTTGCCGATGCCGCTGCTCTCTCTGGAGATCCCTCGGCACCACGGCTGGATTCTCCTGGTGATCCTGGTCGGAAGCCATCCCGGGGGAGGTCCAGGGAGTGGCGGCATTGGAACCGTCCCCTGCTCCCCCACAGGGCTCCACCGAGGGTTATACGTTTTGGTCCACCGCCGTTGTCTCCTCGAGGTCGACTCCTGGGGCCCGTCCTCGAGCCCCAGGGCGGTGAAAACAGAAGGAGCCGGGACGAAGAGGTGCTCCCGAGGAGGAAAAGGTCGGTCGGAGGTGGACAGACCTACCCTGACACGTCGATTAGCGAATTGGCCGTTTTCGGTTCGCGAGAGGGCGTCGCGGCCGTCATTTGTGCGGGTCCAGGTCCGTCGGTTTCGGCCCTAGGCCGTTTTCGCTCAAGGGAGGTTTACTAAAGGGAGGTCAGTCCACCGCCGAGTGGGGGGAGGGAGGGCAGGCTTCGTAGAAGCACCCCTGCTTCGCAGCAGGCGCGGGCCTTGTCTGTCGACGGAAGGCTGGCGCCTTCTGAGAAGTGGCCTCCTCCCAAGAAGCCTTCCCCCCTCCCCCTCCCCCCCTCTGCGCGCCGCCACGCCTCCGGGGCCGCGGACTGCCGGCATCGCATCGTCGGATGTCCGTTTCCACGGGGGGGGTGGCGTGGCGGGGGGGGGGTGGCGGCGCGCCTCCGTGGTCGGAGAGTCGCGCTGCCCTGCCGACGCCTCGGCGATGCGGCTCGAGGTGGGGCCTAATGCCTCCCGCGGGCCCAGAGGCTGCCGCCCCTCCTGCAGGTGGCGGCCTCTGCGCCCTGCTCTGGGTTTCTTAATCGGCGTGGGGGGGGGGGACGATCCCCCCCCCCCGACGGGGGTCAACCTCGCCTCGTCGTCGCGCCGCGACGGGGGTCGGAGTGCCTTCGGCGCGCGGTGGCTGCCCGCGACGGGGGTCGATGTGGGGCCGCCGGCGGGGGTGACGCACCCCCGGCGCTTACTAAGAAACTCGGAGTAATTTGTTTTGCGTCCCTGGTGCACCGTGGACGGCGGCCATGATGGGCGGCGCGTGCCTGGGGTGGCAGGACCGCCTGCGCGTGGGCAGGCTCTGCTCCTCCTGGGGGGCCTGCGCTGCGCCGGGGGCAGCGAGGCAGAATTCGCCTCCTTGGCTGCGCGCCGCATCGCGCAGCTGCCAACGGTGCCCGACTAAGTCGGCACCTTGCTGGGGCGCTGGCGGCCGCGCCGTTTCGCCGTTCTGTCCGCGAGTCAAAACATCGTGGACGTCGCCAATGCATCGGCGATGCGTCAGTGATGTCTCGGCTAGGGGGGGTTATCCTCCGGCGCCCTCTTGCTCGGACCCAATGCGCGCGGCCTCCCACTCTCGATCACCCCCTCGTGTCGTGAGAAGAGTCTCGGCGGAAGGCTCTGCTTGTCAGTTTTCGGCCTCCGAAGGTCCTTGCCGGGCGCATGTGCGGCCAAGACGCAATATTTTTTGGCGATCCCGAGTCGACCCAGAATGAGACGCTGGTCCAGGGGAAGGGTTTGCGACTTCGGGGGTCCAGCTTTCGAACCAGGAAGCGCCTCGCTGCCACGGATCGATGCCCTCCGAAATTCGGGTCTAAACGAGTCCGTGGAAAGCGGCTGACAGTTGTCAGGAAACGAGATGTCGGGTGGATTTCGTTGTTTTGAATGTTGGTGTTCTTCCTGCATGTGCGGCCTCGGGGACAATCTTTGGGCCCCAGGTCAATCAAGAGCGGATCCGGGACAGAACTCACCCTCCTGGGAACGGGTCGAGACATCTGGTGGTCGACGTTGTGAAACGATCGCGGCGTTGGGGCCAGGTGGTCGAGGGCCAGGCTGGCGGCACCGGCAGAAGGGTTCCAGACGCCCGCGCAGATGTTTTGGCTCGGTACAGGGCCCTCTTCCACCCGCACCTGTGGGTCGTCTGCCGTTTCGTGAGCTCCGCCGCTCTGTGCTCCTCCTCCTCCTCCTCCTCCTCTTCGTCCTGCTCCTCGTGCTCCTCCTCCTCCTCCTCCTCCTCTTCCTCCTCTCCTCGTCGTCATCCTCCATACGTCTCCTTCATCAGCATACTCCTCACAGATTCCTCATACGTCAGCTCATCCGCCTCCTCCGCCCCTCTCCTCCTCTCCTCTCGCCTCCTCATCACCTCCTCCTCTCCCATCCTCATTCCTCCTCTTTCCTCCTCCCCCCCCCCCCTCCCTCCCTCCCTCCCTCCCTCCCCCTCCGTATCTCCCTACCCTCCGTCCTCCTCCATCCCCTCCTCAGACCTTCATCCTCCTCCTCTTCCTCCTCCTCCTCCCCTCCTCCTCCTTCCGCTCCTCATCCCTCCCTCCCTTCCCTCCCTCCCCCCCCTCCCTCCCTCCCTCCTCCTTCTTCCCCTCCTTCCCCCTTTTCCTCTTCCTCCTCCTACTCCTCCTCACTTCCTCCTCTCCCTCCACTCCATCCATCCATCCCTCTCCCTCCATCCCTCCCTCCCTTCCCTCCCTCCCCTACCATCCCCTCCCCCTCCCTCACCTCCTCCTCCTCTCCTCTCCTTCCTATCCTCCTCCTCCATTTCCTCCTCCTTCATTCCTCCTCCTTAACCTCCTCCTCCTCCTCCTCCTCCTCCTCCTCCTCCTCCTCTTCGTCCTGCTCCTCGTGCTCCTCCTCCTCCTCCTCCTCCTCCTCCTCCTCTTCCTCGTCCTCCTTCCGTAGCCATTTTGGCTCAAGCCATTTTGGCTCAAGCCGGATCGGCTCAGGGTGGTCTGCGCGACCCGCTCGGCCTGGCTCCCCCCGACCCGCTCCTCGGGTCTTCCTGCTCCCTCTCCCTCGGGCCGGGCGCGCCTCGGCCGACGGCCGCCCGCCCGCCCTCTGCCCCTCGCTCTCCAGCCATGGCGGATGTCGCTCCTGGCACAGCCGCTGCGAACGGCCTGCCAGCACTGCCTGTGCCGATTCCCCCTCCTGGGGGGTGTGCTGCCGCCCGCGCCACCGCCCGCGCCCCAGGTACAAACCGCGGTGGCAGAGCAGCTCAGCGCCTTGACGGTGATTGTGAAAGAGGGTTTCACCTCGCACAAAACAGAGTGTTGTTTCGCCAGCAGATGACAGTGATGGGGTCCAACTTCGATCGCATGCAGGAGGAGTTCGCGGAGATGAATCGTCGCTCGGAGGCTCGTTGGGCAGAGAGTAAGAAATCCCAGGATGCAGCGATCCACCAGGTCTCGATTGACACAGATGCGAAGTTGGCGGCAGTAGTGGCAAATATCGACGTTCAGATGCAAGAGCTACAGCAGAAGCTCTCAGCAGGTTCGTCGACTCGTGCCGATTCGGAGTTCGAGCTCGTGGGAGGTGATGGGGAAGGAGGGCGTCGGGCGAGGTTGAGGACGTCGGGCCCCGACCAAGCCAGTGCTACTCGTCTGATTGTTCTAGGTTTCGAGAAGCCCCTGCTGGAGGCGTCGCTCAAGGAAGCGGTGGCCCCGATTGTCGCCGCGTGTAGTCCAGCAGGTGAAGGACCGATCGTTCGAGCATACTCCCTCACGCGGAAGGTGACCCTTGACTTCCCCAGTACCTTGTCGTGCACGGCGTTCTTCGGTGAGAGCCATACCATTGGTAAGACTGTATACAAGGAACCGATTGATAACCAGGGCTGGTAACTCCGCGCGCGTCGTGACTTGCCCCCAGCTAGCCGTAAGTTGTTCTACTACTTGGGACAGACTCGAGCGATCATCGGGAAGGTCTTGGGGGAGAAAGGTTTCCAGGTGGGCAGCAGCGGTCTTGGCGGTCAGATATGCGGTCCCACTACGGCTACCCACCCTGTGATTCTTGCGAAGGTCACGATCCTGGAGCGCGGTCGCCCCGAACTCGTTCTGATCCCTGAGGCCCTCGGAACGTTCGGAGTGGGTGAGCACGCTGCATGCATTGTCACGCTTTTTGGTCAGATTCGGCCCTTTGCGTGATGGCCCCAGCTGTCCTGGAGCTCCCCGCCTCGGGATTCCCAGTGCGCTGCCTGGTCTTTTTTGTCGGGTCCCTGGTGGTTCGGGCCCTCCCTGGGATGGCGGGCCTGTCGGGGGTCAGCGTCGGGCCCGTGTGCCGACCAGCCAGGATTGTGCTCAGCCAGCCAACCAGTGTTTTAATCTGAATTCAGGAGGACCTTTTACCCCTGGTGACCCGCCCTCTGGAGCGAACGGGGTGTTTGCTCCCTCTTCTGCGCTTACATTGTGCTCTTGGAATGCCCGTGCTCCCTTCTTTTCGTACTCTACTTCGTCTCCACTGGCAGCTCGGCGTTGCAAGCAGATGTATGGTCTTGTTGGCAGGTTTGACGCTGTGTGCTTACAGGAGACTCATGGCACGGTGTCTTATGTGGAGATGTTACAGCGTGATGACCGTTGTCGTAGTGCAATTGTTCACCATTCGATGATCGATCCGAGGGCTGGGGGCGGTGTGGTTACTGTCATATCGAGTAAGCTGGCTTCGCAGTTCGAATCGATCACTCCGTTTCGGTTGATTGTTGGCCGTGTTCTCGCCTCGCACCTGAAGGGACGTAGTGGGGATTTAGTGATTGTCAATGTGCACATGCCGAATACTTCTGATCCAGTTGCGATGTGTCGCAGGTGCCTGTGGGTGATTCAGGTTTTCCTCCCATTGGCTGCGCGCGCCATGTGCTTGATTGCTGGGGGTTGGAACTTTATGGAGGTTGAGGGGGGGCGGTTTCGGACTGACGGCACGTGGTTAGCAGGGGATAGGGAACACACTGATGCTTTTCAGTCTATGTGTGGGTCTTGGGCTGAGCTTTTCCAACCAGATCCAACACGGCGTGATGTGTTCCAGGGAGAAGTCCGTGGGGTTGCCCGCCTGGACCGCATCTACACCTCTCTCTCGGCTCCTGTCTTGGATGATTTGGCGGTGACGGTAAATGCCCTGGGGCATGCCGTGAAGACCTTCGCCTCTTCTGACCACGTCCCCGTCGCGGCCACTGTCGCTCTGGGAATGCCATCAGCATTGCCCACCCAGATTCCTAAGTTGATTTCCCGACATGGAGCTTACCATGAGTTATCTACCAGCGCTTTTCTGGAAATCGACCAGGATCTGAACCCTCGGGAGAAACTGGCTCGGGTGAAGGAGATTTTCTGGCAGATGGCCCCTCTGTTCAAGGCTCGGCTTCGGTCGAAGCCCCCGAAAGAGAATTGTGAGAAGCTCCACTTTGCTACGATGGCCTTCCGTGGGTGGCGCATGGGCGGGTTCGACCAGCGTGTGCGTGCGATGCGTGCGTATCCTCGGTTACTTCAGTACTTTGATCCTGACCGTGAGAGATGCTTGGATATAGTCGGCTTAGGTGCATTGGTGCAGTCTCTGAAGGATGCTTGGTATGAGCCGGAGGAACGGGCGATGGACGGGTGGGGGGATGACGAGAAGTCTAAGGCTAAGGCAATGGCACGCTTGCAACACCTTCGTCGTGCCTGGTCAAAGATGCGACGGCGATGCGGGCTCTCTGGGGTCCTGGACAGTCCTGAGCAGGTGCGCCCTTCTCCAACGGCCTCTGCTGAGGCCCTTCGGGGCCATTGGCAGGCGGTTTTTGCCGCCAAGGAACCTGATCGGACCCTCTGGCCTGAAGACCTCGCTCATGCCCAGCCGATCCAGTTGGACCCAGTACATTGGAAGTTGGAAGTTGATGATTTTATTGAACGAGCCCGATTTAAGCATCACTCTGCCCCTGGGGAGGATGGCATTCCGTATGGATGCTGGAAAGCCGAGGGGGGCGCTGATGTTTTATTTGTTGTCTATGATGAGATGTGCCAAGCGTCGGGGGGTGCTGTTTCGGCGTGCATGCGTCGTGGAAGGATGTGTTTCCTGCCCAAAGACTTCAAAGACGACGAGAACCCCGCTGTCCTTGTTCGGTCGCTTGATAAGACTCGCCCACTCACGCTTGCGAATGCCGATGCGAAGCTCCTGAGTGACGCCTTCTCCATTGGCCTCCAGCGGGCTGCGCCGTCAGTGATCGACCCGATCCAGCGGGGGGGCTTCCGCGGCGTGGGCTCCTTGACAACGTGGTCGAGATTGAATGGTGGGGTCTTCGTCAGATGCTTACTGGTGGAGATCGCTCGGGCATCCTTTTCACTGACTTTAAGGCTGCGTTCCCCTCTCTGATCGTCTCTTGGATATTGGCGGTCTTGGAGTCCATGGGTGTTCCTGGTGAAGCTTGTGGTTTCTATCGCGAGTTGCACCGTGGCAGTGTGGCTGTAATCCGCTCCCCTGGGGCTACTGGTATTACGTTTTCGGTGGAGCGTGGGGTGCGGCAAGGTGATCCTGCTTCGATGCTCCTCTTCGCTTATGCGTTCGACCCAGTATTGCGTTGGATGAGGGCCAAGCTCACGGACCATGCCCCTCGGATAAGAGCGTGCGCTGATGATCTCTCCTTCTGCTTTCCCAACATCCTGACTGACCTCCAGCCGACGCTCTCGCTCTTTCGTAAGTTGGAACAGGCTGTGGGACTTGGGCTGAACATTTCCAAATGTAAGGTACGGGTGATTGGCTCGCTTGATCCTGATAGATTAGTTGCCCACCTTCGAGCCAAGGGGAGTGAGGACTACCGCATTGGGTTTGTTCGTGTGGTTCTATACTTGGGATTCTGGCTTGGGCCTGGGGCTCTGGACAAAGTATGGAGCAGCACCATCCCCAAGTTCTGGATGACGGCTCGGAGGCTCCGTGGGCTTGGGCTTGGGCTTCCACAGACCATTCGCCTCTTCCACTCGCACTGCATGTCGATTCTGGCGTGCCAGTTACAACTCTGTCCAGTGACCAAGGCTCTTCGGAAAGCGTATAATGAGGCCTTGCAGGTGATTACTGCTGGTCCCCGCCATGCCTTCTCGAGGGAGATGCTGACGGGCATGCGAGCGTTGGGGGCCTCTGTAGAATGCTTGGATATCAATTGTTTGTCTAAGGCTATCAACTTTCGGGTGGTGATGTCTTGCTCCAGTATAGATGCTATCCCGTATGAGATGGGGTCGTTGACGGTTTCCCTGGATGACGATAACTTCATTCCCGCTCGACTATCATGGCCCTGGTGGAAGTCTTCCTGGCTCAGGACTACGGTGACTGAAGTAGGCAACTTCACGGTCCCGCCCCTGGAACCCATCCCCAAGAAATCCCTTCAGAAGAAAGCCATGCGCAAGCTCAGAGGGCTCCGTGACCCCACTGTTCCCCTTCGCACCATGGTGCAGACGGTAGCTGACTTCCAGGTGCTTGCCCAGAGGACGCGTAAATTTGAGAAGGACAGCACGATGCACCTCGTCACCGGGGTACTTAGAGTGCTCTGCCGTGGGGTCTGTACCTCCAGTCGGCTGCGTACCACGGTGGAGGGATGTGCGTTTGGGTGTCCTCTGGAAGCGGCTGACGACGACCTGAGGCATTATCGCGTGTGCCCCGAGTTGAAGGCAGGTTTGATTGACATATTCCCCCTGTGGAGGACTTCTGAGGTCTTGGGCCGAGGCTCTAACGGGTGAGGATTGGCTCCTCACTCTCTGTTGTCTGGGGCCACAGTGGGGGGCGGTCACGTGACCTAGTGGGGCGCGCCCTTGTTGATTGCTTTCTGGCCGCGCATAATGCTCGCAGGACTGGCTCGGTCCAGCCGGGGGAGTTTCTTATTAAAGCAAGGCTTCGACAGCTGTCTCGTCGGCACCCCAAGCTTAATGAGGCGCTGCGTGCGCTGCGTCTGGCTGCTGCTGCTGCCGCCCCTCCCCCTGCTCCTCCTGCTCCTCCTGCCGTGCCCCTCCTCTCCTGAGTTGGCGTGTTTCCTTTGTTTGGTCCCCCCTTTTCCCTGTGGCCCCCTAGGTATTGGTCCATGCATGATGTTGTCAGAGTTTGATGTGATCCTGGTGGGTCTCTCTGGTTGGCTGGCTGGTTTTCCGAGGTTGTTTTTTCATGTTATTGTGCTTTCTCTGCGTTCTGTTACGTTTCTTGGTTAATTCAGGGCCCCGTGTTGTCTCCGCCTGCAGGTGAAGATGGTGAGGTGCAGCTAGAGAGAGTGCCTCTCTCGCCGCGCCGCCGCCCCCCTGCCTCGGGAGGGTGCTTCTCTTGCCGCGCCGCTGCCCCCCCGCCTCTCTCCGCCGCCCGCCCCGCGGCCGCCCCGCCTCTCTTGCCTGCCCGCCTCTCTTGCGGCCCCTGAACTACAGGTTCTCGGACGGGCGAAACGGCGGAGCGGTCTGGTTCGCTCGAGCGTCGATGGAGCGTCGCTCCTGTAGGGTAGGCAGGCCTTCCCGCGACGCCAAGCCGCGGCGCCTCCAGACACCCGTTGCGTCTGGCGCGGAGGAGGTCACCCCCCTCTGCCGCGCCCCGCCGTCGCCCTCAGGTTCCCGACGAAGTTCGAGGCACCCCCGCAGCCGCTCCACGCGAGAGAGCGGTCCCCTCTCGCCCTCAGGTTCCCGACGAAGTTCGAGACACTTTGGAGGCCAGCTGTCGTGTTTCCCTTGTTCGCTGTGTTGGGGCGTCGTTTTTGGGGCGCGCCCCCTTCTGTCTGCTTCTGCCTGCTGCGCTGTGGGTTGGGCCCTCGGTCAGCCGTGGGTGAGCGCGGCAAGGGAAGGATGCTCGAGTGTGTGACCCCCTTTTGGACGGTGTGCCGCGGGGGGGCGCGCGCCCGCCAGGGATCCAGCGCACTCGGAGCAGAGTGCCCGCCGCCGCTTCTCTTTGCCCTGCCCCTGCCGCTGCTCCTCCCCCGCCCTTTGCGTGCTAGGTAGCACGGTGCCCAGTGCTCGATGACATTCGGTGCGCGCGCTTGCGGTGGAAAAAAATCCTCCTCCTCCTCCTCCTCCTCCTTCCCTCCCTCCCTCCCTCCCTCCCTCCCTCCCTCCCTCCTCCTCCTCCTCCCCTCCTCCTCCTTCCCCTCCCTCCCTCCCTCCCTCCCTCCCTCCTCCCTTTCCGCTCTCCTCCTCCTCCTCCCTCCTCTTCCTCACCCCTCCCTCCTCCTCCTCCTCCCCCTCCTCCTCCCCCTCCTCCTCCTCCTCCCTTTCCTCCTCCTCCTTCCTCCAATCCCTCCTCTCCTCTTCATTCCCTGCTCTCTGTGCTCCTCCTCCTCCTCCTCTTCTCCTCTTCCTCCTCCTTCCCCCTCCCTCCCTCCCTCCATCCTCCCTCTCCGTCCATCCCTCCCTCCTCCTCCCTCCACTCCTTCCCTCACTTCCATCCTCCTCCTCCCTCCCCCCCTCCCCCCACCCTCCCTCCCCCCCCCCCCCCCCCTCCCTCCCTCACCCTCCTCCCCCTCCCTCCCCGCCTCCTCCCTCCCTCCCTCCTCCTCCTCCTCCTCCTCTTCGTCCTCCTCCTCCTCCTTCTCCTTCTCCTCCTCCCTTTCCTCCTCCTTCCTCCTCCTATTCCCTCCTCCTCCCCCTGCCTCCTCCTCCTCCTCCTCCTCCTCCTCGCTCTGCCTACCTGCTTCCTCGGCTCCTCAGCCTCCTCTTTCTCCTCCTCCGCCTCCTCCTCCTCCTCATCTCTTCCTCCTTCCTCCTCCTCCTCCCTCCCTCCCTCCCTCCCTCCTGTCCCTCCCTCCTCCTCCTCCTCCTCAGTCCTCCTCCTCCTCCTCCTCCGCCTCCGCCTCCTTCCTCCCTCCTCCCTCCCTCCCTCACTCCGCCATCTTCCCTCCCTCCTCCTCCTCCTCCTTCTCCTCCTCCTCCCTTTTCCTCCTCGCCCTTTCCTCCTCCGCCCTTTCCTCCTCCTCCTTTCCTCCTCCCCTCCTTTTTCCCCACCTCATTCCTTTTCCCTCCGCCTCCGCCTCCTCCTCTTCCTCCTCCTCCGCCCACCCCCCTTCCTCCTCCTCCTCCTCCTCCTTCTTCCTCCTCCTCCTCCTTCTCCTCCTCCTCCTCCTCCTCCTTCTTCTCCCCCGTCCTCCTCCTCCTCCTCATCCCTCCTCTTCTCCTCCTCCTCCTCCTCCTCCTCCTCCTCCTACTCTTCCTCCTCCTCCTTTGTTCCCGCATTGTCCTCCGAATTGCAACACCGTGAGAGAGCACGACGGGAGCTCAAGACCCAATTTGTCTGCTCTGCGGCGTTTCTCGAGCCGGGTCGATCGGTGAGGGCCTTGGGGCCCACAACTCGGCGAACGCGTTTGGTGTGAAACAAATGCAACGCTCGGATCTCAGGTTTCTGTTGCCCCATGCAGGTGAGGCAGGTCGTGAGGTTCAGCTCGGAGACGTCGAAGTACGCCGAGTTCCCGGACGACTTCGTGCTCGTTTGGCGCTTCGTGGGGCTGCTGTCCGAGGCCGCCCCTTCCGCGCCATCGCGCGAAGGTCTGCGGGGCGAGCCGCTGTGCCGGATGGTGCTGCAGGGCGTCCGGCTGATGCACCTGTGCGGGTACGACTACAGCGACGTCGTCGTCGTGCTGGCCCATGCCAGCGTCTAGCGAAGACGCCTGTGGCGAGCCACCGCCGCCCCCTGCCTTCTGGACGCGCCCACGGTGGCCAGACGCTGGGCCGAGGCCTGGCCCAGCTCAGCTGCTGGACTCCGCGTGCGCGTGGCCCTCACGGGCCTCTCCGCGCGACACCTCTCCCGGTTCCGTCTGGATCGGCCGAGACCCCACCAGTCACCAGCCTCGAACTTATCCCTATCCCTAAGATTGACACGCTACAAGGAGATGGCAGTCTCAGGGATGCACCCTCAGGAACTGAGGAAATCCCTGAGATCGCCATCGTGATGAGGCGATGCCCAACATAGGGATAGGGATATGTTCCAGGCTGGTAAACCAGGAAGCCTCGGGACAGGCCTGACACAGTCAGAGTCTGGCACGCCAGCAGCCACCCACTGTTGACAGACCACAGGGGGGCAGCGGATCGAAGACGCCTGCGGCGAATCACCGCCGCCCCCTGCCCTTGTGGAAGCGCCTATGTGGCTGACAGCTGGGCTAGAGCCTGGCCAAGCTAGCGGGCCAGTTGTTCTTCGAGTGGGGGAGCAAGAGGTTTGAAAGCGCTCATGTGTCCGAGCGTTGTGGCACGAGCTTGCCAAGCGGTCGGACCATGTGTTCCCCCAATCGTTGCGGAAACCCTTCGGGGAATATTTCTGGGAAGATGGCGGGGAAGATCAGGAGGGGAAGAGGAGGAGGAGAATGAAGAAGGAGGAGGAGAAGGAGGGCGAACATAAGGAGGAGGAGATGAGATGAGGAGGAGGAGGAGTCTTGGGCGTCTTGGAGGCCTCTTGGGCCGTCTTGAGGGCCTCTTAGGGCTGTCTGGGGCCTCTTGGGCGATCTTTGGGGGCACTTGGGCCGTCTCGGACCGTCGGAAGGCCGAAAAACAGCAGATGCCACAATCCTTGAAAAACTTATTGGAAATTAATGATTTTGGCCTATTCGGGCCTTCCTGGAGGCCCTCTGGGGAGCCTCGTGGGCCGTCTTGGGCCATCTTCGGGCCATCTTCGGCCGTTTTGGTGGGCTCCTGGCCCGGCCGACGCCGTCGGAAGTCGTTTGGGGAGCCACTCTGGGTCGACTGTGGGTCCTCTTGGAGTGCTCCAGGGCCGTCTTGGAGGCCATCTTGGGCGTCTCAAAAGCCTCCTGGGCCGTCTTGAGGGCCCCTTGGGGCCGTCTTGGGGGCCTCTTGGGCCATCTTGGAGGCCTCTTCGGCGATCCTTGGGCGATCTTTGGGGGCTCTTGGGCCGTATCGGGCCGTCGGAAGGCCGAAAAGACGCAAATGTCAAAATCCTTCAAAAATCTATGGGAAATGATTGTTTGTGGCCTTTCCTGGCCTTCCTGGAGACCCTCTTGGAGGCCTCTTGGGCCGTCTTGGGCCAGCTTCGAGCCAATTTCGGCCATCTTGGTGGGCTCCTGGCCCGTCTGACGCAGTCGGAAGCCTTTTGGCGGGCCTCTTTGGGCCGACTTGGAGCCCTCTTGGGGTGCTCCAGGGCCGTCTTTGAGGCCATCTTGGGCGTCTTGGAGGCCTCCTGGGTCGTCTTTGTGCCCCCTTGGAGCCGTCTTGGGGGCCTCTTGGCCAGTCCTGAGCCCATATTGGAGGCCTCTTGGGCGCTCTGTGGGCGATCTTGGGGGCCTCTTGGGCCGTCTTGGGTCGTCGGAAAGCCGTGAAGGAGCAAATACGAAGAACCTTCAAAGCCATACGGAAAGATTTTGGGCTCTTCGGGCCCTCCTGGAGGACCTCTTGGAAGCCTCTTGGGCCGTCTTGGAGGCCTCTTGGGCACCTCTTGGGCCGTCTTAGGCCGTCATGGAAGTTTCTTGGGTAGACTTGGAGGCATCTCCTCTCTTGGGCTGACTTGGAGGCCATCTTGGACCATCTTGGAGGCCATCGTGGGCCAACGTGGCCATCTTGGAGGCCATCTTCAGCCGTCTTGGAGGAAACATTGGGGAAATCCTGCTCCGTAGCAATCCTCCTGGGACCCCGGCGGGACGGGTCGAAGCCCCAGGGGGAGTTCTTTTGGAAAAGGACGAAAACAAAAACCGAGAGGGATTAGCACGCCAGGCACCCCTGCGATGAATCGACAGGGGGCGGCAGAACGAAGACGCCTACGGCGAATCACCGCCGCCGCCTGCCTTTGTGGAAGCGCCTATGTGGCCGAACGTTGAGGCCAGACCTGCCAAGCTATCGGACCATGTGTTCCCCGAATCTGTTTGGAAAGCCTTCGGGGAACAAGTGGGCATCTTGAAGGTCATCTTGGCCGCCTGGAGGCCATTTTGACCCTTTCGGGCCTTCTTGGAGGAAGTCTTGGAGGGCTCTTGGGCCGTCTTGGAGGCCATCTTGAGCGCCTTGGAGGCCTCTTCGGCCGTCTTGGGGGCCTCTTGGGGCCGTCTTGGGCCTCTTGGGCGATATTTGGGGGCATTTGGGCCGTCTCGGGCCGTCGGAAGGCCGACAGAAAGCAACAACCCATGGGAAATCAATGATTTTGGCTAATTCGGGCCTTCCTGGAGGCTCTCTTGGAGGCCTCTTGGGCCGTCTCGGGCCATCTTAGTGCCATCTTCGGCCGTCTTGGTGGGCCCTTGGCCCGTCCGACGCCGTCGGAAGCCGTTTGGAGCCGACTTGGGGCCCTCTTGGAATGCTCCAGGGCCGTCTTGGAGGCCATCTTGGGCGTCTTAAAAGCCTCCTGGGCCGTCTTGAGGGCCTCTTGGGGCCGTCTTGGGGACCTCTTGGGCCGTTCTGGGGCCATCTTGGAGGCCTCTTCGGCGATCCTTGGGCGATCTTTGGGGGCTCTTGGGCCGTATCGAGCCGTCGGAAGGCCGAAACGAAGCAAAGGTCAAAATCTTTCGAGCACTTAGGGAACATGAGTGTTTTCGGCATTTTCTGGCCTGCCTGGAGGCCCTCTTGGAGGCCTCTTGGGCCGTCTTGGGCCAGCTGCGAGCCAACTTCGGCCATCTTGGTGGGCTCCTCGCCCGTCGGAGGCTGTTTGGGAGGCCTTTTTGGGCCGACTTGGGGCCCTCTTGGGGTGCTCCAGGGCCGTCTTAGAGGAGGCCTCTTGGGTCGTCTTTGTGCCCCCTTGGGGCCGTCTTGCGGGCCTCTTGGGCAGTCCTGAGGCTATCTTAGAAGCCTCTAGGGCGCTGTGGGAGCAATCTTGGGTGCCTCGTGGGCCGTCTTGGTCGGAAAGCCGAAAAGGAGCAAATACCAAGAACCTTGAAAGCCATAAGGAAAATCAATGATTTTGGCCTCTTCGGGCCCTCCTGGAGGACCTCTTGGAGGCCTCTTGGGCCGTCTTGGAGGCCTCTTGGGCGCTCTGGGGGCGATCTTGGGGGCCTCTTGGGCCGTCTTGGGTCGTCGGAAAGCCGAAAAGGAGCAAATACGAAAACCTTTGAAGCCAGAAGGAAAATCAATGATTTTGGCCTCTTTCGGGCCCTCCTGGAGGACCTCTTGAAGGCCTCTTGGGCCGTCTTGGAGGCCTCTGGGGCCTCTTGGGCCATCTTCGGCCGTCTTGGACTCTATTGTGCCGAATGGGAGGCCATCTTGGACCATCTTGGGCGGACTTGGAGGCCATCTTGGACCATCTTGGAGGCCATGGAAAAAGTACCAACACCCAAACTGGAATAAACTAGCACGCCGGGCACCCCTGCGATGAATCGACAGGGGGCAGCGGATTTAGTGGCCTCCGGCCCCTGCCGCCGCCGTGCCTGCGTCGTGGACGAGAGGTCTCTCGGGAGAGGGGTCTCTGGGGGGGGCCTCCTGGAAGCCTGTTGGAGGCCTGCCTCTTGGGGGTCTCTTGGGTCTTGTGAGCCCCCCGGAGGCCTTTTGGGGGCCCAGCAGTTCAAGCAATCGGGGTTCTGGGGCCCTTGGGACAATATTCCATGTTGATCGTGGATGACCTGAGGACGCTCCACTCAGTGCCAACTGCACGATGGCGGACTTCAAAGGCGTCCTGGTTACGCTGGGCGATCGGATGACTGCGGACGAGACGGCGCACGTTGTTATGCTCCTGGTCTTCCTGGCACACTGCTTCGTTCTCGACGAGAATTGTCCGCTCAGGTGCTGGCAGAAGTACATTTTCCGCAAATACTGCACGCTGAAGGTCTGCACCATAACCATACCGCCTGTGTGCGGGGCCTCGCTGCCTTCCCTCCCTTTCTCCCGGTCTCTCTCTCTCTCTCTCTCCTTCTCTCATGCCCCGCCATTCTCAACCACGGGGCAAGTGAAAAGCTACCTCCTCTCGGCCTGCGGTGGTGCCTGGAGGTCCCCAGAGGCCCCCGGTGGAAGGCTTCTTGTGGTCGGGCCCCGTACTGTGCTCCAGAACCGGCAGGCCGGTGGGATCCTGGCCCGGTGTTGCTCTCGTCCTGGCCTCTTTTTGCGCGCCCGCGCGCGAGAGGTGCTGGACGCGGCCACGTTCCGGATCTTCCAGATGCGGGACTTCCGCCTCAGGGTCTCGGAGCAGGATCCTCGGCGAAATCTGAACCCTGCCCTCGCCGATTCACGATTCAGGCAACTCGGTGGGCTGCGGGGGTAGGATTCGGAGTCAATCACCGAAATCTGAACCCTGCCCGTGGATTCAGATCCATTGTTGGGACGAACTCGCAACATCGCAACATCAGACATTTATATATATATATATATATATGTATCACCACCGGGGCCCTGACCCCATCTTTCTGCGCCACTGCTCGAGACCGATCGATGTGTGAGGATCCCGGGGCCAGAGAGCGGGCGAAAACGTCCTCTGTAAAAACAGTGCAACGCCAGGATCTTGAAGGCCCATCCACTCAGGAGAATCGGTGGTTGGCGGGGGTGGGGTTCGGATGTCGCCACCTATCGAAGAACGAACAACACCGAATAAACATGACTTCTCGGACGTCAGCGCGGATCTCTTGGATCGGCAGCGCCTCCGGCGCCGCCCATGGCGTGCTCAGCGAGCCAAGGAAGGGGGGTCCCAGCGCCGATCCAAGAGATCCGCGCGGACCTCCGAGACGTTGTCCTTCTGCCGCTTTCGTTCTTCAATCAATGGAGACGTCCGAACCCTACCCCCACCTGTCGGGCCGGACGAGAGGGCAGGATAAGGAAAGGGGTGGTCACGAAACTTGCTGCATGCAGCTGGTTTCGGCCCCGCTGCCAGGCCCATTCCTCGATGCATGGGCGCCTCCCGGCGCCAGGAGGCGCCAGGATGACCAGCTACGTGAGCTGATCCCTTACCCTGCCGTCCTCCCCGAACCTGGCGTTAAGTCGGGCATGTCCCTCTACAGGAGGAACATTTGAGAATAGTCAAAGACTAGTCTGGGGGCGATCATTCGACTACTTCGAATGATTTGTTTGAGTACGTGTTGGCCATCTTCTGTTTTTGTTCCAAAACCCGCCGGTAGGAGCACATGCCCGACCCAAACCTGGCGGGGGGACCTCGAGTTTCTGGATAAGCGTCGGGGGGGCGTCACCCCCGCCGACGGCCCCACATCGACCCCCGTCGCGGGCAGCCACACCGCGCGCCGAAGGCGCTCCGACCCCCGTCGCGGCGAGACGACGAGGCGAGGTTGACCCCCGTCGGGGGGGTCCCCCCCCAACGCTTATCAAGAAACCCGGAGGAGGAGGAGGAGGAGGAGGAGGAGGCGGAGGCGGAGGCGGAGGAGGAGGAGGCGGAGGCGGGGGAGGAGGAGGAGGAGGCGAGAGGAGGAGGAGGAGGAGAGGAGAGGAGGAGGAGGAGGAGGAAGGAGGAGGAGAGGAGACGAGGAGAGGGAGGAGGAGGAGGAGGAGAGAGGAGGAGGAGGAGGTGGAGGAGGAGACGAGGAGGCAGGGAGCGAGGAGGAGGGCCGGCTGCTGGACCCCAGGACACGCCGGGGGCGCCCCCGCGGAAGCCGGGCGGGCGCGCTTTCGAGCGGGCCCGCGCGGAGCGGGGCCTCCGACGGGGGGGGCAGCGGTCTCGCGCAGAGGGGGGGGGGTATATTGGTGCTAGATGTCCTCCTTGGAGGCGCGCGTCCGACACACACACACACACACACACACACCACACACACACCACACACACCACACACACCACACACACCACACACACCACACACACACACACCACACACACCACACACACCACACACACCACACACACCACACACACACCACACACACCACACACACCACACACACCACACACAGACACAGACACAGACACACACACACACACACACACACACACACACACACGCGCACACACACATACACACACACACACTACAGATGTCTATATCTACATATAGACATATTTTTATACATATATACATATATCGGCGCACCGGGTCCGGGGGCCCGGGGCCGGGACCTCGACCGCAAATGTGCACCCCGGGGGGCCCGGAGGCTCGTCGGGGCTTGCCGGAGGCCTCCCCAGTCAGGCAAGACGGCCCAAGAAGCGCCCAAGACGGCCCAAGAAACTTCCAAGAGGCCTCCAAGAGGGCTCCGAGATGCTGAAGATGGCCTCCAGACGTCCAAGGACGCCCCCAAGAGGCCCCAAGAAGCCTCCAACATGCGTCCCAAGAGGGCCCCTAGACGCAAAAATTGGCCCATTCCCTTCGTAAAACGTACATGTTTCAACAAAGTTGCTTTTGGGCTTTCCGACGTTACAGGACGGCCCAAGAGGCGCCCAAGACCGCCCCAAGACGGCCCAAGAAGCTTCCAAGAGGGCCCCAGGACAGCCCAAGAGGGCCCCAAGACGGCCCAAGAGGCGCCCAAGATGGCCCAAGAGGGCCCCAAGACGGGCCCAAGAGGGGGCCCAGAGGGGGACCACGAACCGCAAGCTCGAGCCTTCCGCCCCAAGAGGCCGCCAGGAGGCCCCCAGGAGGCCCCTCAAGAGGCCCCGGAGACCCCAGACGTCCAAGGACGCCCCCAAGAGGCTCCAAGAAGCCTCCAACATGCGTCCCAAGAGGGCCCCTAGACGCAAGAATTGGCCCATTCCCTTCGTAAAACGTACATTTTCAACAAAGTCGCCTTTTGGGCTTTCCGACGTTACAGGACGGCCCAAGAGGCGCCCAAGACCGCCCCAAGACGGCCCAAGAAGCTTCCCAGAGGGCCCCAGGACAGCCCAAGAGGGCCCCAAGACGGCCCAAGAGGCGCCCAAGATGGCCCAAGAGGGCCCCAAGACGGGCCCAAGAGGGGGCCCAGAGGGGGACCACGAACCGCAAGCTCGAGCCTTCCGCCCCAAGAGGCCGCCAGGAGGCCCCCAGGAGGCCCCTCAAGAGGCCCCAGGAGACCCCAGACGTCCAAGGACGCCCCCAAGAGGCCCCAAGAAGCCTCCAACATGCGTCCCAAGAGGGCCCCTAGACGCAAAAATTGGCCCATTCCCTTCGTAAAACGTACATTTTCAACAAAGTTGTCTTTTGGGCTTTCCGACGTTACAGGACGGCCCAAGAGGCGCCCAAGACCGCCCCAAGACGGCCCAAGAAGCTTCCAAGAGGGCCCCAGGACAGCCCAAGAGGGCCCCAAGACGGCCCAAGAGGCGCCCAAGATGGCCCAAGAGGGCCCCAAGACGGGCCCAAGAGGGGGCCCAGAGGGGGACCACGAACCGCAAGCTCGAGCCTTCCGCCCCAAGAGGCCGCCAGGAGGCCCCAAGGAGGCCCCTCAAGAGGCCCCAGGAGACCCCAGTCGTCCAAGGACGCCCCCAAGACGCTTCGCGTCACCAATTTCTTCTCGCAACGATTCCTGGGTCTGTGACTCGACAGAACCTAAGCGCGCGCGAAGCGCGCGCGTGGTTCTAGTGTATATATATATATATATATATATGCATAGATATAGTAGTACATCGCTCCCCGAGTGGTGTGGCCAGAAAGCTCCCACCACGACGCACCTACTAGAAGGTTTCTCGGTGCGCGCGTCGTCCCTGGGGGGGAGACGCGCATAGTATTAGTACGTTGGGGTGGCGCCGAAGTCGGGCGTGTCCCTCTACAGGAGGGAGATTCAAGAACACTCAAGAATAGCCTGGGGACGAATTTCTTTCATGTTGAGCATTGCTTGACCATGTTTCATTCTTCCTCCAAATCCGCCCGTCGGAGGACATGCCCGACCTGAGGGTGCGGTAGGCTCATGCGGCGATGGCGCGCCGGCGACGCCGGCGAAGGCGTTCAAGGCTGATCTTCACATGATCGAGCGACGCGGAGGCACTGAGATCGGGGGAGCGTAAGACCCGGGTTTGCCAGGACTCGGGTTCGCCATCGTTTTTTGACGACCGCGCCTCGGATTTTGACGAGGAGGAGTTTCGTGGGATGTCTGCAGCGGGAGGCCTCGTCAAAATGCAGGCTCGGCCTCGTCATTTTTTTGACGACCTCGTCGGGGATTTCCGAGTCCTCTGTACCCAGGTCTTACGTCCCCCTGATGAGAGGCACGGTAACGCCCCAGTGATCCGAAGGAGTTTAGCCTTGAGCGATCGGGGCCGCGATGGATTCGAGGTGGAACGGTCGGGCCGACGCCGCACGAGCCTACCGCAGGGTGAGGGGGGAAGGCTACTTACGAGAACCAGGAGGGGAAAAAAAACACAGACACAATTAATCCTCGATTCCCAGGAAAATGTGCAAAAATATGGGAAGTGGGGGGGAAGACAAAAACCCAGAAAATATGGGAAAATATGGGGACTATTTTTATTTGTGTGTATTTATTTGTGTGTCTTAATTTCCCTTTAACTTACAAGAACCCTGCTCCTTAGACGGCGCTGGCCTCGCCTGTAGATGTAGGGCCAGTACTTTCTAAGAGCCAGCCTCCTTCGTGAAGCTTTCCGCCCTACCCCTGCCCCCTGGTGCGCGCCGCCAACTCGTGGCGCGTATTTCTCAGAGCGGAGCCTCCAATGGCAAGAACAAGCAAGAGCCCCAGATTGTCTTGGGATGTTCATCCCAGAGTTTGTTGTGAGTTTCGGACAATTCCGTTAATCGGGGAATGACATTTGATACAAGTCCAAATGAACTACATTGTGCTCTTCGTTGGCCGTTCTGAGGTGTTCCATGCAAAATCCATGTACATGTTCACAGCAGCCCGTCTGCGCAAGTCAAGAGCCCCGTAGGTCTCCGACGATTCGATGCTGTTACATTTTGTCTACCTCGTGTCAGTTTTCGGCCCTGGCGTCTTCCTCGATCTCGTCCTCCAGGGCCCGTTATGGGGCCACCAGGGGCCATCGTCGCCCACGGGGGAGGGGTTGGGGTCTCCTCCGACGGCATGCTTTTCGCTTGTTTTCTGCCCCCGTCCGTTGTGCTGCGGGCTCAGCGCGCCACGTACCATGTCCACCACCGCGTGGACAAAAGGACAGGGGTCCAGAGGCGGGTGGCGCCTCCGACGGTGCCTGAGAGGATGGAGGGTAGCCAATGCGTCCTGGCGACTTGCGGCTGTCTTGGAAGAGCCGCGGCAGACATCGAACACAGAAGAGGGAGGAGAAAGAATTCCAGAGATCCGACGTCGTGATTTTTTCAACGCGGGGCCCCCGACCCATTCCCTAGGACAGTTTTTTCGTCCTGGGTTGCTTTTTGACGGTCCCGAGGCCCGGCGAGGGCCCCTCGATGCCGAAAATTGCGAAAACCTCCGCCTTGACTTTTTCGACACGCTGGATCTCCTGGATGACGAAAGGGGGAGGCGACGACTTGTTCGGTACTGGCGTTTCGTTCTCGCTCTCGCCCTTGCTTCGGGGCTCGTTGTCGGGCCATCGGGGGCCACTCAGGAGGGGAAAAAACACACAGACACAATTAATCGGCGATTCCCAGGAAAACATGGGAAAATATGGGAATTGGGGGGGAAGACAAAAACCCAGAAAATATGGGAAAATATGGGGTATATTTTTATTTGTGTGTATTTATTTGTGTGTCCTAACTTCCCTTCACATCGGGGGCCACGGGGGGGCGATCGGCTGCCCCCAATGGAGGGGTCGGGGCCTTCTCGGGGGCCGCGCGCGGAAGGGGTCACGTCCCTCCGCCGTCTGGGCCTCGACCTGAGTGGGGCGCGTCCCTCTACAGAAGGAACGCTCAAAGACAGTCCAGACATATCTCGGGGGCGGAAAAGAGGGGGGTGATGACTAGGGGGGGGTGGATATCATGGCGCGGGCCATGATATTTCCCCAGATGTCATGGCGCCTCTTCTTATTTCATTACGTCCCTGGCCCCCCCGCTGGGCGGCGCACATGCCGCCGGTCATGATTTGCACCCCCCCCTCTTTGACGCCCCCCTCTTTGCCGCTCCCGATCTACAGAAGGAACACTCAAAGACAGTCCAAACATATCCTGGGGACGATTTTTTGTCAAGTGCTACTTTTGATTATTCTTAGAGTACTTTTGGACGATTTTTCATTGTTCTACCAAAATCCGCATGTAGGGGGGCATGCCCGACCCAAGTCTCGACCCTTTCCCCAGGGTATTTGTTTCCATCCCAAGCTGTTTTTTGACAGCTCCGAGGGCCCAGTGAGGGCCCACAGGATCGCGCAACCATGGATTAACGGCGCGTGCACACATCATCAGCGACGGGTCCCGCTTCCGAGCAGAATCGCCACGCTGCGTCGCCAAGTCCAGCGGCTTTGGCCTCAAGCTTTTTCAGGAGGTACTTTACTCGATCCGTGGATCTGGAGGCCAGCTTCTTCAGTGTTCGGCATGCTCACTTGCACAGAGGAGGGGGGCGGGGCGTGGCGAAGCTCGAAAGGGCATCGAGATTTCACGTAAGCCGGGACTTGCTTCGGTCCAGCTCTGCCTGAAACGGTGGCGGAGGGGGGGTGCGTGAGAGTGTGAGTGGGGATGGGGCGGTGCGTTGTGGGAGGTGGGGTGGGGTGTGGTGGGGCGGGGCGGGGTGGGAGGGGGGGTGGGAGGGTCGGGGTGGGAGGGGTGAACTGCCATGCAAGGAAGCTCGCGTGAACTCTAGGCCTCCTAGATGGGGTCCGAGTGGATGGGGTCGGAGGATCGCGCCGCATCGCCGATGCATCGCCGATGCGGCGCGGTGCGGAGCCCGAGTTTCTCCACGCCGACGTCGCCGATGCGTCGCCGTCGGTCCTCCGCGGGGTCGTCCTCGCCGACGCGGGCGCGTAAGCTGCCCTCGCAAGGCGGCGCGTGGGCGCCCCCGTTGCCGCCGTTGCGTGCCGCGCTGGCGGCCCGCGCCAGCCGCGGCGTAGGGTCGCCTGGCCAGCTCGCACGAGGCGCATGCCTCGCCGCCGCCCGCCGGGCGTCGCTGGGACGTGTGTGCATTTCTGTTGCGCGGCGAGGCTGGCGCCAGAAGGTCTGGACAGGCTCGGAGCACGCTGGACCATCCCGAGACACCAGAATCGGGAGGGGAACAAAAACACGCAGACACCATGAATCGTCGATTCCCCCGAAAAGATGGGAACTAAAAACCGAGCATCTTGGAAAATACGGGGAATCCTGGGATTTATGTGTATTTATTTGTGTGTCCCTGGGCCCCTTCACAAAAGCACGGGGAATGGACGTCAGTCGAACAGAGGCGAGGCATCCTGGCTTTCCTCTGGGCCCACCGAGGAATACTCTGATAACATGCTACGGTCTGCGCGAGTTGTTCTAGGAACCTTTCTGGCCTGGGCCGTCTTGTTTGAACACATCGCGCTCTAAAACATGTTCGGGGCTCTGGCCCTTTGCCCCTCGTAGTCGTTGTCTTCCTTCTCCCACTCGTCCTCGTCGCCCTTGTCGTCGTCGTCGTCGCTGTCGGGCTGGCCTCCGTGGCCCCATCAGTAGCAGAAAACCGAATCCCGAACACAAACCGAATCCATCCATTCTCTGATCTGGCTTTTGTTACTCGAACATTCTGGGGTTCTGAGAACACGTCGTGGTAGGCCTGCAGGAATGCCGGTCGGTCCCTGCTCAAGACAGAGCGGTGGCTGGCCCACGGAGCCCCCACCCTTCCGAGCCGAGATTTGAGGTGGCCTCGGGCGCGGCGCCGGAGAATGATCAGGATGGAAAAAAACACAGTCACCATGAATCGTCGATTCCCCAGAAAAGATGGGAACATATGGGAAGTGGGGTGGAAGACAAAAACGGAGAAGATCTGGGAAAATATGGGGAATCCTGGGACTGTGTGTATTTATTTGTGTGTCCCTGGGCCCCTTCAAATAAGGCTGGCCACGCCACAGGTCCAGATCTCAGATCAGGGAAGAGGGACCGAGACCGCTATCCTTGCCTCGTCGCCACGGCCGGATTCGCCTCGGCACCCTGGTCAGAACGCACCCCTCTAGAGGGGTCTGGGGAGCAGCGGTATCAGTATGTTGGGCCTCCCCGAGATCTCCGACGGCATGCTTTTTGTCGATCCTGGAGCTTTTCCTCGATCTCTGCTTCCAGGTCCCGTTGTCGGGCCCTGGGACCATCAGACGTGGATCTTGGACGAAAAATAACCTTCATAGGGAAGGGGTTGGTCCGCGGCGAGCGGGGGTGAAATAAGAAGGAAAAGGCCTTCTCAGAGGGCGCGGGACTTCTCAGAATCCCTCGCGTCTTCTTAGATTTTTTTGGTTGACCGGGGAAGACTTACAGTGGAGACCCATGCCAAGAAACACCCTGCTTGCCTCCAGGGTGCCCTGGGTGTCTTGGGTCTCGATGGTTTTGCGATGGAAAGCGCGACGCTCCCACACCAAACATCGATGGACGTCCTGGGGTCTCAGGGTTGGGTTTCTCTTGGGAAGTCTCTTGTGGTCGGGCCCCTCCTGCAGAAAATGTATCAGAAGGCCAGGGGTCTTCCGAACCTTCTGAGAAGGCCTTCTCCTTCTCACTGAACCCCCTCGCTCGTCGCAGAGTGTTAAGTCGGGCATGTCCCTCTACAAGGGGAATCTCCAAACATAGTCAATGATAGTCCGGGGACGATATTTCGACCATTTTTGGACTATGTTTGGTCTTCTTTTGTGTGCTTTCATTTTTCGTCCCAATTCTGCCTGTGGGGGGGCATGCCGGACCCGAGCCGAGTGGGGACGGGTCGCGCATGGAACACACCTCGCCGGACGTCAGATGGGGAGGGCCCTCCCCAGCTTCCCCCGCGATGATCTCGGGACTGCGGGCCGGTTGAAGCCCTTTGGCGACGAGCTGCCCACCGAAGGCCCAGAGCAGGAGGAGGAGGAGGAGGAGGAGAAGGAGGAGGAGGGGGAGAAGGAGGGGGAGAAGGAGGGGGAGGATGATGATGATGATGAGGAGGAGGCGGAGGAGGCGGAGGAGGAGGAGGAGGTGGAGGAGGGGGAGGAGGGCGAGCTAGGGGCGCTCGCGTCATATGTGACGTCCAACCCCTCCGTCCCATTCCTTACCACGGCGTAGATCTCCTCTCTATTCGCACAGTCGGATGTCGAGTAGGGCAATGACCCCAAGAGGGTGCGCGATGCATCGTAGGGCACGGCATAGCTGCAGCGGGAACACGATTCGGAACGAGCGGAAGCCCGACAATGAGGCCAGCGCTTCGTCGAGAACAACATTTTGAAAAATGCCTGAGCGAAAATCCAACTCCTGGCAATCTTGTGGGTAAAAAGCAATACGCTGAGGGGGGCCGAATATCTTCCCGACGTCCTCAGGGGAGAGAGTAACTCTGGAGGAGGATGACAGTTCTTGCCCCCTCCCAAGCCTCCGACATCGTGTTTTTTCTTTCAGCGCGTTTTCCGTCGAACCCTGGAACATATCCCCAGCATCGGCTCTTCTTCCCAGGTCGTTTTCTGTCCGCCCCAGGGCGCGGAATGGATCCCAGAGGGCCATAAAAGGTGGCGCTGAGAGGCTACCGATGTGCTCGTCATGGCGGGGCGTTTGGGCCGTGCAGGAACGACTTCCAAGTCGTGCTGAAGCTCCACGACAGCAAGGGCTTCAACGGCAAGGTGCTCCGCAATGGGGCGCCCGTGGTCCCGCACACGAACGGCCACCACCCGGCGCTCGCTACCCCGCAGACGAACGGCCACCGGGTCGCAACCGTGGACGGGCTGACGTGAGTTGGCCGCCGTTCTCGGCCTGCACGTCTACGAGGAGGGAACTCCTGGAGGCCTCGCACGGCGCGTCATAGTTGTTGTGTTCTCGTTCCGTGCGTCAGCTCCGTGAGCTACGGGTCGACGCTCGCGCGGCGATGCTCCCGCGTCAGTCCGACGTAAATCCGACGTAAGCCCGACGTAGTCCGACGTGAACCCTACGTACATCCGACGTGGATCCGACGTACACCGGGCCTCAAGTTGCCGCGCGAGGCCTCCAGGAGTTCCCTCGTGCCGCCTAGTCGTCGTGGTCGTCGTCCCCGGAGCTCCTTCCAGAGGCCACGTTAGGGGGGATTGGCTCAGGGGGAGGTGCATCGAACCCCGACCGCCCATGCCTCGTGGGCGCCCCGTGCTCCGGGTGGGTGTGGCGGGGTTGCGCCTGGTGCCCAGTCAGTCTCGGTGCCCTCCCGTGGGCGCCTCGTGCCCGCCGGGGTGCCCTCCTGTGGGCGCATCGTGGGCGCCTCGCGCTGCCTGTGGCTCCTGAAGGGCTGAGCTGATGGGCTCCAGCAGGGCCTGACTTGATTGGCTCCCGTGGAAGCCTATGAACCGTGCGCCGTCTCGCGTTGAGGTGGGGTGTGTGGTCGGTGTGATACAAAGAAGAAGCGCGCACTGCAAACCGTCGATTTCTCCACAGAGCGTGCACCACAGAGCTTGCCACCACGTGACGTATACGCCACTGCTCACACCGCATTAGCTTGCGGTGTGCAGTCTTCTCTTGGAGCGCATAGTGTGCACCACATAGCTTGCACCGCATAGTATGTGCCACGTACATCGCCCCTTATATTCTACAGTACAAAACCTACACCACATATATTGCACCACGTAGCTTACGTCATATACTTTCACTACGTGCCTTTCACCGCATGTGTTATTCGACATAGCTTGCACTGCGTAGCTCTCACCACGGAGCTTACGCCACATGCCTTACACCGCATGCCTTGCACCACACACGTTGCACCACAAATCTTGCGCCGTATTGTTTGCACCACTTAGCTTGCGCCACACAGCGTCTATCATTTATCGTACACCATATATGTTTATAAATACGTCCACCGAGAGCTGCAATAAACTACATCTTAGGACCCACGCTGATGTTGGTCGAGCAGCACATGGACATTTGCAGTTCCTTCGAAACTATCAGCCTCCACCTCCACCACCAGCTCAATGTCCACATCAGGGCTTCGGGGGAGGCCGCGGAGCACTCAGGCACGTGAGTGGCGACGTTCCGGTAGGCATCTCAACACACATTGGCCCCAGTGTAACGACCAAGGAGAACAACGAAGCATCAACAATGAGCCAGCCAGCACCAACAATGAACACTCCGACCTCCACCCGCCAGCATCCGACTTTCCATCTCCACTTCCACCTGTCGACCTCCAGCGTCCGGCAGCGCAGCACTCCGACATCCACCCTCCAGCAGCATGTGACCTCCCACCTCCACCTCCAAGCATCGACCCCCAGCGTCCAGCAGCTCAACACTCCGACGTCCAGCCTCTAGCATCCGACTTTCCACCTCCACCCCCACCTCCACGTATCGACCTCCAGCGTCCAGCAGCGCAGCACTCCGACCTACACCCTTCAGCAGCATGTGAGTTTCCACCTCCACCTCCACACATCGACATCCAGCGTCCAGCAGTTCAACACTATGACCTCAACCCTCCAGCATCCGACTTTCCACCTCCACCTCCACCTGTCGACCTCCAGCGTCCAGCAGCGAAGCACTCCGACCTCCACCCTCCAGCAGCTTCCGACTTTCCACCTCCACCTCCACCTGTCGACCTCCAGCGTCCAGCAGCGAAGCACTCCGACCTCCAGCCTCCAGCAGCATCCGACTTTCCACCTCCACCTCCACCACCAGGTCAATGTCCACATCAGAGCTTTGGGGGAGGCCGCGGAGCACTCAGGCACGTGAGTGGCGACGTTCCGGTAGGCATCTCAACACATATTGGCCACAGCGTAACGACCAAGGAGAACAACGAAGCATCAACAATGAGCCAGCAGACACGTGCAGCGCACACCCAGAGACCGGTACAGCCCCACTAAACTTCACGACCCACAGTGGCAATACTTTCACAATCATACATAAAAACGCCAGGAGCCTGACAACAGACGACAGCATCGATGGGCTCTTGCACGAACTTGCCAACATACATTGGGACGCAGTTGCCATCAACGAGACGTGGAGGACAGTGAAGGAAGAAATGCGGATTACCAAAGATGGCAATCATGTGTTCGCAGCTGCCGGACACCAAACAAGTTCACGAGGAGTTGCACTTTTGATTCGTAACCGCTCACTTCATCACGCGTTTTACGCCAATCAACGAGAGGATTGCTTACATCGATTTCGACTTACCCGAAACGCCCCTGCGAATTATAACCTTGTTTTCCACATAGAGGATACAGCGACAATCACGTACAGCACGTGTACGACATACTCAGTACATTGCACAAAGACGCAGCGCAACAGGGAATGCCGACAATACTAACTGGCGACTTCCACGCGCAGGTTGGGATTCAGGAGAACAGTGACCAAGATACATGTGACGACGGTGATCGCGACAGATCTCGCAGTATGATTGGGAAGTTCGGGATGGGCAAGTGCAACACCAGGAGGGGGGGTTACGAGCTTGGGCAATCAAGGAGAAGCTGGTGATCGCGAACGCGCAGTTTTACGAGCGACCACAGCACGTTTTCACATATAGTGGCAACGGGTCGGACAAGACACGCTCACAGATCGCGACTACATCTTGATCGAGCCGGGTGTGCCGCAACAGTGTCTCAGACGCTCATGCGTCCGCGTGTGCAGACTTGGGATCCGACCACCAAGTTGTTCATGTACAGTTGGGGCCCTGAAGAAGGAACCCTGTCCGTTGAGGAGGGGCTACGTGTTCCTTGCTTGTTTCGTAGCTTGCCTGAGGTTTTCCTTAGGTTTTCGATGGGAAATCGAAGTTCAACTTATGGAAAAGAAGGGGCCTCGTTCCTTATTTAGGGTTCCTTAAGTCAACGCCCTGACTGTACGACTCGATTTGTCTCCCATTGCGAGAAGGCGACGACGAAGACGTAAGACAGCACGACCAAGAACAGCCGGGCGACCACCAACAAGCGACCCAGGTTTCCAGCAACATTTCGAAGAGGCATTGCAGAAGCACTCACGCGCGTCGACAATCAGCGAAAGGTGCACCGACATGGAACGAGCACGGAAGATTGCAACAAAAGCTTACGAGACCCAAGTTGCCCACCCCAACGATTCCCACCAAGCGACCGACCAAGAGCAAACCAAACAGTCACGCGACCTCATCGCGCAACGGAGCAAAACACCGCGCGAGGACATTGCGACCCGCAAAGCTATCAGCAAGAAGATCTTCAAGGAATTGCGGTCTTTAAAACGGGCTCGACGGCAAGACAAACTCAGGGGCACGATCTTCAATTTCACAGGCCTTAGGAAGATAGCGGGGATCAATACAACTAAGCACAACGACATGGTAGCATCAATGACGGGGCAAGACGGCAACGACGAGACCGACCGACAACGCATTGCTGATATTTTTGCAACGTTCTACGAACAACTTTACCGACAAACCGACTCCAACAACGGACGTTCGACGCACGGTTGCCGCCCCCCTGTCCCCTGCCACGAAGACTTGGAGGCCGAAGTGAGGCCGAACCACATACCACCTTTTACTCAGGAAGAGGTACACCAAGCAGTCAAAGAGCTCAAACACGTAAAATGCAAACACTCAGCGGGAAGCTTTACAGAAATGTTGAAAGCAGACGGGCCGTGCATAGAACAGTACCTACAATGCTTGTTCAACGACATCACTCACCCAGAACAGTTACCGCCAGAACAGTGGAGGCGCACCACAAGCATTGTGATTTTCAAATCAGGAGACGCACAACTACCACACAACTACAGACCAATTGCAATTACCCTTTCTCCTGTGCAAGCTTATGTCTCGACTCCTGTACAATCGACTGGGCCCACTCTTAGACAAGCAGCAAAGCGTAGACCAAGCAGGCTTCAGACACGGCTATAGCACCGACGACCGCTTACTCACGACGGCTCTCTTGCACAACCAGTCAGAATAATGGCAACCACCACTCTGGGTAGCAGCGGTTGATTTTAAGAAAGCATTCGACTGTGTCAACCACAATGCACTATGGGACTCACTCAGAGAGCAGCAGGTGCCGGCATCACACCCCCCCCAAACAATTCTACACCGACCAGACCGTTACAGCACGGACGGAGAGCACGAGCAGACAGTTCAACATCCAGCGCGGTGTGAAGCAAGGAGACCCACTGAGCTTCCTACTTTTCAACGCGCTACTTGAAAGCATTATCCGACGCATGAAGGACACATGGCGCAACAAACAGTTTGGCAGACACATGGGTTTCACCGCAGACACCCTCCTTACCAGCCTCCGTTTTGCAGACGATGTTGTATTGAGTGCGCCAATCTGCGTCAGCTGAAATGTTTACTGCGCGACCTCAAGCTCCACTCGGCACACCGTGGCCTGGAGTTACACCCAGACAATATAGACATACTGACCAACGTCACCCAACGACAAGGCAGAACTATGAAGGCCACTAACATCGAAGGTAATCGCGTCGATATTTTGGACGCGACGCAGAGCACGAATTATTTGTGGCAGGAAACCTACATACCGTGATTTCCACATCACGCCAACTGAGACACGAATTGACACGCAAACACTACCCTCTCGCAAGTCGCCTACGCCTCTTCAGTGGGGCCGCAACGCCCAGTGTCATGTGCGGATGCAGCTCGTGGGCCCAAACTCAAGACAATAACGACACCGCCACCAAGACGGTTTCGATCTTTTCGGCAAACGCACGTATCCCCTTGCAATCTAAGCGACAATGCTCTTCTACACGGGTTTCGTTTTTTTTTTCTCTTGAAGGAGAGACAAAACAAACGGACTTCCAATTTGGCTTCATAAAAGCACACTAAATATATACGTGGATTTTTGTTTCAAAAAAAAAACAATTAAAAAAAAAACGTCTCGAGGTGAATATTGATCAATATTACGTGACTCGAACAGGCATATGTGCAATAAACGAGTTGTTCCAATCAGACTTCATATTGACAGGGAAGGAGTTGCCAATCCATGCCTTAATCATGTCGTAAGCCTTACGCCAAACACCAAATATTCAATTGTGTTTGAACTTTATTCACCTTAATCGGCGGGCGAATTGGAGAACGAAGCTGCTTGCCGCCCAGCTCAGCCAAAATCCGCTGCGCGACGTCAAAGGACGAAAATTCAGCGTACGAGACTTTCGAAGCAACGTGGTTCGACGTAGGGTCACTGAAGAAATGACCTGCCACAAAAGAAGGAGGCGAAGTAGAAGTTCCAATGGGCCGCTCCATGTCTCTGACGCGCTCGGCCAGGCGATGACAGCGATCATCCTCCACGCGGCCAGCTCCCTCGGCGTCCAGGCAGCGGCGCCGGACGGCTCTGAGCGCGTCGGGGGCCGCAGCCTTCGCCCCACCAGGGCGCAAGGCTTGGCGCGCCTCGGGGTCGACCTGTGGGCGATCCAACTCCTGGGGCGCTGGGGCCCATCCGCCGTCCAGGGGTACGTGCGGGAGGCATCGCTGGACGCGGCCGCTGAGTGGGCTAGGCGCGCCGGCAGCAACCTCGACCTCGAATCCGTGCTTGGCCAGGTCGCGGAGCTGCGATCCGAGCTCGGGGAGTTCCGCCGCGGCCAGTCGACCCCAGAGGGTCTCGTCGACATGAAGCTCGACGAGGTACGTTCGGATCCGGGACGCCATTCGCTGCGCTGCGAGCTGCAGGACGCGGTGGTCCGCCAGGAGGCGGACGAGCTGCAGCTGTCCGCCTGCACCGGCGGGAGCAACCTGGTCAGGAAGGCGCTCAACCGCGAATCCAGCGTCCTGCGCGCCGCCCTCGTCGGGCCGCCCACCATGCCCGCGGCTGCTTGGGTGACGCGATGTGGTTGGAGGTTCGGGTTGGCTGCGCACGCCATGGCCCCCGGTGAGCACCGAGTCGCATGTGCCCGCTGCTTCAGGGGCTGCATGGAGTTGCCAGACGGCGGGGGGATCGGGGGCCAGAGCCTCCACCTAAGCGGATGGAGCGCCCGCGCCTGGCACGCCCGTCGAAGTGGCACTCGGATAATGAGCGGCTCTGATGCTCTTCTCGGGTGGCACCGGGTGGGGGGTGCCAGTGCCGTGTGCATTATGTATATTGCGAATGGCACATTGGCACCTGCGGCGGGCATGCTCGCACCGTCCGCGGCCATTCTGGCTCTAGCGCTGACGCGCGGCTCTCGCTGTCCGCCCTCCCGCCCTGCTCGATTTTCCCTGCAGCATGCCGCGGGGACCAGAGTTTCCACCCAAACGGATGGAACGCCCCGCGCCTGGCACGCCCGTCGAAGTGGCACTCAGAAAACGATCGTCTCTGATGCTTTTCTCGAGTGGGGGGTGCCAGTGCCTTCCAATCTTATACATGCTACTAACAAACCTAACACGAATAATGCCAGTAATACGCACACCCCAATACATAATGTTAATACACGTAACCGGAATATTACTACGACTAAGATTGTTCATACGCATAGCAATACTTACATGTAGATGAATAGAGAGGAAACTAAGAAGTGGGAGAAACCAAATAAACGGAGGAGGAGGGAGGAGGAGGAGGAGGAGGAGGAGGAGGAGGAGGGGGAGGAGGAGGAGGAGGGGGTGGAAGGGGGGGAACAAGGCAGGGGTGGGCGGGGGGACGGACGTTGTAATGCTTGCCGCGCGCGGCGGCAGCACGCTCCACTCCCCGAGCCTGCGTGGTGCCAGCTGCTCCGCTGCCCAACGGTCTCGTCCCGGCGGCGCGCCGCTGCGGCCGCGTATGCAGGCTTTCTCAGACGCGCCAGCTTCGGTGATCCGCGAAAGCACTGACTTTGGCTTGGGGTGTGCAGCCGTGAGAGAAAATGAGCCCTTGTCGCGCCCAGGTGGAGTAAGGGGGCGCAGGCCTTCTCAGAAGGCGGAGGCGCCACGGGCCCACTGAGCAACCGTCTCTGTGGTTTCGGAGAAGGCCTGGGAAACTTCTCGGAAGGCTGGAGGCCTCCTGAGCCTGCCGAGACGGCCAGCCTTCTCCATATGCCCCCCTTGGGGACGCTTCCGGCCGGCCCCGACGCCCTGGCCGCAACACGGACCGACTGTGAGGGCACCGCAAGTTCGAGGTCAAGCCGAGCTCGAAGCGCCCCACGCCCTGCTGGTTCGACCGCAGGCCGAGCTCGAGGCGCCCCACGCCCTGCCGGTTCGACCGCAGGTCGAGCTCGAGCTGCCTCGGGCCCTGTTGCCCGTGTCTCGTTGTCGCCTCTTCCGGCCTCCAGGGTTGGCCCCGCCGACGCCACGCCACGGCGGGAGTCCCCTCGGACGTCTGGCCAGAGCGCACCCCTGGGAGGAGCCCGATGCAGAATTCTCACGCCAGGAGCAGCTGCTGCAAAAAAAAAAAAAAAAAAAATATTTTTTTTTTTTGCAAACAGTTTTTTTTTTTTTTTTTTCTGGTCTCCCCCCCGTCCGATGTCCACTGCGTGTCTCTGTCAGTTGAGGCTCCCCTCCACGGGCTCGCGCCCGTTTTCTACAACGGAAGTCTTGCGCCTCGGACTGGGCCCCTGGCCTCTGAACTGCAACAAAAACGGCTCCCGCCTGCTACTTCACAATGCATTCACGATGTCGCTCTCCCGCGGGAGCCCTCCACAGTCAATCCAGGAATCGCGCTTTCGCGTGGGATATTTCTTTCTTGCAGTTGATTCAGACACCGCGCCCTGACACTCAGGAATCACGGTCTTGCTCTGGTCTTGCCTGGGAATCGCGCTATCGCCAGCAAATGTTTTCACGCATCATGACGGCCTGATTCTGCAGCGACGCGCCCGCTCGACCCCGCCTTCTGGGGATGCCCGCCCGACCCGCCCGTTTTGTTCTGCCGCTTGCTTCCCTGCTGCTAGCCTTGAGTCGGGCCTGTCCCTCTACAGGAGGAATATTCAAAAATAGTGAAAAATAGTCTGGGGACGATTTTGCGACTATGTTTGACAATGTTTGAACATTCTTCTGAGTATGTTTTATTTTTCGTCCACGTCCCCCTGTAGGAGGACACGCCCGACCTAATTCTAGCCCCCTCCTGCTAATCCTCGTGCTCCATCCTTCTTTCTCCCCCTCGTCCCTTCCTTCCATCTTCCATTCCCCTGTCTCAGGGGCTGCGCCAAACAGGCGCGCGCTCGCGCGGGAGCTCTTCACAGTCTATCCAGGCGTCGCGCTCTCGCGTGGGATTTCCTCGCAGTTTACTCAGACGCCACGCCCTGACACTCAGGAATCACGCTCTTGCTCCAGACTTCCTCACTGTTTGCCTGGGAATCGCGCTATCGCCAGACAATGTTTCACGCATCAAGCAGTGCTGACTCTTCCGTGGCGCACCCGCTCGACCCGGCCGTCTGAGGCCGCCCGCCCGACCCGCCCGTTAGGACCCGCCCGCCCGCCTCGCCCGTCTGCTCCTAGCCCCCCTCCTGCTAGTCTCTCTCGTGCTCCACCCTTCTCCCTCCCCCCCCCTCCTCCTCCTCCTCCTCCTCTCCTCCTCCCCTCCTCCTCCTCCTCCTCCTCCTCCTCTCTCCTCCTCCTCCTCCTCCCCTCCCCCTCCCCCTCCCCCTCCCCCCTCTCCCCCTCCCCCTCCCGCCTCCCCTCCTCCTCCTCCTCCTCCTCCTCCTGCTCTCCTGCTCCTCTCCTCCTCCTCCTCCTCTTCCTCCTCCTCCTCCTCCTCCTCCTCCTCCTCCTCCTTCTCCTCCCCCCTCGTCCCTTCCTTCCATCTTCCATTCCCCTGTCTCAGGGGCTGCGCCAACAACACATGGCAGGTAAGGAACTATACTCCCAATGGACCCACGATCGAAGTCGACGAGGGTGGGTATCGAGGGCTTGGGATTCACATGTTCTTTGACACGCGAGCAGATAAGAACGATCAGCCTCTCAGTGATTGTTACTGAACTCTTAGTTCTGAAGAACGATTGCTGTTGATCCCCTCCCACCTGGTGCACCCTGTGCGTCTTGAGCTGAAGTGCGCTTCGGAGCGTCCAGACTGGACTTGGTTGGCCCCGGCACCCCAGCAGAGCGCGCCACCCGCGCCCTCCTGTGGCAGCCCTGAGTCCTTGCCGAGGAGGTCGCCAGGGCCGCCGCCACGATCGCGGTCGGCTACCCGGCGCTCGCCGCCCTCCGGCACGTGGCCGGCGCACGGCTCGACGTCCCGAGGCTGTGCGCGGAGCCGCAGGTCGCGGTGGGCTCCGCCGGCGATGGCGGGTGAGCGTGCGTTGTGCGTTGGGCTGTTCTGGCCCCCTTCCTCCCTGTCCTCATTCCGCCTCCTCGCCCTCTCCGCTCCCTCCCCCCGGTGGATGCTCGCGCTCGTTCTCCGGACAGAGTGGCCCGCCCGTCGTGCAAGTCTGACGTCGGGCCTGTCCCTCTACAGGAGGAATATTCCAAAACAGTCAAAAAATAGTCTGGGGACGATTTTTTCGAATATTTGTTGACCCTTTAGGACTATGTTTTGACTATTTTTCATTTTTCGTTCAAAATCCCCCTGAAGGGGGGCAGGCCCGACTTAAGGCAAGTCCGCTATTTTCAGGTACCTTTTCAGGCTTCCTCCGGCCAGGATTCCCGCTCCAGACCTCCAGGCCTCGGCGCGCGAGTGCAACATCGCGCTCCGCGGCCTCCGTTTCTTTTTTCCCTCGGCGAGGACCGTCGTGGCCCTCAGTCGCTCTGGCGGGGGCCATCGTAGGCCCCACCCCCTCGGCAGCTGCCATCATGAGGGCCGCTGGCAGTTTCGCCCCCATTCTAACGTTCTTCGCATTGCGGCGTCAGTTGCCACTTGGTGGGTTCGAGCACTCTTTTGTGGACCCTCGGCCAGCCAAAGCGTCCATCAAGGAGGGTCCAAACGTGCTTCCTTCCTGCTGACACTGTGATCCAAGACGCCAGCCAACCAAGTCCGCATCTTCCTCCATGGGGCCTTGAGCGGAATCTGTCCGCTGCCGGCTGGGCGGGCGCGACAGCAGCGAGATGCCACCTCCGTCTGCCACGTGGGGCGCCAGTGCGCGGCTGGGCCTCTTCGCCTTCTCGCTGTTTGCACGGTGCCCTGGTTCATCCAGCCTACGCCTTTAGCCTTGATCACCAGAAAGAGTTTCGAGCACCAAGAAGGTACCGAAACTGGAGGGCTTTCACGTGTCGAGCCCTGGGAGGCGATGCTCGTTCGACGCTGTTTCGATATTTTTCTGGGCGTTCGAGATTCTGTTTGAGAGGTGGTCCTTAGATACGATGGGAACAACATAAAGCGAGAGGCGAAGGTGGTCAGCGGCTGGGGGCGGCCGCCTCCGCTGGGGGAGTTTCCTAGCGGTCAGTGGGAATTGGCGGAAGAGCGCCGGAATTATGTGCCGGTCAGGTATAAGAGAGCGCGCGTAGGGCGGGGAAAATAGACATTGACCCCAGCTTCCAGCTACCCTTAAGTCGGGCCTGTCCCCTCTACAGGAGGAGTATTCAAAACAGTAGAGAAATAGTATGGGGACGACTTTTGCGCATGTTGAACGAATCTCCCAACATCCGCATGTAAGAGAACGCCCGACCTAAAACTACCCCCGCCCCCCTCCGTTGGAAAAGGGGTGGTTCGAAATCGCCCCCTTTTGAAGTGGATTTTGTTAGCTGGGCTGGCCCTAGCTACAAGGGGGGGCTGGGAAACTACCCCCCCTTCGCCCCTTGCCGGGGCCCGAGGTGTACCCCCCCGCCGCTCTTGTCGGGATTTTGTTGCTGGGGGGATCCTGGCTAAGGGGGGGCTTCGAAGTTACCCTCCTCCCCCCTTTTGTCGGGGCCTGGGGTAAGCCCGTGTTCCGGGCCTCCGAAGCTACCCCCTCTCCTCCCTTCTTGCGGTTGGCATGTCTTTTTGGGGGGGCTCTGGCTGAAGGGGGGAAGTCGAAGGTGCGCCCCCGTGCCCGTTTTTTGGAGCTGGGGGTCAGCCCTGGGCCTCTTTCTGGGCTTCGGAAGCTAATCTCCCGCCCCTTTTGAGCATTAAGGTCAGGGCATCAAGCATTTAGGGGTTAGTTTGTTAGTTTTACGGGCCTTGGGAATGGGGTATTACGGCGTTCATTTGGTTTTTGGCGCCCTTTTTGGCTTTCGGCGCCCCTTTGGTGTTCGGCGCCCTTTTGGCTTTCGGCGCCCCTTTGGTTTTCGGCGCCCCTTTGGTTTCCCTTGCCTTTTTAGTTTTCGGCGCGCTTTGGTTTTCGGCGCCCTCGTGGTTCTCCGCGCCCTTTTGGTTTTCGGTGCCCTCTTGGTTTTCGGCGCCCTTTTGGTTTTCGGCGCACTGCGGGTCTTCGGCGCACTGCTGGTTTTCGGCACCCCTTAGGTTTTCGGCGCTCTGTCGGTTTTCGGCGGCCCTTCGGTTTTCGGTGCCCCTTTGGTTTAAGGTGCCCTTTTTGGTTTTCGGTGCCCTTTTGGTTTTTGGCGCGCCTTTGTGGTTTTCGGCGACCTTTTGTTTTTCAGCACCCCTTTTGGTTTTCGGTGCCCTTTTCGCGGCCCTCCCGTCCCCAGGTGGCCACAAACATTGTTTTTGTCTTGGGATGTGTGTTCGGGGAACGTTTTTTCCACCCCTCTCCGCCTCCAGGATCCTCCGACAGACGCGTTTTACTGTCTCGGGACGTGTGTTCGGGGAGCGCTTTTCGGCCTCCCGCCCCCAGGAGACCCCAGGAGGCCCCGAGAGCCCCAGGGGACATTTTTCTGTATTGGAGTGGAGTGCTTTTAGGCCCCCCGCATGCTTCGCCCCCATGGGCTTTGCTGTCCTTCCCCTGGGGCTCGAATCTTTCGTGCGTGCTTACGCATGTTCGTATATGTTGCCCGTCTTCTGGGGCTCGAATCTTTTGTGTTTTGCGTAAAACATCGTGCCCCTCGTTTGGGCCCGAATCATTTGTGCTCCGCGCGTGCTTCCATTGATTGCCTCATCGACCGAGGTTCGAATCCTTGGCGTTTCGAGACCTCGCCGCTCCCCAAAGTCGTACTGACTGTCGTATGTCGTGCGAGCTGAAAGTGAGAACCTGCCTCGGGAGAGGTGTTGGCCCGACCTCCTTGGGCGAGGGGTCTGGGTGTGGGAATGTGGCACCGTTTTCATGTAGTTTCCCCGATGACGGGGTGGCACTATGATGGATACGTGTGGCATATAGAAGCATGGCGCATGAGTGTACAATGATTGCTGCTGTTATTGAACATTTCAGTTCTAGAGAACAGTTGGTGATGGTTCCCCTCCATCCAGTGCACCGTGTGTTCTTCCAAGCACCGTGTTTTTTTCCAATGGTAAGTTTTTGGCTTCCGCTTGGCCCCCTGACCCCCGAGTTGCATCAACAACGCTTTCCGCTTTATAAGTTCCAGAGTTCATCCGAAATCGCAATCTCGCGCGGGACGTCTTCACAATTCGTGCAGTATCGCGCTCCCGAATGGGACTTCTCACGCTTTCCTGAGACGCCGCGCCCTCGACACTCAGAAATCATGCTCTCGGATCCAGACTTCCCAACGAGCTTCTTGGAATCGCGCTATCGCAGAAATTTTCTTCGCGGTTCACGCAGGAGTGTCAGCGACCCGCCCGCTCGACCCGGCCGTCTGGGCCCACCCGCCCGACCGCCCGAGTGGTCCTGTCGATTGGGTTCTTGCTCCTGACCCGCCTCTTGCTAACCTCTCTCGTGCTCCATCCTTCTCCCTCCCCCTTATTCCTTCCCTCCCTCCCTTCCTCTGGTTGCGGGCTGCGCCAACTGCACGTGGCAGGTAAGGGATATTCACCACCACGGGAGGTACGATCGAAGAAGAAAAGTGCGGATATCGAGGACCTGGGGTAGACAATGCTGAATAACACGCGGGCAGGAAAGGGCGATAAGTCTTAACATGATTATTGTGATTGATTACCGTTGACCCCCTCTCGGGTGCACTTTGTGTTTTTCAATTGGTGTCCCCCTCCCGGGGCTGGCACCCTGTTTTCTACTATGCCTTAGATCCCACTGCAAGAACAGCGCCTCCCGCCTGATCCGATTTCACAAGTCATTCCACATTGAGCTCTCGCGAAGGGCTTCCTCACAACTTATACAGGGATCGCGCTCTCGCGTTGGACTTCGTCGCAATTTATTTAGACGCCGCGCCCACGACATTCATCAATCATGCGTTCCCTTTGGATTTCCTTGCGAATTTCTTCGGCATCGCGCTATCGCTAAAGATTTCTTCGTGATGCATGCAGGACTGACGCTTCAGCGATCCGCCCCCTCGACCTGGCCGTCAGGGCCCGCCTTCCCGACCCGCCCGTGTGGTCTTGCCGACTGCGACTTCTAATCCCCGTCCTGCTAATCTCTCTCGCGCTCCATCCTTCTCCCTCCCCCGTGTCACTTCCCGCCTCCCTCCCTTCCTCTGTTTTGGGGGCTGCGCTCGAGGGCGCGCATCGATTGTTCGAGGAATACCTGCTGAATGACACGCGATCAGAGAAGAGCGAATAGTCTCAAAATGTGTGTCAATGTTGTTGCTGCAATGTTCGGCCTCGGTGGGTCCTGGCTTGGCCCCGGGACCGTCAAACATTTACTCGGGATGAAAAGCCCGCCTTGGGGAAAGGGTCGGGACCTGCTGGGACCCCGTGTTCATCATCTCTCTTGGGAGGAGGAGGAGGAGGAGGAGGAGGAGGAGGAGGAGGAGGAGGAGATGCAGCAGGAGGGGATGGGAGGCCTTGCTGCGATGCAGCTGCTCGCGTCTCCTCGTCTTGCCGATGCTACTGTTCTGGCTTACGCAGATGTTCGTCCTAACCCCGTCAAGCTCTCCTGTGGCTGAGGCCAGCAAGATCATGACGACCATAGCCGACTACTTCCTGGCGCAGAAGGTGAAGAAGGACCTGCTCGCCAAGGACGAGTACCTTGAGGTCGTCAATGCATCGCCTGGATTTGGGCTTGTGGTGTTGCGCAAGTGGCGCCGAGCAAGACATGTGAGCACGGTCGGGATCGTGGCTTAGCGTATCGCGAGGCCGGCCGGGCTTGGCCCACCATGTTTCGGCGCGACGCTGACCACGTCCCAGGTTTCTTGTTTTCCATGCCTCCAGCCCCTCCAAGCGGAGCGACACGCTATCCGCTTGCAGGGCATAGCCTGTCGTCGTGGCCGCCGCCGCGACACGCTAAGCAACAGTTCCTGACCGTGACACCTCTGCACGCTTAAATATCCCTTCGGTGGAGTTTCTCATAGCCTCTCTTTCACCACGGTGTGGCTCGACCTGATCAGCATGTCAGACTTACGGTCACTGCACCTCTCCATTATTTCCCTCCCCTCTCTGTATATGTAAAGATTATATACACATGTGCATGTAGAGTGAGGGATGTGTATGCATTTCTTGTTCATTGATGTTGTAGTGCGTCTGTATGTATGTATGCCCGTCCCTCTGTCTGTCTGTATGTCTATATGTCAGTATGTCTGTGTGTATGTATGTATGCATTTATGTATGCATGTACGTACGCATGCATGCATGCATGTACGTATGCACGGATGTACGCATATATACAAAACCAAACATAATTGCATCTACAGAGTTAACTTGTCATACATATATGCATGCGTACATCCACACGTACAGACAAACATCCATATATACATACACAATATGCATACATAAACCTAACCCTCCATACACATAAACATGTACACATACATACAATCCAATACACTACACCACACTGCAATACACAACACTACACCCCACTACAATACAATACCATACAATGCAGTACACTACAGTACACAACATACATACAAACATACATACGTACATCCACACACAGACATTACGACATACATGCTTTCATCCATGCGTACACACATACATACATCCATACGTCTACATACATATACACGCACATGTATAACCCATGTATCTACACCTCTTTACACATGTAGAGACATAGACATATATTAGTATGCGTATCGAAATGTCGATATATATATATATATATATATATGAAAATATATACATATATAAATACATATACATGTGCATATGCAGTTACACATGTGCATGAGCAGACCGAACTACTTGTATACATAGTTGTATGTGAAATTTTTCATATGCACACACGTAAAATTGTGTGTGTATATATATATATATATATAGGTAGTGTGGCATACACCCATGTATACACACATACATCCATAGGTGTGTATATGTGTCTATCGACACACACATATGCATATGTATATTATCATACGCACCTCTCCGAGGGAGAGAATCTCAGAGGCGATTAATGCAGAAGCGCCGCGTCGTTCGCGATTTTTCTGGCCGTTCCGCTAGGGACGTTCTCGAAATTCTGAACATGGGTGGCACCCCTTACACAGATTGTGACGTCAGGGTCCAACACCATATGGGAATTTTAACATTCTAACATAACACCTTCAAAGGCACATTGTAAGTTCAATGATGTTGACACCGATTCTCAGAGAATGGTGGCTTCGCCTGAGACATCCTCCCAAAATCGAGCCCCGACGTACCTTATGGTACCCCAGACCCCGCCTCGGAGCCTCCTGGGAGCCTCCTGGAGACTCCTGGGGCCTCCTGGGGCTTTCTGTGCCTTCTAGTACCCCAGACCCCGCCTCGGAGCCTCCTGGGGGTCTCCTGGAACCTCCTGGGGCCTCCTGGAGCCATCCTGGAGCCTTCTGGAGCCCTCCTGGAGCCTCCTGGATCCTGGGGCCTCCTGAGGCCGCCTCGGGCCTCCTGGGGCCTCCTGGGGCCTCATAACTACATGCACACACACAGACACAAAACACACCCAACACATCACACGCTAGACAAACCTAACACACAGCACCTACAACGCACAGAAGACACGCACAACACAGAGCACACAACACATACACACAACACTCACAATCCTGGGGCCTCCTGGAGCCTCTTCCTGTATCCAAGTCGGGCCTCCTGAGGCTTCCTGGGGGGGCCCGGTACACACATCGCAAGGTGTGGCAACCCCACTTGCGCTCAAGTGCGACCTCGCTATCGCATGTCGCTCCCAGCAGCTATCCTCCTCCTCTTCTCCTCCTTCTCTTTCCCTCCACACATTGTCTGCACACACGTGCCATTTGTATGAGCCTGGGCACACACGTGCAACGTGTATGTGTGTATATATATGTATGTATGTACGTATGTATGTATGTATGTATGTATGTATGTATGTATGTGTACATGCATGTATGTATGTAAGTATGTAACCATGTAAGTATGTAACTATGCAAGTATGTATGTGTGTATATGTGTGTATGTATGTATGTATGTGCGTATGTATGTATGTATGTATGCATGCATGTATGTATGTATGTATGCATGCATGCATGTATGTATGTATGTATGTATGTATGTGTGGGTGTGTATGTGTGTATGTATGCATGCATGCATGTATGTATGCATGTCTATGTGTATGTAGGTATATGTGTGTATGTAGGTATGTATGTATGCATGCATGTATGTATGTATGTATGTACGTATGTATGGGGCATGTATGTATGTATTCATGCATGTACGTCTGTATTTATGTATGTTTGTTTGTATGTATGTATGCATGCATGTATTATTCCCATGTGTGTATGGTTGTACTGTATGTATGTATGCATGCATGCATGCATGCATGTATGTATGTATGTATGTATGTATGTATGTATGTATATACGTATGTATGTATGTATGTATGGATGGATGGATGTATGTATGTGTGTGTGTATGTATGTATGTATGTATGTATGTATGTATGTGTGTATGTATGTATTCAGTTATGTATGTTTGTATGTATGTATGTATGCATGCATGCATGCATGTATGTATGTGTGTGTATGGTTGTACTATATGTATGTGTGTATGCATGCATGCATGTCTGTAGTTATGTGTGTTTGTATGTATGTATGCATGCATGCATGTATGCATGTATGTGTGTATGGTTGTAATGTATGTATGCATGCATGCATGCATGCATGCATGCATGCATGGATGTATGTACGTACGTATGTATGTATGTATATATGTACGCATATATATGTATGTAATGTATGTATGTATGTATGTATGTGTGTATGCATGTATGTATGCATGCATGCATGTATGCATGCATGCATGTATGTATCTATGTATATACGTATGTATGTATGTATGTATGTATGTATGTATGTATGTATGTATGGTTGTTTTTATGTATGTATGTATGTATGTATGTATGTATGTATGTATGTATGTATGTATGTATGTATGTATGTATGTGGCGGGTCCGGGGGCCCTGGGGGCCCTGCCTGGGCGCCGGGGGCTTTCCAAGATCGCCCGAAGACGGCCCTCGATCGCCAGAAATGGCGCTGCCAGACCGCGACAACGAGCAATGACGGCCCGAGATCACTCCAGAATTCGCCCCTGACTGTCCAAGAGGCCTCCAAGACGCCCCAAGAGGTCTCCAAGATGCCTCCCAAGGAGCCCCAGGGGGCGAACAAACATCGTGAATCTCCCGTGAGTGTTTGAGAGGATTTTCGAGATCTCTCTTTTTCAGTTTCCCGACGCTCAACTACGGCCCACGAGGCCCCGGTGTCCGCTCAAAGGCAGCCCCAGAGGCCCCGAAGTCCGCCCCAAGATGGTCCAAGCGGGTCCCAAGACGGCGCCAGAGGTGTCCAAGAAGGCGGCCCCACGAGGAGACCACGAAGGGTAACACGAATCGAGAAACCGAGCCTTCCACGTCGAGAGGCTCTCAGGAGGCCCCAATAGGCCCCCAACAGCCCCAAGAGGCCCCCAAGAACCTCCCTGAATGGCCCAAGAGACTCCAATAGGCCTCCCACGAAGGACCAAAGAGGCAACAATCATTATTTGTCCGTCGGATTTTGGCGGATTTCCCAGTGTTCAGCCTTTTGACATCCCGACTGTCCAAGCTGGCCCAAGAGGCTTCCAAGACTGCTCTAAGATAGCTGACGAGGCTTCCAAAACGACCCCAGGACGGGCCCTGGGAGCCCCGCGACGGCTGCCAAGGCGCCCTCGGGAGGCGGAAAAGTCGCTCCGACATGTCGCGAAGCCGCGAACCATCCCCAGGAGGCCCGCAACAACCCCAAGACGCTCCAAAACGGCTTCCTGACAGCCTGACACGCCCCCAAGACGCCCCAAGACGGATTCAAGAGGCCCCCTGAGAGGCCCCCTGAGAGGACCCCAAGAGGCGCAAATCGTAGATCTCCCTGTGTTTTTCAATGTTTTGTTCGGTTCTTCCCTGCTCGGACTTCGGATGTTTCAGACGGCCCCAGGAACCGCCAGGACCGCCCCAAGAGGGCCCCAGAGCCGCCCAAGACGTCTCCCAGAGGGCCCCAACACAGCCCAGTGGGGCCGCAAGACAGCTCGAGAGGCGCCCGAGAGGGCCCCAAGACAGCCCAAAGTGGAGCCCCAGAGAGGCAACCGAACCCCATGAGCGGCAGACCTCTCTGTGTGCGCTACCAGTACGACTCTGCTGCGAATCTCTCCTTGGGCTCGCTCGCTCGCGAGCGAGAAACCCGTCCCCCCTCCCTCTCCCCCGCTCGCTCGATCGAGCGCGCCAACCCGCGAGCGAGCCACATGCCCTTCGCATGCCCCGTCCCGCCCGCCAGGCCCGACCGGCCCTGCCCGCTCGCTGGCGCGCCCGAGCGCTGGGGCGAGCGCGCGAGATGGCCCCTCCCGTCCCCCTGCCCCCGTTCGCTCCTTCGCCCGCGGGCTCGCTCGCCCTGTCCTGGCCATCGCTCGGACGTCCATTCCCTTTGTTTTTTTCGGTTTCGTGCGTGGTTGTTTCGCCAAATGATCAAGGATGCTCCTCGATGGTCCTCGTCGAAAGAAAAATGCACACGTCCGAGCGATGCCAGGTGTCGACCTCCCCCCCCCCCCTGGCGCTCGCCGGCCGGCGCGCCCGCGGGCGGGCGAGGGAGCGGCCGAGCGAGGGAGCGAGCGGTCGCTGCCACGCCCTCGCTCGCTGGCCCGCTCGCTCCGCCCCCCCGCCCCGCCGCTCCTGCGCTCGCTCGCCCGCTCGCTCGCCCGGGCGGCCGAGCGATGGCTCGCAGCGAGCCCGCGACCGAGCGAATTTCGGCGACCGAGCGAATTTCGGATCGAAAAGTCGCCCTCGGCATCGCTCGGACGTGGGCATTCTTCCTTGGGTGAGGACCATCGAGGAGCATCCTTACCATTTGGTGGAAAAGCCACGCACGGAACCGAAAAAAACACAGGGCGTGGACGTCCGAGCGTTGGCCAGTGCTGGCCTGGGAATTAAAGCGAAGCTTTTAAAGGTGACCCGCACGCGCGCGGGCCACCCGCCGCGCGCGGGCGGCCGTGGTCACAAGGGCTCCCTCGAGGGCGCGAAGTTATTCGCGCTTCGCGCTTCGCGGTCCTCGTTCCTTCTCCCCCTCCTCCTCGTCCTCCTCTTCTCCTCCTTGGGGGGCGGCGCGAGAGCGCGAAGTTATTCGCGCTTCGCGCTTCGCGCAGCGCGAAGCGCGAAGTTGGGAGCCCTAGTGGTCACCCGCGCGCGGCCTCCCGGTGGAATGTCTGCACCGCCCACAATCGAAAAGGCCGCACACGCGCGGAGAGTTCTGTATTGTGCGCCAACCAAAGCCGCCACGTACGCCAGAACTGCACGCCGTAATCGCGCGGGTGTTTGAGTGACCGAGTGCTCGTGCACTACCATTCGCAGGCTTTGTCTCGAGCGCCCGATGGCCGCTGATGCCCTCGCCGGAACTGATGAAACCACGAGCCAGGATCCCAGATACGGGGACCCGGTTAGTGGTAGGGCCCCGGAGCCCTTACATTTGCCAGAATTACTCGGCCAGGTCTGCCGTAGCTGGTGTTTTCTCGGGCGACGGCAGTTCCGATTCGTGGCACGGGGCGGGGGGGGGCGCCCCCCAGTACACATCACTAAACCAGGTCCCACTAAACCCAGTTCTGCCAACGCCCGATAGTAGTTTGCTCTAGCGGCTTCTCGCAGCAGAGCCCCGCCTGTCCTTGCTCAGTCCAGTATCTCCCCGCTTCCTCACCTCCCGCCCCCCTCTCCGCTCCTCGTGCCACCCCCCTCTCCCTCCCCGGCGCCCAACGGCGGCGACGTGGCCGCCGCCCGAGGTGCTGGCGCTGCACCACGCCGTGATGGTGGCGGCCATGAAGACGAAGCAGAACACCGACCCCTCCTTCGCGGACGCGCTCGACGCGGCGATCGAGGCCCCCGTGGCGCTCCCGACAGCGCCACACTGCTCTCGAGACCTCCGATGCGCCGGCTCGCTCGGCGCACCCAGCCTCCTCCTCCTCCTCCTCCTCCTCCTCCTCCTCCTCCTCCTCCTCCTCCTCCTCCGTTGCCGACGCGGCGGTCGACGGCGGCCCTGCGGAGGTGCCGTCGGCGGCGCTGCGAATGTCTCAGAGAGTCCTGCGGAGGCCTCTGGGAGGCCTCTCTCAGAGGAGAAGGAAGGTACCGATGATCGCTGCCCTCCCCTCGTTTTCGCCCTGTTGGGCCTCCCGGGAGGCCCTCGTCGCCACGGCTGGACTCGCCACGACATTCTAGCCAGGACGCACCCCGGGAGAGGTCAGTGGAGTAACTGCGGCAGGTCCCTGGCGTGTCGACTTGGCGGCGAGCCTGGCGCGGGCGTTCAAGTTGGAACGCCGCCAGTAGCTGTAAGTCGGGCCTGTCCCTCTATAGGAGGAATATTCAAAAACAGTCAAAAAATAGTCTGGGGACGATTTTTGTATTATTTTTGAGCATTTTGGTGTATTTTTTGACTATGTTTTATTTCCCGTCCATAATACGCCTGTAGGGGGACATGCCCGACCTAACAGTAGCCCGGAGTCGTCCGTTATGAAAGGATCTGGCGATCGAACAGCCGCCGCTCGTTCAAGTTTGAACGATCCACGCGGTGTCAGAAGCCAGCGCGGTAGGAGGGCGCCGACTGACTCTCAGAGCCCCGAAGCATCAAGGCTGGGGGCGGTCAGGGTCAAGTGCAGATTCGTGCCTCGCGGGCCAAACCAGAGTTACCCCGGACCAGGTAGCTGCTGGTTCGCGCGTCGGGGGCCCACACTGGACTCCGGACCAGAGCTCCCCCGGACCATTCGGGCATCCATGCTGAGCCCAGCCCGGGGGCCCCCAAACGGGGCGGTGACCACACCGTGTGGTGAGTCGGTGGGGATTCGGGGCCACCGCTCGGTTTTGGGGCTGGGGTCATTCTCCGAGGACGTCTTGGGCGACCGGGGCATCCGAGGCCCCAAACTCGTGCGCTGACGGACCGTGCGGTGAGGTCTTGGGGAGTTTCGAGGTCACCGCGCGGTCTGTCACCGCACCGTTGCGGGACTCCAAACTGAGCCCAGCATCGGTGTGTTTGCCCTCCTGGCCAAGCCAGGAGGGCGTCGTGCACCGATTCTGGTCCTCGGCCCGGGGCCTGGCCAGGATCGGTGTACGTGTATAGTCTGAAGTCGGGCCTGTCCCTCTACAGGAGGATTGCTCAAAAATGGTAAAAAATGCAGTGGGGACCATTTTGTCAGTCTTTACCTAACAGCGAAGACTGATAGGTTTCTAGTGGGATCAAAAGAGAGCAGCAGATCACTCCACAGGGGGGTCCGGGCAGGTGTTGGGAGTTGCCGGGCGGCAGGTGCCGGGCTCGTTTTTCACCAACAGTCACACACTTCGTGCTCTTCGACTTCCCAGAACTCCATTCCCAGGCCACATTCTCAATACCCGGATGCAACAGTCACACACTTCGTGCTCTTCGAGATCCCAGAACGCCATTCCCGGGCCACATTTAGAATAACCGGATGCAACAGTCACACACTTCGTGCTCTTCGAGTTCCCAGAACGCCATTCCCGGGCCACATTCTGGAGGGCCGGATGCAACAGTCACACACTTCGTGCTCTTCGAGTTCCCAGAATTCCATTCCCGGGCCACATTTTGGATGCCCGGAGCCAACTGTAGGCCACTTCGTGCTCTTCGAGTTCCCAGAACTCCATTCCCGGGCCACATTTTGAATGCCCGGAGCCAACTGTAGGCCACTTCGTGCTCTTCGAGTTCCCAGAACTCCATTCCCGGGCCACATTTTGAATGCCCGGAGCCAACTGTAGGCCACTTCGTGCTCTTCGAGTTCCCAGAACTCCATTCCCGGGCCACATTTTGAATGCCCGTAGCCAACTGTAGGCAACTTCGTGCTCTTCGACTTCCCAGAACTCCCATTCCTGGGCCACATTTTCAGCAGGGGCAAGAGCACGACGAGGAGGAGGACGAGCAAGACCAGGAGGACGAGGACGAGCAGGAGCAGGACGAGGAGCAGGAGGAGCAGGAGAAGAAGGACGAGCAGGAGGAGGAGGAGGACGAGCAGGAGGAGGAGGACGACCAGGAGGAGGAGGACGACCAGGAAGAGGAGGAGGAGGAGGAGGAGGGGAGGGGGGAGGAGTACCAGGAGGAGGAGGAGGAGGAGGAGGAGAGGAGGAGGAGGAGGAAGAGGAGGAGGAGGAGGGGACGAGGACGAGGAGGAGGAGGAGGAGGGGGGGGGAGAGTACCAGGAGGAGGAGAACGAGGACCAGGAGGAGGAGGAGGAGGAGGAAGGGAGGAGGAGAGGAGGAGGAGAGAACACCAGGAGGAGGAGGACGAGCAAGACGAGGAGGACGAGAACGAGGACGACCAGGAAGAGGAGGAGGAGGAGGAGGAGGAGGAGGAGGAGGAGGAGGGGAGGGGGAGGACTACCAGGAGGAGGAGGAGGAGGAGGAGGAGGAGGAGGAAGAGGAGGAGGAGGACGAGGAGGAGGAGGAGGAGGACGAGGAGGAGGAGGGGGGGGGAGAGGGAGGAGGAGGAGGAGGAGGAGGAGGAGGAGAGAGCACCAGGAGGAGGAGGACGAGCAAGACGAGGAGGACGAGAACGAGGACGAGCAGGAGGAAGAGGAGGAGGAGGAGGAGGAGGAGGAGGAGGAGCAGGAGAAAGAGGAGGAGGAGGAGGAGGAGGAGGAGGCAGGCTGAGGCTGAGGCTGTGACTGCGACTGCCGTTGCCGCTGCGACTGTCATCGCGAATGCGACAACGACTGCGAGAACAGCAGAATTCGACAACTGGATTTTCATCTGAATCTTAAGGGGAATGCTTTCAGATATGCTTCTACACATCGCTGTTAGGTTGCTTTGCCGGGATATTTTTACCTAACATCGAAGACTGGTAGGTTTCTAGTGGGCTAAAAACAGCTCACAGATCACTCCACAGGGGGGTCCGGGCAGGTGTTGGGAGTTGCCGGGCGGGTTGAGTCCACTTCGTTTTTCACCAACAGTCACACACTTCGTGCTCTTCGAGTTCCCAGAACTCCATTCCCAGGCTCATTCTGAATAACCGGATGCAACAGTCACACACTTCGTGCTCTTCGAGATCCCAGAACGCCATTCCCGGGCCACATTTAGAATAACCGGATGCAACAGTCACACACTTCGTGCTCTTCGAGTTCCCAGAACTCCATTCCCGGGCCACATTCTGGAGGGCCGGATGCAACAGTCACACACTTCGTGCTCTTCGAGTTCCCAGAACTCCATTCCCGGGCCACATTTTGGATGCCCGGAGCCAACTGTAGGCCACTTCGTGCTCTTCGAGTTCCCAGAACTCCATTCCCGGGCCACATTTTGAATGCCCGGAGCCAACTGTAGGCCACTTCGTGCTCTTCGAGTTCCCAGAACTCCATTCCCGGGCCACATTTTGAATGCCCGTAGCCAACTGTAGGCAACTTCGTGCTCTTCGACTTCCCAGAACTCCCTTTCCTGGGCCACATTTTCAGCAGGGGCAAGAGCACGACGAGGAGGAGGACGAGCAAGACCAGGAGGACGAGGACGAGCAGGAGCAGGACGAGGAGCAGGAGGAGCAGGAGAAGAAGGACGAGCAGGAGGAGGAGGAGGACGAGCAGGAGGAGGAGGACGACCAGGAGGAGGAGGACGACAGGAAGAGGAGGAGGAGGAGGAGGCGGGGAAGGGGAGGGAGTACAGGAGGAGGCAGGAGGAGGGAGGAGGAGGAGGAGGTAGGAGGAGGAGGAAGAGGAGGAGGAGGAGGAGGAGGAGGACCACGAGGACGAGGGAGGAGGAGGAGGAGGGGGGGGGGTGAGTACCAGGGAGGAGGAGAACGAGGACTCACCAGGAGGTAGGAGGAGGAGGAGGAGGAGGAGGAGGGGAGGAGGAGGAGGAGGAGAGGAGAAACACCAGGAGGAGGAGGACGAGCAAGACGAGGAGGACGAGAACGAGGACGACCAGGAAGAGGAGGATGAGGAGGAGGAGGAGGGGAGGGGGGGGACTACCAGGAGGAGGAGGAGGAGGAGGAGGAGGAGGAGGAAGAGGAGGAGGAGGACGAGGAGGAGGAGGAGGAGGAGGAGGACGAGGAGGAGGAGGGGGGGGGAGAGCACCAGGAGGAGGAGAACGAGGACCACCAGGAGGAGGAGGAGGAGGAGGAGGAGGAGGAGGAGAGAGCACCAGGAGGAGGAGGACGAGCAAGACGAGGAGGACGAGAACGAGGACGACAAGGAGGAAGAGGAGGAGGAGGAGGAGGAGGAGGAGGAGCAGGAGAAAGAGGAGGAGGAGGAGGCAGGCTGAGGCTGAGGCTGTGACTGCGACTGCCGTTGCCGCTGCGACTGTCATCGCGAATGCGACTACGACTGCGAGAACAGCAGAATTCGACAACTGGATTTTCATCTGAATCTTAAGGGGAATGCTTTCAGATATGCTTCTACACATCGCTGTTAGGTTGCTTTGCCGGGATAATTTTGTTTTGTTGTTTTTACTTAACAGCGTAGACTGATAGGTTTCTAGTTGACTCAAAAGAGCTCACAGATCACTCCACAGGGGGGTCCGGGCAGGCGTTGGGAGTTGCCGGCCGGGCCTGTGCCGGGCTCGTTTTTGGATTTCTATTAACATCAACACTACTTTTGACACTTCGACTTTCCAGAACTACATTCCCAGGCCACATTTTGAATAACCGGATGCAACAGTCACACACTTCGTGGTCTTCGAGTCCCCAGAACTCCATTCCCGGGCCACATTTTGAATGCCCGGAGCCAACTGTAGGCCACTTCGTGGTCTTCGAGCCCCCAGAACTCCATTCCCGGGTCACATTTTGGATGCCCGGAGCCAACTGTAGGCCATTTCGTGGTCTTCGAGTTCCCAGAACTCCATTCCCGGGCCACATTTTGGATGCCCGGAGCCAACTGTAGGCCATTTCGTGGTCTTCGAGTTCCCAGAACTCCATTCCCGGGCCAGATTTTGGATGCCCGGAGCCAACTGTAGGCCACTTCGTGGTCTTCGAGTTCCCAGAACTCCATTCCTGGGCATGAATTTGAATGCCCGGAGCCAACTGTAGGCCACTTCGTGTTCTTCGAGTTCCAGAATTCCATTCCCAGGCCACATTTTGAATGCTGAGGCAGGCTGAGGCTGAGGCTGAGGCAGGCTGATGCTGAGGCAGGCTGAGGCTGAGGCCGAGGCCGATGCAGGCTGAGGCTGAGGCAGTCTGAGGCTGACGCCGAGGCTGAAGGCAGACTGAGGCTGAGGCTGAAGCAGGCTGAGGCTGAGGCTGAGGCAGGCTGAGGCTGAGGCAGGCTGAGGCTGAGGCAGGCTGAGGCTGAGGCTGAGGCAGGCTGAGGTTGAGGCTGTGTCTGTGACTGCCGTTGCCACTGCGACTGTCATCGCGAATGCGACTACGACTGCGAGAACAGCACAATTCTACAACTGGATTCTCATTTGAATCTTAAGGGGAATGCTTCCAGATATGCTCCTACACATCGCTGTTAGGTTGCTTTGCCGGGATAACATGCTACATTTGTTTGGGGTGTTTCTGGGTATTTAATCGCTTCGCTCATTCCGCCGGCCCACGAGCGCTCCATGCGGCCTCTTTGAAGCCTGTTGGGGGCCTCTTTGGGGCCTCCTAGGGGCCTCTTGGGGGCCTCTTGGGGGTCTCTTGGGGATCCTTGGCGGCGTCTTGGGGCCCCCTTGGGCCTCTTGGGAGCTCTTGGGGGCCTCTTTGGGCGGGGTAGTCGAGTGCGCCCCCTTCGGAGGCCACGATCCTCGTGAGGGGTATCGAAAAAAAAGGCTCTCAAAACCATCTCTGAGTAGACCTGCTCGGGCTGCGGTCGGGATACTTTTCGCCGGGGGACCCCCAGGGGCCGCCCCGCGCGCGCGAACCAGAAACATTGTTAACCAATTGCCGGAGATCTTAGCACACCTCTGGCCCGTTGGGCCGGCGATTTTTTATTGCGAAGGCCTGGCGGCTGGTGCCGCCGACCCTGTTCGCAATGCGCAGCAAGAGGCACGGGCTGTGGGATGGTTTTGGGGAACGGGGAGAAGGACGAGAAGGTGGGGGAGGGAGGTGTCGTATCTGACCCGGGACTTCCCCGGGACTCCCCCGGGACCCCCCCCGGGACCCCCTCTCCCTCCCCCGGCGGGGAAGGGAAAGGGAAGGGGCTTCCCTTCGACTCAATTACGACGTTGCTCAAAGTCGGTACGGGGGGGGGGCGTCGTATGTGACCTGGGGGGGGGGTCGCTACCCCCCCCCGCTACCCCCCCCACGCCACCCGGCGGGGG
>CAUYUJ010007680.1:152954-232954 GCA_963575745.1 Prorocentrum cordatum
CCCGCCATGCCCCGACCATGCCCCCACCATGCCCCGGCATCCCCCCCCGGTGGAGCTTCTGTTCTTGGAGCCCCCCAGCCCGCCATTTCTCACCCAAAACCGACCGATGCCGCCCACCATGCCTCCACCATGCCCCCTCCATACCCCGGCATCCCCCCCCCGTCGAGCCTCTGTTCTTGGGACCCCCCCTTCACCAGTTGTCGCCCAAAACCGTCCGATACCTCCCACCATGCCCCCACCATGCCCCCACCATGCTTCAGCACCCCCCTCCGTGGAGCCTCTGTTCTTGGGACCCTCCACCCCGCCCGTCCTCTTCAAAACCGACTGACACCTCCCACCATGCCTCCACCATGCCGAGGCCCCCCTCCCCCGTGGAGCCACTGTTTTCTCGGGGCCTCCCACCCCGCCATTTCTCGCCCAAAACCGACCGATATCCCCCACCATGACCCCACCATGCCCCGGCATGCCCCCACCATGCCCCCGCCATGCTCCGGCATCCCCCCCCCGTGTTCTGGGTGTTCCTGGTGTTTCCCGGGGTCTTGTGGGGCGCTTGGGCTTCGGGTGCCTTCTGGATAGTCCTCGTGTTTCCCGAGCTTTCTAGGGGCCGCCTCGAGCCTCTCACAATCTCGCGAGAATCCCACCAGCCTTCTAGAGCGTGAGTGGATTAGGGAGCTCGTTCTGCTACCTCCCCTTCTTCCCCTTCGCGGAGGGATTCCCCTTCCCTCTTCGCCCTGCCTTTGAGCATGGAGGGGGAGTGCCGCGAGGCGCTAGAACGCCCAAGATGGCCGTAGATGACTCCAAGAGGGCCTCGAAGAGCTCCAGATGGACTCCAAATCTTGCAAGATGTCCCAAGATGGTTCAAGAGAACTATCAACGTGCACCCAAGAGCTCTCAAGGACCGGTCGCGACGGGTACTAAGGACGCTCCAAGAGCGTTCTCTCTCAAACTTCGTGCGACCACACGAGCTATAGGACTTACACCGACCAGCTACGATCCTGAATTTGAATTCAGCCAAGACCTTTGACGGCAAAACATGTCGATGATATTAATATGACAGGTTTAGAGAAAAATATAGACGACTATGTACAACGTGTCGAAAAGGTGTTTGGCAAATGCAAGCTCAACAAGCACACATGTACGAACTGCGCCGTTCGCTGCACTAAGAATGATCAGGGAGATGTGATCATGGACCAGGACGAGTACATTAAACAACTACGTCCTATCACACACCCAGAACTTACAGGAGCGGCGGCCGATGCCAAAGCCACGAAACTCATTACCGACATGTTCGTCAGCCTGCGAGGAGCCCTCGCCTATGCCCTTCTTACCCAAATCTGGCTCATGGTATACGCGGTCTCTCTTCGGAAAATTCAAGAGCCCACCAATCTGCAAGTCAGACGTTTGAATGCTGTGACGCGAAAGCTGATCAGCAGCCCGAAACGTATCACCTTCCCTCGGATGAAGCCGACGAATGAAGTTGACATCCATAGCGATTCGGGGTATCGGAAGCTTACCGGGGAGGAGGATGACGTGACCAAGGGCTACGGCATACGCGGGGCCAACGTACTACGGCGAGGAAACTCGCCCCAAGGCAAGTCCGTCGTTCACCTCTGTGACGGACAATGCAAATCACACCGATTACAGGTGAGGTCCAGTTATGCTGCGGAGGCACTTGCAGCCGCACATAACCTTGATGAGTGTTACCCTACGCTCATTACTCTCCACGAGCTTAAGGCAGGGGCTTTGACTCCACGACAACTACGAGACATGCGTGAAGTTGGAGGCCTTGCTATCAAAGTCTCTCTTACCATAGACGCTGAGTCCGTCTACAAATCTTTATCAAGCAGGGATCTCAATATACCTACAGAACGGACTCTGCTTGGACATATCAGCTGGATACGTGAGCTCATGGATATAGGTATAGTACATAATGTGCAATGGTGTGATACTAGGGATATGACCGCTGATGGGCATACAAAGGGAAGCATCGATCGGGAGCTGCTTCTGGAAGTGATGTCAGGCACTCAGTCATTTAAGTATGACGTGAAGCAATTTGTTCCCTTTCGGGGTCCCGAGGACAGAGACAAACCTAAGTCTAATCAATTTTAGTCTGTCCTTGTTGCCCTCGCGGTCCAGTTTGCCAGCACGGGCGCCTACTAGAAAGGCGCCCCTTTAGCTGCTCGGAAACGAGCCTTATATTTCACGCCTGGCAACGAGCCGGCTTCGTACAACTCAGGCTCTTTGCCTTAATGCACATTTGCTTGGTGAGGTATGGCCAAATTTTGGCTTGCCTCTAACTAAGCCGATAGCCCTTCATTGTTTGAAGGGGCTGCCCTGTATTTGTGTGAGATACTTTGCGAGGAAACTCGCCTTGCAGTCTGGTGTTTGGCCAGACTGTACGCACTGTTTTCTTTTCTTTGCAAACAGTCGTGCGCGCGATCTTTGCGTGCGACTATGCTCTCCGTCTCCTCCCCTCCCGACTTTAAGGGTAGCTCTTTGGGAGATGTTACAGTATCGGGATCATAGCTCGCGCGCCGCTGCCTTGGGCTCAAGGCACGCGCGCCCTATTTGCCCGGATACCTGATGGTATTCGCTATTTGCCCGGACACCGCGAGTGTTCGCTATGTGCTGGAAAGATCATTACATCGATCTTATCCTATCTTACCCATCCACCCCTCATACTGTACCTTCACAGCAGAGCGATGGAGGCAATTTGCCCGGCTATCTGCCCTATTTGAGTTACCAGGCTCACTTTCGACTCAATGCGCATACATTAATCGAACAGCACCGTACTGCTCTGCGCAAGAGTAGACATCACACAATTATCACACCCCCGTTGTTGATTTGACTGTCGTCCTGTTTATTTTAGCCTAGCAGTTCATAACATGGCATAGCATTGCATTGCATTGCATAGCACGGTATGCCGTGTCTGTGCATACCGTGTAACGCGGTAGCATCAGTCTTCATAGGAAGCATTGCATGATGTGGTTCAGCGTACCATCCAATACATTACCAGAGCATTTCACAACACAGGATGACATGGCATGCAATACGCACTGTACGGTATAGCATGCTATTGCATTGCATACTGCATAGTGGCATTGCGCTATATAGCGTAGCATGGTGTATCATGGCGTTCCGTAGCATAGTGCAACATGGCGCTGTAGCGCCGCGTTTGTTCCTGGCCCATAGCTTGGCGACAGATCACCGGTCGACCCGTCGATGAGACTTGAGGAGGAGGAATGAGGAAGGGGCAGGAGGAAACAGAGAATGTTGACCTGCATCTGCATCTAAGAGATAAATCGACCAGCAGGGCCCCAGCCACACCAGTGGGGATAGTGATCGGTTAAACGATGCTCAGTTTGCCTCCTCGTGCTGCTCCTCGAGCCGACGGTCGGGGGGGAGCGCGTTGTCAGCGCGCGCCCCGCGGGTTCGGAGGAGCAATGCTCAATGCTGTGTGTTGGCGACAGATCACTGGTCGACTGGTGGTTAAGCGCGCGCGAAGCGCCTGCGTGGTTTTGTGGTCCCGGGGCCCCCAAAGTGCACTGATGTGTCTTCGGCCGATTCGGGTCCGGCGAGGGGCGCAGAAAAAAACGTCAAAGGGGGCCGAGAGACGTCCAAGAGTGCGCCAAGATGGCCCAAGAGCGCTCCAAGAGAGCCCAAGACCGCACAAGAGCCTTTCAACATTTGTCCAAGAGGCCTCCAAGAGGGCCCAAGAGAGCTCCGAGAGACGTCCCGAAAAAGCCCAAAGAGGTCCAAAGTATTGATTTGCATTTGTTTTGTTCGATGTTTTTCGCTTTCTCGCGCTCTCGAGCTTCCAATGCTCGAAGACGGCCGAAGACGCCCCCAAGACTCCCCCAAGACCGCCGAAAACGCCCCAAAAGAGCCCCAAGACGGCTCCAGAGAGCCTGCAAATTGCCCACGAGGAACCCCAGACGGCCCAAGAGGCCCCAGGACAGGCCCAAGATGGGCCACAGAGCCGGAGCGGGAGGCCCAGGGCGCTCGAAGACGGGCCAGATGGCCCGGGCCTCCCCCTTCCGTTCCTCCTTCCCTCCCGCCCCGTCCCCGTGCCTCCATTACACGCAGGTCGTTGAAAGCAGTTTTTTTTCTTTGATTCCCAGATCCCAATCTACTTCAAGCGTCTTCCTACTTCAAGAATCGGCATGCGTTTGCTGTGTTTTGTTATTCTCTGGGAGGACCTGGGCCCAATCCACTATATCCGCCTTCCTACTTCATGTTTCTACCTACTTCTTCCGACCGACGTGTACCTCCTCTCTCCTCTTCTTCCCCTCACCCCACAGCTTTCGTGCTTCTCCCTCCTCTCCTGGGACGGCCCCGCCAGAGCGCCAAACAGGCCCCGCCAGAGCGAGCGGGGCATCGCTATACCCTTTCATTTCACACGTTACTTTGCCCCTCCCACCCCTCAAGGGCGGCCCCGGCAGAGCGAGAGGGGTGTTGCTATACCATATACAGTCAGTCCCTGATGTCGTACTCCTCTCGCCGCACCCGGGGTAGCCCCGTTAGAGCGCACGGGATGTGGCTATACACAAATTGTCCTCAGGTTTCGTGTTCCTCCCTCCCCTCGTGGGCAAGCCCCGCCAGAGCGCCAGGGATACCTCCGCCAGAGAGAGCAGGGCATCCCTACACCGTACTCTTTCACGCGATCCTTGCTCCTCTCACCCTTGCAAGGCGGACCCGCCCGAGCGAGCGGGGTGTGGCTATATTATACCATCGTTTAGGTTTCGTGCCCCTCTCTCACCTCCTGAAAAGGCCTCGCCCGAGCGCCAAGAAGGTACCGCCAGAGGCCCTGTCAGAGCTCCAGGCATACCCATACATGGGACTTGCCAGGCAAGTCATTGAGCGTCCCCCGTCAGCCTGAACCTTCTGCTCCCACGGGCGCGATTATCGCCAGCATGAGGTTTGGCGTCCAGCACAAAGAAACTGCACCACTCCGGTGGACGGATTCGACAACAACTGACTGCAGAGAAGGGCGCTGATGACCTGGGCATCTGCGCGCGGCCTCTGCAGATACCCGACAGCCGAACGACCGCTGTGAACGAGAAGCTTGGAGCACAAGGAAAAGGAAACAAACACAACGCGCCCCCACGCGCGCTCAACGAGGCCCCGAACTCACCCCGACATCAGGAGCGGGCGGATGCCTGCACGATCAGGCATGCGGAGACCGAGCATATGTGCAAAATCATTGAGTGTCGCGACGGGGCAGAACGGAAGTGAAAGAGGAGAAAAAACGCAGTTCGATAAACCAAACACAAATGGCAGCGAGGTTGTGAGGTGCGCGGGAACGCGGCGCCCCGCGTTCTGACCGCGCGTCTCTCTGCGTATATGGCATGGGCCCGTGAACGCTGGAAATCGTGGTGTGGGCACAGCAGGGCTTACAACGGCACCCGTGGCTCAATTGCGACTAGAACCTCAGCGCGCGCGTAGCGCGCGTAGTTTTAATATGTATATATACACGTGGCACGTTTGTGCCCAGGTTCATACCAAAAAACTGAAAGGACGTTTGAAGCAGGAAGACACCATGATTGGAGGATCGGATATGGAGAAGGGGAACCTGGGGCGGCGCCGCCAGGGCGTGCCTGAGAGAAGGGGAAGAGGCAGGAGGTGAACACAGACAAATCTCATATCGAGGTCGCACTCGAGCACAAGCGGGGTTGCCACACCTTGCGGTGCGTGTATGTGTGTGTGTGTGTGTGTACAAGGGCCCCCCAGGAAACCTCAGGAGGCCCGACTTGGATACTGGAAGAGGCTCCAGGAGGCCCCGGGATTGTGAGTTGTGTGTGTGTGTGTGATGTGTGCTTTGTGTTGTGCGTGTTTTCTGTGCCTTGTAGGTGTTGTGTGTGTGTGCGTGCGTGCGTGCGTGCGTGCGTGCGTGCGTTGCGTGCGCGTGTGTGTGTGTGCTGTGTGTGTGTTGTGTGTGTGTGAGTGTGTGTGAGTGTGTGTGTGTGTGTGTGTGTGATGTGTGTTGTGGTGTGCGTGTGCGGGCGTGTTGCGGTGGGCGTGTGTGTGTGTGCGTGTTGTGTGTGTGATATGTTGTTTGTGTGTGTGTGTCTGTGTGTGTGTGTGTGTTATGTTTGTCTAACGTGTGATGTGTTGGGTGTGATTTGTGTCTCTGTGTGTGCATGTAGCTCCGAGGCCCCAGGATTCCCCAGGCGGCCTCAGGAGGCCCCAGAAGACCCCAGGAGGCTCCAGGAGGCCCCAAGAGGCTCCAGGAGGCCGCAGGAGGCCCCAGGAGGTTCCAGGAAACCCCCAGGAGGCTCCGAGGCGGGGTCTGGGGTACCAGAAGGTACAGAAAGCCCCAGGAGGCCCCAGGAGGTGGCTCCCAAGAGGCTCCGAGGCGGGGTCTGCGGTACCAGAAGGTACGTCGGGGCTCGATTTTGGGAGGATGTCTCAGGCGGAATCGCCATTCTTTGAGAATCGAGGTCAAAATCATTGAAATTACAATGTGTTTTGAAGGTTTTATGTTAGAATGTTGAGATTCCATGTGTTTTGTTTGTACCCTGACGTCACGATCTGCGTGAGGAGTGCCACCGATTTTCAGAATTTCGAGGATGTCCTTAGCGAAACGGCTAGGAAAATCGCGAACGCGGCAACCCGCGTACGCATCAATCGCCTCTGAGCTCTACTCCCTCGGAGAGGTGCGTAGGATAATATATTATATATATTTATATATTTTAGATATATATTTATATCTAATTATATATCACACACACATATATATATATATATATATATATATCGGGCCCCGGGGCGGTGCCTGTCATCTCCATGGGGTGTGCAGGGCGCCCCCGGGAGCGTCCGAAGCGTCCCGGAGGGCCCCTGGGACCGCCAGGAACAGTTCGAGACCGCCCAAGACGGCCCGCGAGCGCTCCAAGACGCGCATAGTTAGCCTCAGGAATGGCCTGGAAGGCCCGAAGACGTTCCAAGAGAGCTCCATGAGGCCCCGAAGGCATCCCAAGAGGCCTCCTCGTGCACCCTCGAGCGACGGTCGGGGGGGAGCGGCGTTGTCGGCTCCCACCCCCCCCCCCCCCCACCCCGCCCACCCCCCCCCACCACCCAACCAACCCCCCCCACCCCTACCCCACCCACACCACCCCCCCCACCCCACCCCACCAACACCCCCCACCCCCCACCCCCCCCACCCCCCACCCCACCCACCCCCCCCCCCCCCCCAACCACCACCTCCCACCCCCCCCCCCCCCCCCCCCCCCCCCCCCACCCCCCCCACCCCAAACACCCCCACCCCCCCCCCCAACCCCATCCCCACCCCCCACCCACACAACCACCCCCCCCAACCCCCCCCCACCCCCCCCCCCCCCCAAACAACACCACCCCCACCCACCACAACCTCACCCCCCTGCCCGCGGGTTCGGAGGAGCAATGCTGTGTGTTGGCGACAGATCACTGGTCGACTGGTGGTTAAGCGCGCGCGAAGCGCCTGCGTGGTTTTGTGGTCCCGGGGCCCCCAAAGTGCACTGATGTGTCTTCGGCCGATTCGGGCCCGGCGAGGGGCGCAGAAAAAAACGTCAAAGGGGGCCGAGAGACGTCCAAGAGGGCGCCAAGATGGCCCAAGAGCGCTCCAAGAGAGCCCAAGACCGCACAAGAGCCTTTCAACATTTGTCCAAGAGGCCTCCAAGAGGGCCCAAGAGAGCTCCGAGAGACGTCCCGAAAAAGCCCAAAGAGGCCCAAAGTATTGATTTGCATTTGTTTTGTTCGATGTTTTTCGCTTTCTCGCGCTCTCGAGCTTCCAATGCTCGAAGACGGCCGAAGACGCCCCCAAGACCCCCCCAAGACCGCCGAAAACGCCCCAAAAGAGCCCCAAGACGGCTCCAGAGAGCCTGCAAATTGCCCACGAGGAACCCCAGACGGCCCAAGAGGCCCCAGGACAGGCCCAAGATGGGCCACAGAGCGGGAGCGGGAGGCCCAGGGCGCTCGAAGACGGGCCAGATGGCCCGGGCCTCCCCCTTCCGTTCCTCCTTCCCTCCCGCCCCGTCCCCGTGCCTCCATTACACGCAGGTCGTTGAAAGCAGTTTTTTTTCTTTGATTCCCAGATCCCAATCTACTTCAAGCGTCTTCCTACTTCAAGAATCGGCATGCGTTTGCTGTGTTTTGTTATTCTCTGGGAGGACCTGGGCCCAATCCACTATATCCGCCTTCCTACTTCATGTTTCTACCTACTTCTTCCGACCGACGTGTACCTCCTCTCTCCTCTTCTTCCCCTCACCCCACAGCTTTCGTGCTTCTCCCTCCTCTCCTGGGACGGCCCCGCCAGAGCGCCAAACAGGCCCCGCCAGAGCGAGCGGGGCATCGCTATACCCTTTCATTTCACACGTTACTTTGCCCCTCCCACCCCTCAAGGGCGGCCCCGGCAGAGCGAGAGGGGTGTTGCTATACCATATACAGTCAGTCCCTGATGTCGTACTCCTCGCCGCACCCGGGGTAGCCCGGTTCGAGCGCACGGGATGTGGGCTATACACAAATTGTCCTCAGGTTTCGTGTTCTCCTCCATCGGGGGCAAGCCCGCCAGATGCGCTAGGGGACCTCCGCCAGAGAGTGCAGGGCATCCATGCTCCGTACTCTTTCTCGCGATTCCTTGTTCATCTCCACCCTTGCAAGGCCGGACCGCCAGAGCGAGCGGGGCTTGTGACTTTATTATATTACATCGTTTAGGTTTCGTTGCCCCTCTCTCTCCTCTGAAAAGGGACTGCCCAGAGCGCCAAGAAGGTACCGCCAGAGGCCCTGTCAGAGCTCCAGGCATACCCATTCACGGGACTTGCCAGGCAGGTCATTGAGCATCCCCCGTCAGCCTGAACCTTCTGCTCCCACGGGCGCGATTATTGCCAGCATGAGGTTTGGCGTCCAGCACAAAGAAACTGCACCACTCCCGTTGACGGATTCGACAACAACTGACTGCAGAGAAGGGCGCTGATGACCTGGGCATCTGCGCGCGGCCTCTGCAGATACCCGACAGCCGAACGACCGCTGTGAACGAGAAGCTTGGAGCACAAGGAAAAGGAAACAAACACAACGCGCCCCCACGCGCGCTCAACGAGGCCCCGAGCTCACCCCGACATCAGGCGCGGGCGGATGCCTGCATGATCAGGCATGCGGAAACCGAGCATATGTGCAAAATCATTGAGTGTCGCGACGGGGCAGAACGGAAGTGAAAGAGGAGAAAATAACGCAGTTCGATAAACCAAACACAAATGGCAGCGAGGTTGTGAGGTGCGCGGGAACGCGGCGCCCCGCGTTCTGACTGCGCGTCTCTCTGCGTATATGGCATGGGCCCGTGAACGCTGGAAATTGTGGTGTGGGCACAGCAGGGCTTACATACAACGGCACCCGTGGCTCAATTGCGACTAGAACCTAAGCGCGCGCGTAGCGCGCGTAGTTTCAATATGTATATATATATATATATATATATACACGTGGCACGTTTGTGCCCAGGTTCATACCAAAAAACTGAAAGGACGTTTGAAGCAGGAAGACACCATGATTGCAGGATCGGATATGGAGAAGGGGAAGCTGGGGCGGCGCCGCCAGGGCGTGCCTGAGAGAAGGGGAAGAGGCAGGAGGTGAACACAGACAAATCTCTTATCGAGGTCGCACTCGAGCACAAGCGGGGTTGCCACACCTTGCGGTGCGTGTGTGTGTGTGTGTGCGTGTGTGTGTATGTGTGTGTGTACAAGGGCCCCCCAGGAAACCTCAGGAGGCCCGACTTGGATACTGACTTGGATACTGGAAGAGGCTCCAGGAGGCCCCGGGATTGTGAGTTGTGTGTGTGTGTGATGTGTGCTTTGTGTTGTGCGTGTTCTCTGTGCCTTGTAGGTGTTGTGTGTGTGTGTGCGTGCGTGCGTGCGTGCGTGCGTGCGTGCGTGCGTGTGTGTGTGTGTGTGTGTTATGTTTGTCTAGCGTGTGATGTGTTGGGTGTGATTTGTGTCTCTGTGTGTGCATGTAGCTCCGAGGCCCCAGGCGGCCTCAGGAGGCCCCAGAAGACCCCAGGAGGCTCCAGGAGGCCCCAAGAGGCTCCAGGAGGCCGCAGGAGGCCCCAGGAGGTTCCAGGAAACCCCAAGGAGGCTCCGAGGCGGGGTCTGGGGTACCAGAAGATACAGAAAGCACCAGGAGGCCCCCACCTGGGACTTTCGCCATGGTTCAGCAGGAGGCAGCCCTCTGGAGGGATTGGCATCCTAGTTAGGAATGCGTCGCACCTCGGGATCTCGCCCCAAGTGTCCAGGACCCCCCCCGAGGTAAGGAGATAGTATCCACCTACCCAGGCCCTGGATGTCCCTCCTTCCCAGAGGATCCAATGTTCATCCAGGGAGGAGATGGGATTTCCAGTGGCAACATGGTACAGGTAGGTGGCTACCCACAAGGAGGCTCCTCCGGTCCTTCCTCCGACCCACCGGGTCCGCTAGGTACAGAAGTACGTCTGGGGCTCGATTTTGGGAGGTTGTCTCAGGCGAAACCGCCATTCTCTGAGAATCGGAGTCAAAATCATTGAAATTACCATGTGTTTTTGAAGGTTGTGTGATAAAATGTTGGAAATCCTATGTGTTTTTGGACCCTGACGTCACGATCTGCGTGAGGGGTGCCACCGATTTTCAGAATTTCGAGGATGTCCCGAGCGAAACGGCCAGGCTAGGAACATCTCCCTCGGAGAGGTGCGTATGAGAATTATTATTTTTATATATATATATATATATTAATATATATTTATTATATGTGTGTGTGAATATATATTATATATATATATTTATTATATATATATATATATATATATATATATATCGGAAAAGGGCCCCGGGGCGGTGCCTGTCATCTCCATGGGTGTGCAGGGCGCCCCCGGGAGCGCCCGAAGCGTCCAGGAGGGCCCTTGGGACCGCCAGGAACAAGTTGAGACCGCCCAAGACGGCCCGCGAGCGCTCCAAGACGCGCATAGATAGCCTCAGGAATGGCCAGGAAGGCCCGAAGACGTTCCAAGAGAGCTCCATGAGGCCCCGAAGGCATCCCAAGAGGCCTCCCAAGAGAGCCCCGACAAGCCAAAATCGTTGATTTGTATTGTTTTGTTCGAGGTTTTTGGCCTTCTCGCTTTTTCTGGGTTCCGACGCTCCAAGGCCGCCCAAGAGTCTCCCAAAACCAATTCAAGACGGCCGACAAGGCCCCCGAGACCGCCCCAAGACGGCCCAAGAGACCCCCAAAATCGTCCCAAGACGGCCCAGGAGAGCCCCAACAATGGCCCTCAGCGCGCCCCAAGACGCCGCCAGGAGAGCCCCACAGGCCTCCGAGAGGCCCCCAAGAGGCCCACTGGAGGCCCTCAGAAGGTCGTCCCCATCATGTTCCCGGAAGGCGGTCCGGGAACATGATTCCAGTATTCTGCGCTTTCCGAGGCGCCTTCCGAGGCGCCTTGGACGACGTATTACGTTTCTACAGATTGTCCTTCTCCTGTGTACACAATCCTACATGTTTTACGTATGGGTCTATATATATACATACATATACGCACACACACACACATGATTATTAATATATATATATTATATATATATATATATATATCATACTACATACAATACAGTTATGTATATGATATACATTACTTTTATTGATATAGAGATTATATATATTATATTATATATACATACATACATATATGTACCCCCCCACGCCCTCCCGAGTCGTGCCACTTCCTTCCACGTATTTCAAATTCTTCCCCACATATAGAGGCCCCCAAAGATGCCCAACAATGGCCCTGAGCGCGCCCCAAGACGCCGCCAGGAGAGCCCAACAGGCCTCCGAGAGGCCCCCAAGAGACCCACTGGAGGCCCTCAGAAGGTCGTCCCCATCATGTTCCCGGAAGGCGGTCCGGGAACATGATTCCGCGCCTTGGAGGAGTATTCGGCGTTTTCCGAGGCGCCTTCCGAGGCGCCTTGGGCGACGTACCTATGTTTATATAGTTTGTCCTTCTCTTGTGGACACAGTCCTACATGTCTTACGTATGGGTGTGTATATATATGTTATATGTAGATGTCTATATGTATATATGTATATACATATATATATATATGTATATATATATACACATATATATACACATATACATATACCCCTCCCCCAAGCCCTCCCGAGTCGTGCCAATTCCTTCCACGTATTTCACATTCTTCCCAATTTATAGAGGCCCCCAAGATGCCCAACAATGGCCCTGAGCGCGCCCCAAGACGCCGCCAGGAGAGCCCAACAGGCCTCCGAAAGGGCCCCAAGAGGCCCACTGCAGGCCCTCAGAAGGTCGTCCCCATCATGTTCCTGGAAGGCTGTCCGGGAACATGATTCCGCGCCTTGGAGGAGTATTCTGCATTTTCCGAGTCGCCTTAGGCGCCTTGGACGACGTACCTATGTTTATATCGATTGTCTTTCTCTTGTGTACACAGTTCTACATGTCTTACGTATGGGTATATAGAGGCCGTGGAAGGCCCGCCCCCCCCCCCCCCCCCCAGCACCCCGTCCTCCAGCATGCGATCACTCCGATGATCCGTCTCCTCCTACATCCACCACGCCAACACCAACACCAACACAGCAACAACAACACCCACCACAACACCAACACCAACACCAACACCAACCAACACACACCACAACAGCAACAACAACACCAACACCAACACCAACACGGACAGCGCGCATCAGTCCGCCACAACACAACACGTAACATACCCCCACCCAGCGCGCAGCCGACGACAACCAGAAGGCCTTGCAGAAGGCCAAGAGCAAGAACGGCAAGCTGGAGCACTTGGTCGAGGAAACGGCGCGCCTGAGGCACGGCGGCGCGCCCGAAGGGAGCGAGCAAGGGCTGGCCTTTTTTTCCGAAACTCGGAAACGGGCTTCTGCCACGCAAGCTGCTTGCGAGGGTGGAGTTTTAGGCCTCTTCGAGGTCTCCCGCGGGGCCCCTCGGGAGCGGTTTCCTCAGCGTGCCAGTCCTCGCTCCGTTTGCTTCTCGTTCGGCGCCTCGCCGAAAAAAAGGCGGCATGCGCGGAAGGCGAAGGCCCAGGGCAAGGCGGAGGGCGCGAAGGAGGGGGCGCAGGAGCGCGAGCGTCTTCAGCAAGCCTTTTCAGAGAAGAAGGCTTGGCTCTTGAACACCGAAGCCTTTGAAGGCCGACGAACTTCGGTGCCCGCCCAAGCGCGCCCCTGGGAGGGCGTGACAAAGTCCGTCGGTCTTCAAACCGCCCTCCAAGACCAAGTGTTCCTCTCCGAAATCGCAGGCCAAGTGCGACGAGCTTTTGTCGGAGAGGTGCCGCTTCGTCTCCCTGGCCGCGGTCGCGCAGAGGGAGAAGTACTTCGAGCTCGCGCAGAGAACTCGGAGGAGCATCCGTGACGGGTGCTTCGGCGACCAGCAGGCTGGTTGCCGCCGCTAATGACAGAATTCGGGCGCGAGGCGACAAAACGAGCAGGCCCCGAGAGACTCGGGCCATGCCTATTGGACCGATAAGGGGCATCCTAGTTTGGATGCCCCCTTCCAGAGGTCTCAGTGACGGCAGACAAGGCAGCCGCTCCTTCCAGCGGGGCCGCAGCAAGACGACCCGAGGAGCTTCCAAGACCACCGCCGCCCCGCTCAAGACGATCCGAGAGGCCTCCAAGACGGCGCCTAGGCGCCCCCGAGCAGCAACAGCGCGACGAGGCAGGGCACCGCGCAAAAGCAAACCAAAAAAAGAACAATACTACACAGCGTTAACGGAACCTTAAGAAGGGGCATCCTAGTTTGGATGCCCCCTTCCAGAGTCTCAGAGGCGGCTGACGACGGCGAAGCAGACGGGGAGGAGAGCGACGGCCAGCGAGAGGCAGCGACAAACCTCACGCGGCGAAGAATCAACGATGAACCCGCGCTTGTCTTTCGCAGCGAAAAGAGCATCCACATTTTAGGATGCCTCCCACGAGGGCCTACAGCCGTAGACAAAACAAGTACGACACAGGAAAGCAGTCGACGACAACGCGGGCAACCCGCCAGCAACGACGAACAAGTTTTAGAGCGCCCTCGGACAAGCGAAAACAGAAGCATAGCCGAACAGCAACGCGGGGCAACAATAACAAGCGACCAAGAATAACAAACGCGCCTAAGCGACAGACTCGGGTCGACGCAGAGACAGCGATGCACATATGCGCAGTCTGTTGCGGAAAAGGGCATCCGCATTTTTGGATGCCCTCGTGGAGGCGAAAACCAGCGAACCAAAACAGAACGCACGCACGACATCACAACGATATCAACCTACCAACAGCGAAACATTTTGTCAGTGGCAAACGCACCGTGACCCAAGCGCGCTGAGAACACATTGGCGCTCACGGCGCTGCTGATGCTACGTGGCACGACCCGCAGCTCGCTACCGTCGCCGCAGCCATTTGTGCTCAGACGCAGGTGAGGCGCCATTCCCTGCTTCCAGCATGGCATGCGAGTACGCATTTGTTGGCGCCCCCCGCCTACGGCGGCGGCGTACCGCCAGCCGCTGCTTGGCGCAATGTCGGGCTTAACCAGTCGTTGCGCCTGGCAGCTGGCGAGGATAGCAAGGGGGGTGGTGGTGGCGGTGAGGAAATTGTGTGTTTCTTTTGTTCCCAGGACCGCTTCATGGCGTACATCTGGCCCCGCCGCTGGGAGTGCAGGAGGGCCAGCGCGCTGTTCACCGCAGACGGGCTCGCGTTCGACCTGTGGGTGACGCCTGACCCAGCATTGCTCCCGCTCATCGCCCGCCCGTACATGTGCTTGGAAGTTCACGCGGAGCCCATCTCCCGCAACGACCAGGCGCGCGCTGTTTCCCGATTAGTGCGCGTTGGGCGCGCCGCTTCCGATCGCGTCGATTGCCATCGGCGTTGCGCTTGATCATGTCGACACCTACGAACCGATCGATCGACCGACGGACCGATCAGATGTCGATTGCGACGTGCCGACCGACCGTTCTGATCGCGACACCCGTTCGCCTTGCCAGAGATCTGTGCGATGCGATCTAGATACGCGTTTGCACCCGAGGCCCGTGCGTGCTCCGTCCGCTTGACGCCCCCAGACATCGTCGGATGGACGATCGGCATGGATGTGGCTTGGTCGGCCACTTGGAGCTTTGTGGAATGGCGCGTCCAGGGGGCGCTGGGCCTGCCACCACACCGCACCCTCGTTTTTGAAGTGGAGAGCGAGCAGCCGTCGCGCCGCCAGCGCGTGGGCCCTTCGCTCGGGTGCCGCGCAGTGCGCCGCCGCTTCGGCTGAGGCGCGAGCTCGTGGGCCCCGCGTTCGGCTTGCGCGTCTCTGCGTTCCGCTTCCTCTGAGGCGGCGGCAAGATGTGAGGGCGCGGCGCGTGCCTCGCGCGCCCCCACATCCTATGCGTTTGCTTTGAAACCACATCGAACATGCTTTCGCTTGGCCTCAGCAAAGCATGACGCCCGCAAGGGCGACAGATCGCCCCGAATCCTCTCGCAGGGAGGCGGCGCTGACCTCAGCTAGCTGTTCCCGTGCTGGCGCCATTACGCCTCTGGCCCTGCGTCGACAGCCGCGCACATATCGGCTCAAGCTCACCCGCTACTCGCCGCGCGTTCTCGACGAAGGCTTTCATTGCCAGCTGCGCTTGTTCGGCGCTACCAGCTGCGCTATCATGCCGAAGGCTTTTCCGATGGAGGCCGCAAGCCTCCCCGCCTGCGGCATGAAGTCCTTCGGGGTCTCCATGGAGCACGCGGGCCACACCAACGACGTGATGGTTGCGGCCTGGGACAAGGCGAAGCCATTGCCGACCTTCGAAGTTCTTGCGAAGCCCGAGGTGGTGGGCGACGTAGACAGAGCGGGCGCCGCGACCTTCTGGGACTTCCCCATCAAGCAGTGGAGCTTCTCTGCCAGGCGCCCTATCAAGGGTTTCATCACCTCATCACCAGCCAGGAAGATCTCTCGGGCGTCGACTGGGACGCTGTGAAGGAGGCAATGGCTGAGGGGCGGTGCAATGCCATGCCTCCCCCCCTCGGTATCTCCGACGCAGGCCAAAGCGACGTCCCCTGCGCGATGAGCATGCACGTGTCGAAGTCCTTGCCAGATGGCCACTACTTGGTCGTGAAGGTCTTCACGTTTCTTGGCGGCGGTGAGCCGATGGCGGCGGTCCGCGACAAGTTAGTCGAGGGCGAGCCATGCGTCTTGGACTACCGCCCCGATACGTTCAACACAGTCCGCACGCTGCAGGTCATATTAGAAGACATGGGTGGTTTGCTCTTTCGCTATTGGGGCCCGCCCAAACCCAAGGTAGCTGCAGGCGAAGGCGTCGACTCTGGCTAGGTCGCCGACAAGAAGGCCGCCTTGGACCGAGCATGGGACTACGTGCAGGCGGAGGCCCCTCGCGGCAACTTCGACGGCCAGAGGCTCCTGTGGGTGGAGCACCAGTTCGTGGACCCCGATTCCCCCCTCTACAACATGAAGCGGGAGTTCGTAAACAGCTTGCTCAAGTGCATCGCCGACCGCGACCATTTCGCTGTCAAGGAGGAGTACTATCCGTTGCTCAAGCCCGACATTCGCGACGAGTACCAACCCATGACGAACAAGATACTGCAGACCCTCTCGGGCAACACGCTGCTTACCATCGGGGAGGCCGGCTTCGGCAATACCCCCGACATGTATATCCTGGCGATGGCGATGGCCAGGTATCACGCGGACGCAGCCAACGACCGTCGCCCAGGCCGCGCCCAGGCCGCCGTTCGCGTGTCTGCAGAGATTAAATTCTTTCGCGGAGAGGTCGGGGAGCCCGGGGCCCCCTGCATCTTCGACGATGGCGACCTCGCTGACCAGCGCCCTCGCGTTCTCAAAGCGTTTTTCGATCCCACGCAAGCCGAGTCCATGACGTACGTGCGTTGGGGGACCGCGAAGTTCGTGCGCGGCCAAGCGAGGCGGCAGGCAAAGCCGAAGCATCGGGGACAGCCAGCCCCCTTTTGATTCCTTGGGCGGGTTTGGGCGCTTTGGGACGGGGGCTGTTCGGCGCTGGCTGCCCCGTCGTTTCGTCTTCGCTCAGGTTCGGCGGGGGCAACGAATACAATGCCAGTGCAGAACCGAGCGCAGAGGAATGGGCATTTGCGAGCACCTCCCCCGATGCAGCGAAGAGGACCACGGCATTCTTTCTTGAGATGATCCGCCCTGCGTTCCCGAAGGGCATGTCAGAGAGCAACCTTGGGGCGATGCTCGAGCGATGCAACGTCGGGCTGAACACCAAGGTCTCGTTCTTCTACAGGCCTGCCGGCAAGGACTCGGCCGTCGAGAAGCTGCCCCTCATGGCCAGCTACATCAAGCCCGAGGCAGGCAACATCTTAATGCAGTACCTCAAGCACAAGAAGTGCCGCGACAAGGAGGAGCATGATAGACTCCTCGCCTTCGAGAAGAGGGACATGCTCCAGCTCATGGCCGAGTCGCGCGCAGCAGCAGTCGCGGGCGACAGCGGCGGGGGCGCCGCCGCCGCCGCTGCCGCGAGCAGCGGCCCCGCCAGTGCCGCGGCGCCGCGGGCTGCGGACACGGCGAGCGCAGAGGAGGCCGCGCCTGCGGGGCGCCCCTACGAGGACGAGGAGGACGTCTTTGGATTCGGTGGCGGCATGAGCCAGCATGAGCCGACGCCCCCCAGGCAGTTGACGGCGGCGCGGGGCGCCCTCGTGAAAGGGGCGATCGCCTCCGAGGTTGGCGGCGGCGGTGCTTCAGCCGCTCAGCCCTCAGCTCTCGGTTGCCATGGTGCGCTCTCGGAGGAGGACAGTCGGGGGCAGGTAGCTATCTTCCACGGCCTCGCCAAGGCCCACCACGGTGCGCACGTGGACCTGCTTACTCCTCCGCGGAAGAGCAGGAAGACGGGCTTGGCGCGCGGCGGGCCACTCCCCCGTGGACCTCCAGGAGCAGCGGGCCATCTTCGCTTCCATCGTCGCAGAAGCGGACGGGGAGACATTGACTGTGGACGACGGTGGCCTCGACGTGGAGGCCGAGATGGAGGCGATGCTCGACGCCGACGAGGCGGCGCGGGCTGACGGCTCCGCAAGGAATCCTGCTGGCCAGACGGAGTGATCCAGTTGGGGCAAGCTGGAGGGCGTGAGTTCACGCGCGCTTCTTAGTTCGGGTAAGCCGAATGTTTAAATCCCGCGAGCTTGATTTCTTCACGCAGATGCCATCCGTGTAGCGATATGTCGGGCTAGGGACATGGTAATGCCCAGGCGGAATGTGCGCGGCTGTGCATATGGTTTGCAAACGCAACGGCGTTGGTTGAACATCCCCATCTTCATCCTTGTTTGGGCGCTACCAATCGCTTCGCCAGCACGCATCTTTTGTCAACAGCACTCAGCCAGAGCATCCGACTCCTGTTTCTGTTGGCTCAAACCAGAGAGACGCATCACGCGTGACCGCCAAGCCCCGTCAAAGGCTTGACTTCCGCCCCTCGCGCGCCTCGCCCATGGGGAAGCCTTGGCCAGTCGCCAAGCGTGGGAAGGCCCGCATGGCCTCGAGGCCTGTGGCGATGAAGAGGGTGAAGCAAAACCCACTGATACGCAAGCCTAAGAACGTCCCATACACGCGCCACGGGTCTTCTTCATCCAGGTCCCGTCCCGACAGGGCAGTCTGGGCTCGGTGCTTGAAGGACTTCGTGAACGTGACGACTAAGCAGGTGATCGACAAGCTGAAGAAGGACAAGCTCTTGCCCGAGTGGAAGGGCGCCACGTGCCCTTACTGCGGGGTCGGCACGCTGGCCCCCTTGAAAAACCATGGCAAGAAGAAGGGCGGGTGGTCCCACAAATGCACGAGCGACAGTTGCCGACGCTACCTCTTGCCACACGCTTTCCACCCGATCTTCAAGTGTGGCACGGGATCGTCGGGGGAGTGCTTGGTCGACCAGGCTGCCGTGCTGTCCGTGGCCCAGTGCTCGCAGGCGTCGGCTCGCCTCTTGCTCAAGAACAACCACAATATGGCAGAGAGCATTTACTCTGCGCTGTACGCGGCCCGCGCCAAGCACGTCAACTGCCATGAGAAGAACATCGTCTCCGGCAAGGACCAGGACGGCAACGCGCTCGAGTGGGCGGACGTCGAGGCGGGCGAGGTCGACGCGGCCAAGGGCGAGGACCCGAACGCTGGCCCCCGCTCTCAGAAGCCCATCGCTTGGGAACAGTGGGGCGGCATCGTGCAGCGGGGTAACCCCAGGTCGTTGGTCCTCTTCAGGTTAAAGCCTGAGAAGGCCAAGCGCAGGGCGCCTGGCCCAGGCCCAATTCGGAAGAGAGATTGGGCGCCCGTGGCGTCCAAGTGGCTGAAAAACCGCCGTGTCATCTTGCACGCAGACGGTGCGAGGTCGCACAAGATGAAGGTCGACGACGTCTTGCACGACTGGGTTGTCCACAAGAAGAACAGGGTGCAGGTTGGCGGGAAGTGGGTCTGGCTGAAGCCTGCTTTCACGAAGGTCCGCTACCGCGATGTGCCTGACGAGAACAAGCCCAGTGGGACGAAACGTTTGTGGGCGAAGTGCGGCACGCAGTTGGTCGACCGTGCCTGGGGCGACTTGCGCAAGGCAGTCGGCAAGGGCAACGCGAAGACGGTGGGCTCTGTCCTCCTCCGCAACAAGGCAGGCAACTTGAACGGCGCGTGCCGCGTCTGTTCGCGCTGGCGCCGCCTCTTCAAATTTCAGTGCAGCTGAACGCCGCCCTTGAGGGGGTGGGACGCGTCATTCGCCCCGCGCGAAAAGGTTGGCGGGGGGCACGCGCTGGGATTTGGAGAGGCGGTCCAGCGCGACATGCGCAGTTCCTGTCCGCTCTCTGGCCCATGCAAGGTGCGTTCTTTCCAATGGGCGTACTGGAACCGCGGCAGCGACCTCTGGCTCGCCACTGGCCAGATGCTCCGCGACGCGTGGGCCAAGGACTACGGCCAGTGAGCTCTCTCGCTGGCTTGACTGAGCCCGCTGAGTGACTCGGCATCAGGCGCGCGGGCGCACGCGTTGTTTAAATCGGCTCTGCCGAAGTGTTCTTATGAGACCAGGTGTATGGTCAGACTCGCACTCACCATGCAGATGCAATCCGCGAAGCGAAATGTGGGTTTAGCGTCATCATATCAATTGCGCCTTCGGCGGCCGAAAATGCAACCGTCTCCGAGTGGTTGCGCCAGAGGTTGCGCCCTCGGCGGCTGAGAATGCAATATTCTTCTTTCGGCTGCAGTATATAAGTTGCGCCATCAGCGGCCGAGCGTGCAGCCATGTCCCAGGAGCCATTTGTTGGGTTGTGCCATTTGTTGCGCCATCAGCGGCCGAGCGTACAGCCGAGCTGGGTTGTGCCATTTGTTGCGCCTGCGGCCGACAGGAGCAACGCCACCTTCTGACGGATGTTTTACATGATGATGAGGAGAATCATAATAGGGAGAGAAGGCAGAAGGCGGGGGAGGAAAATTATGAGCACGGGAGGAGTAAGAACAAATGGGGTCCGGCTAGCAGGGGGAGGACAAGGAGGGGCAGGAGGACGAAGAGGACGAGGGGGCTGAAGAGGGGGAGGAGGAGGAGGAGGAGGAGGAGGAGGAGGAAAAGGAGGAACAGCAGGGCAACAAAACACTGCTATTCAAAGGTTGTTTTGGTTTTTTTGGTCAGTGATACCACGAAACACTGCTGTTCACATTTTTTTTTTTTCTCAGAGGTCTGCAAACTTCGCCGGCGATGGTCGGCGCCGATGAGCGCCAGAAGAACTTGTGAATAGCAGTGTTTGGTGGTTTGGCGGCGAGAAAACAATGCGATTCACAGTTTTTTTTTTGGGGTTTTCCAGCTGAAACCAAAAAAATGCGAATAGCAGGGTTTTCTCGCCACGATGCTACGAAACCCTGCTATTCACATTTTTTGGTTTTCCAGCTGAAACCAAAAAAATAATATAAAAAACATGTGAATAGCAAGGTTTTCTCGCCACGATGCTACGAAACCCTGTTATTCACAGGTTTTTTCAGGTTGGCACCGTCCACCAGCTTCCTGGCGAAGTTCGCAGACCTCTGAAAACCCAAAAAACAAAAAAAACATGTGAATAGCAATGTTTCGTGGCATCACTGACCAAAAAAATTAAAAAAAAACTGTGAATAGCAGGGTTTCGTGGTAGATTTTCTCCCATGAGCCTCTTTGGAGGAGAAGCTAGAAGAAGAGGAGAAGGGGGAGGACGAAGAGGACGATGAGGAAAAGGAGGAGGAGGAGGTGGTAGGTGGAGGCGGAAGGAGGTAGGAGGTTGGAGGAGGAGGGGGGGAAATATGAACGGTGTAGGAAGATGTAACAGGAGGTGGAAGAAGAGGGAGGACGGGAAAGAAAAGCGAGATAGGGCTTCACGGGGTGTTTGGGGAGGCTGTACCATATATATTTAAATATATATATACATATATATATTATCAAATTTTATATATATATATAGATTATATATATATTATATATATATATATATATATATATATTATAATATATCCCCCCAAGCACCTACAGAGTCGTGCCACTTCCTTCCACGTATTTCAAATTCTTCCCCATATATAGAGGCCCCCAAGATGCCCAACAATGGCCCTGAGCGCGCCCCAAGACGCCCCCAGGAGAGCCCAACAGGCCTCCGAGAGGCCCCCAAGAGGCCCACTGGAGGCCCTCAGAAGGTCGTCCCCATCATGTTCCCCGAAGGCGGTCCGGGAACATGATTCCGCGCCTTGGAGGAGTATTCTGCGCTTTCCAGGGCGCCTTCCGAGGCGCCGTGGACGACGTACATATGTTTATATAGATTGTCCTTCTCCTGTGTACACAGTCCTGCATGTCTTACGTATTTGTCTTTATATATATGTATACATACTTATACATATACATATACATATACATACACATATACATATACATATACATATACATATGTATATGTACATATGTATGTATGCATGCATGTATGTATGTATGTATGTATGTATGTATACATACACACATATATATACATATATATATATATGTATATATATATACATATACATATACCCCTCCCCCAAGCCCTCCCGAGTCGTGTCACTTCCTTCCACGTATTTCAATTTCTTCCCCATATATAGAGGCCCCCAAGATGCCCAACAATGGCCCTGAGCGCGCCCCAAGACGCCTCCAGGAGAGCCCAACAGGCCTCCGAGAGGCCCTCAAGAGGCCCACTGGAGACCCTCAGAAGGTCGTCCCCATCATGTTCCCGGAAGGCGGTCCGGGAACATGATTCCGCGCCTTGGAAGAGTATTTTGCGCTTTCCGAGGAGCCTTCCGAGGCGTCTTGGACGACGTACCTTATCATTCCCCTCATTTATCTTAGTCTGATGTTTATGTAGATTTGTCTTAATGTCTTAATTGAGGCGAGGGCGACGATTCTGGCGGCCAACAACCGAGCACTATCTGAATACACTTTCTATATATATACACTTTCTATAGACATACATATATATTATATATACATATATTTATATTATATTATATATATATATATTTAGGAATATATGTGTGCATGTTGTTTGTATAATGTTTTTATTTATATATATATATATATATGAATATATATATATATATATAAATACACCTCCCCCATAGCCATCCCGAAGCGTGCCACTTCCTTCCAACTAGGGGCGGGGGGGATAATCATGGCGGGGGCATGATATTTTCCCAGTTTCATGGCGCCTCTTCTTATTTCTTACGTCCCTGGCCCCCCGCTGTGCCGCCGCAGTGCGTCGGTCATGATTTGCACCCCCCGTCTTGGACCCCCCCTCTTGGCCGCTCCGTATACATATATATATATATTTATATATTAGATATATATATTTACATACACATATGTACCCCTCCCCCAAGCCCTCCCGAGTCATGCCACTTCTTTCCACGTATTTCAATTTCTTCCCCATGTATATATATATATATATATATATATATGTATGCGTGTGCGTGTGTGTGAGAGTCTATAGGAGTATTCTGCGCTTTCCGAGGCGCCTTCAGAGGCGTCTTCGACGACGTACCTATGTTTCTATAGATTGTCCTTCTCCTGTGTACACAATCCTACATGAGTCCCCGCAGCGCGCGCTGGTCGCCCCGGAGGGGTCCCGGCGACGCGCGCGGGTCGTCCGCTGCGCGGAGCAGGGAGAGCTAGCTGGCTGGCTGATACCAGGGCTCCCAGGAGAGCTCCCTATTGGGGCCACGAAGCGTGTGAGGGGTGTGCCAAAATGGGGCGGCGGTTCCATGGCAACTGCGCTACTGGGACCTGTGGTGGAGTTCCCTCTGGGGTCGCGAAGCGTGTGAGGGATGTGCCCAAATGGGGCGGCGGCGCCATGCGAACTACGCCACTGGGATGTTCGGTGGAGCTCCTTATGGGGCCACGAAGCGCGGGAGGGGTGTGCCAAAATGGGGCGGCGGCGCCATGCGAACTGCGCCACTGGGACCTTAGGTGGAGTTCCCTGTGGGGCCACGAAACGTGGGAGGGATGTCCCCGAATGAGGCGGCGCCATGCGAATTGCGCCACTCGGACCTTATGTGGGGCTCCCAATCGGAACCACGAAACGTGTGAGGGGTGTGCCCGACTGGGGCGGCGGCGCCATGCGAACTGCGCTACTGGGACCTGTGGTGGAGCTCCATTTGGGGCCACGAAGCGTGTTAGGGGGTGTGCCAACATGGGGGGGCGGCGCCATGCGAATTGCGCCACTGGGACCTTAGGTGGAGCTCTCTATGGGGCCCACCTTCAGGGCCATCCATGACGTGACGCCCTTTCCAGTCACGAGCAGGAGGAGAAGGCGCAAGTAGTATAGCTCTCCAGCATTCGGTTTCACGTCCGTTGGCCCCGCGCGAGTGGTTGGGGTTGAGGGGCGCACAGCGTAACAGCGTGCTTGTGTACATCGACGGCGCGCGGAGGAGGAGTCACTGAGAGCCACTACAAGCCACTAGGTGCCACAAAGCAGGACCTGGATAGGAGAAGATCTGATCACCGCAGAGTACACACAACATCCGACGAGCGGGCCTGCGACCCATAGCACAGAAGCGTCATGGAGTCCGCCAATTGCCCGCCGACGTTGCCTCAAACGTGTACTAGAACCTAAGCGCGCGCGTAGCGCGCGCGTGGTTCTAGTGTGTGTGTATATATGTATGCATGTATGTATGTATGTATGTATGTATGTATGCATGCTTGTATGTATGCATGTATGTATGTATGTATGTATGTATGTATGTGTGTATATTTAGCTATATGTATGTATCCCTTATCGTTTTTGGTAGGTTCGGAACCCCAGAATGAGGGCCTCCAGATTGGGTTCGGCGGAGTGGCGCGACTCCAGAGGTGGGGTTAGGGGGGGAGACATAATAATGTAAAACTGTACAAGATGTGGCAAGTATTCAACGATTGGATACATGTGATACGTTGCATTCTCGCTTCTGCAGAAAACGCTGCCGCTCAGCACGTCACTTCCGGACGTGGATTCCTCTCGCTTCGCGGGGTGCACGTCCGGAGTACGTACAGTCAAGTCGTGGCCTGCATTTGGAGGCGCGCTGCGCCCAGTGGAGTTCGTGCGATGAGCCACGTGCTGCGCCTGGTCCAGACCGTCAGCTGGCCGCTCAGTGCAGTCGTCGTGGGGCCTTGCGGGAGCCTCTTGGGAGACTCTTGGAGGCCTCTTGGGGGCTTTTTGGGGGCTTCTTGGGGGCTTCTTGGGTGCCTCCTGGAGCCTCTTGGGGGAGTCTTGTGCCGTGATGGTGCGCTTTTTCCCCGTTTCGCCCCATCGGAGGCCGTCTTGGGTGGCTCTCACGACCGCCTTGGGGCTCTCTTGGGGTCCTCTTTGGCCGTCTTGGGGCTTCTTGGGTTGTTTTTGGAGGTTCATTGGGCTCTGGAGCCGTCTTTGGGCTCCCCTGGACGCTTCTGGGGCGGTCTGATGGAAATGTTGGAAGCCGTTTGGGCCGTCTTGGGTCTTTGACAATCGAAAAAGGCGAGAACGCCCGAATCCTTCAAACACTTTTGGAAAATCATTGAATTTGGCCTCTGGGTGCGTTCTTGGGGGTGCTCTCGGTGCCCTCCTGGGCCGTCTTGGGGAGCTTTCTGGGCTTTCTTGGGCCATCTTGGGCCGTCTTGAGTGCGTTGTTGACCGTATTGGAGCCACCCCGGGCCATATGGAGACCTAAGGGGAGTACCTAGTGATCACTATAATTTTAACCTTTTTTATATCATTGTGATATTTTTATTATTTATATATTTATATATTTTTGTATTTTATTATATATTTATATAATAGTTAAATTATCATACGCACCTCTCCGAGGGAGTAGAGCTCAGAGGCGATTGATGCGCACGCGTCCTCGATTTTTCTGGGCGTTTCGCTCGGGACATATTCGAAATTCTGAAAATCGGTGGCACCCCTCACGCAGATCGTGACGTCAGGGTCCAAAAACACACAGGAATTTCAATATTTTAACATAACACTTTCAAAAACACATGGTAATTTCAATAATTGTGACCCCGATTCTCAGGGTATGGCGGTTTCGCTTGAAAAATCCTTTCAAAATCGAGCCCCAGACCCCGCCTCGGAGCCTCCTGGGGGCCTCCTGGAACCTCCTGGGGCCTCTTGGGGCTTTCTGAACCTTCTGGCACCCCAGAACCCGCCTCGGAGCCTCCTGGGGGTCTCCTGAAACCTCCTGGAGCCTCCTGGGGCCTCCTGCGGCCTCCTGGAGCCTCTTGGGGCCTCCTGAAGCCTCCTGGGGTCTCCTGGGGCCTCCTGAGGCCGCCTGGGGCTTCCTGGGGCCTCCTGGGGCTTCAGAACTACATGCACACAGAGACACAAATCACGCCCAACACATCACACGCTAGACAAACATAACACACACACACACACACACACACACACACACACACAACACCTACAACACACAAAAAGTACGCACCACACAAAGCATACATCACACACACACACACACGCACACACGCACAACACTCACAATCCTGGGGCCTCCTGGAGCCTCTTCTGGTATCCAAGTCGGGCCTCCTGAGGCTTCCTGGGGGGTCCTGGTACACACATCGCAAGGTGTGGCAACCCCACTTGCGCTCGAGTGCGACTTCGATGTTGCATTTCACTCCTGCTTCAAACGCCACTTCAGTTTTTTGTATGAGCCTGGGCACACACGTGCCACTTAGTGTGTGGGTTGTGGGTTTATTATTGTAGATATATATTATTTTTATATTTATATATATATTATTATATTTTTGTTTTGTCGGCAGTGGGCCCGGGGCGTGCCAAGTAATCTTCCTTGGGGGGAACAAGACGGCCCGCGAGCGCTCCAAGACGCGCATAGATAGCCTCAGGAATGGCCAGGAAGGCCCGAAGACGTTCCAAGGGAGCTCCATGAGGCCCCGAAGGCATCCCAAGAGGCCTCCCAAGAGAGCCCCGACAAGCCAAAATCGTTGATTTTTATTGTTTTTTTCGAGGTTTTTGGCCTTCTCGCTTTTTCGGGGTTCCGACGCTCCAAGGCCGTCCAAGAGTCTCCCAAAACCGCTCCAAGTCGGCCGAAGAGGCCCCCAAGACCGCCCCAAGACGGCCCAAGAGACCCCCAAAATCGTCCCAAGACGGCCCAGGAGAGCCCCAAGATGGCCCAGGAGCCGCCCAAGACGGTTCCAGGAGTGCCCCGACAGGGCTTCAAGACTGCCTAAGCGAGCCCAGCGGTCCCCAAAGGGCCCCGCGAGGCCCCAAGAGGCCTAAAGAGGCCCCCAAGAGCCTCCCCGAAGGCCCCCAGAGGCCCCCAAGATGCCCAAAAATGGCCCTGAGCGCGCCCCAAGACGCCTCCAGGAGAGCCCCACAGGCCTCCGAGAGGCCCCAAAGAGGCCCACTGGAGGCCCTCAGGAGGTCGTCCCCATCATGTTCCCGGAAGGCGGTCCGGGAACATGATTCCGAGCCTTGGAGGAGTATTCTGCGCCTTCCGAGGCGCCTTGGACGAAGTACGATTCATATTCTTGAACGCTTTCCGGGAACATGATTTCTCACCATTTCGGAACGCTTTCCTACTGCTGCGGTGCTCTGGGGGGAAGGGACGGGGGTCCGGGAACATGATCGGGAGGTTAGGGAACGAGGGTTTGGAGAGGAGCAGTAGGACAGACGGACGGGGCCGGGGGGTGGGGGTGGGGTGGTGCCACCAGTTGGCATGGCCGCCCCGGGCGTCCTGTGGGGTCCACGAACCCGCCCAAGACGGCCCATGAGGCCCCAAAGACAGCCCAAGAGACCCACAGGACAGCCTCAGCGAGGCCCAAGAGGGCCCCAAGACGCTCAAGAGCGCCCCAACAGGGCCCAAGATGGCTTGAAGATGGCCGAAGAGGGCCCCAAAAGAGTCTTTAAGAGGCAAACACCGGCCCATTCTCATTCGTAGAGCATACATTTTCAGCATATTCGTTTGCTTGGTCCTCACAGTGCCCCAGACGCCCCCGAGCCCCAAGACAGCCCAAGAGAGACCCAAGAGGGCCCACGACGGCCCAAACGGGTCGTCCTGTGAGGCTCACGGAACCCCCCCAAGACTGCCCAAAAGGCCCCAAAGCCGGCCCAGGAGGCCCCCAAGACGGCCTCAGGAAGGCCCAAGAGGGGCTCGTTCGAAATCATGTTCCTGGAAGCCTCTCCGGGAACATGATTTCCGGCTTTCTATGACGCCCAAGAGGGCCCCAGGACGGTCCCAAAAGGGCCCTAAAAGGACCTTCAAAAAGGCCCAGATGGCCACAGTTCGTTGATTTGCGTGAGATGTTGTTGGATTTCTTCCGCGCGGAGGAGACGGAGAGGGCGAAGGAGGAGGAGGAGGAGGAAGAGGAAAAGGAGGAGGAGGCAGGGAGGACGAGTGGAGGGGAGGAGGGGGGAAGAGAGAGGAGGAGGCTCGAGGGCGATCGACGATTGGCGACGACGACCGGCGACGGTGATTGACGACGACGACGACGACGACGACGATGACGACGACGACGACGACGACGGTCGACGACCAACGACGACGACGATCGACGACGATGCAACAGTCGACGCCGCCGATCGACGATCGACGGCGACGACGACGGCCACGCCGACGGCGGCGACGCTGCCCGCGTGACAGCCCAAGAGGCACACAAGACAGCCTCGTCGAGGCCCCAGAGGGCCCCAAGACGTCCAAGAGCGCCCCAAGAGGGCCCGAGATGGCTTGAAGATGGCCGAAGAGGGCCCCAGGAGGGCCTTCAAGAGGCAAAACTTTACCCATTCCTTTTTGTAAAACGTACAATTTCAGCATACTCGCTTGCTTCGTCCTCAGAGTGGCCCCCGAGGAGCCCCAAGACAGCCCAAGACGGCCCAAAAGGCCCCAAAGCCGGCACAGGAGGCCCCCAAGACGGCTTTAGGGAGGCCCAAGAGGGCCTCGTTCGAAATCATGTTCCTGGAATCCTCTCCGGGAACATGATTTCCGGGTTCCCAGGACGCCCAAAAGGGCCCCAGGACGGCCCCCAAAGGCCTTAAAATGATATTCAAAAATTCCCAGAGGGCCACAGTCCGCTGATTTTCGCGAAATGTTGTTGAATTTCGTCCGCGCGGAGGAGACGGAAAGGGCGAAGGAGGATGAGGAGGAAGAGGAGGGGGAGGAGGAAGAGGAAGAGGAGAAGGACGAGGCGGGGAGGAGGAGTGGAGGGGAGGAGGGGGGGAGAGAGGAGGAGGAGGCTCGAGGGCGATCGACGATCGGAGACGACGACCGGCGACGGTGATTCACGACGACGACGACGACAACGACGGTCGACGACGACCATGACGACGACCGATGACGATCGACGACGATGACAACAGTCGACGCCGCCGATCGATGATCGACGGCGACGACGACGACGGCCACGCCGACGGCGGCGACGCTGTCCGACAGCTTCAGCGAGGCCCAAGAGGGCCCCAAGACGTCCAAGAGCGCCTCAAGAGGGCCCGAAATGGTTTGAAGCTGGCCGAAGAGGGCCTTCAAGAGGCAAAAATCGGCCCACTCCCGTTGTACAACGTACGTTTTCAGCATATTTGCTTGCTTGGTCCTTACAGTGCCCCAGACGCCCCCGAGCCCCAAGACAGCCCAAGAGAGACCCAAGAGGGCCCAAGACGGCCCAAAAGGGTCGTCCTGTGAGGCTCACGGACCCCCCAAGACGGCCCAAGAGGCCCCAAAGTTGGCCCAGGAGGCTCCCAACACGGCCTCAGGGAGGCCCAAGAGGGCTTCGTTCGAAATCATGTTCCCAGAAGCTTCTCGGGGAACGTGATTTCCTGGTTCCCAGGGCGCCCAAGAGGGCCCTAAGACGGCCCCAACAGGCCCTAAATGGACGTTCGAAAAGGCCCGGAGGGCCATCGTTCGTTGATTTGCGTGAGATGTTGTTGGATTTCTTCCGCGCGGAGGAGACGGAGAGGGCGAAGGAGGAGGAGGAGGAGGAGGAGGAGGAAAAGGAAGAGGAGAAGGAGAAGGAGGCGGGGAGGAGGAGTGGAGGGAAGGAGGGGGGGAGAGAGAGGAGGAGGCTCGAGGGCGATCGACGATCGGCGACGACGACCAGCGACGGTGATTGACGACGACGCCGACGACGACGACGGTCGACGACCGACGACGACGACGACGACGAAGATAGACGACGATGACAACAGTCGACGTCGCCGATCGACGACGGCCGCGCCGACGGCGGCGACGCTGTCCGCGTGCATAGAGCCACCCTGGACCCAGTCTTTTCTGCATCGTTCGAAATCCTGTCCCCGAAAGCGTCTCCGGGAACATGATTTCAGGATGGGGGAGGAGGAAGAGGAAGAGGAGGCATATCAGGAGGAGGAGGAAGAGGAGGAGGAGGAGAAGGAGGAGGAGGAAGAGGAGGAGGAGGAGGAGAAGGAGGAGGAGGAGGAGAGGAGGAGGAGTGGACGGGAGGGCTCGGGGCCGATCGACGATCGGCGACGGTGATCGGCGACGGTGATTGACGATGACGACGACGGTCGTCGACGGCGACGACCGACGACGACGACGACGACGACGACGATGGACGACGATGACAACAGTTGACGCCGCCGATCGGCGAACGGCGACGACGACGACGTCTTCACAGTGCCACCCCGAGGAGCCCCAAGACGGCCCAAGAGGGACCCAAGATGACCCATGAGAGCTACAAACCAGCCCAAGAGAGCCCCAAAAGGCACCCAACAGAGCCACAACGGGGGCAAGCAGAGCTGCCTATAGAGATTCTTGGGAGGCCTCTTCCGAAGCGTCCGAAAGCATGTCCCCCGAAACCTCTATCGGAACAGGATTTCTGGGTTCCCAGGACGCCCAAGGGGGCCCTAAGACGGCCCCGACAAGTCCTAGAATGGCGCCAGAAAAAACCCGGAGGGACACAGTTCGCTGATGTCCACGACATGTTGTTGGATTTCTTGCACGCGGAGGAGGTGGGGGAGGAGGATGGGGAGGGGGAAAGGAGGAAGGGGAGTTGGGCGAGGAGGAGGAGGAGGACGAGGAGGAGGAGGGGGGAGTGAGAAAGGGGGGCGGGGGGAGGAGGAGGGAAAGTGGGATTGATGATGATTGATGATGCTGCTGATGATAGATGACGATGGTGATGATGGGGAGGAGGGTGGAGGAGGAGAGGTGGAAGAGGACGGTGGGAGGAGGAAGAGGAGGCAGGCGGGAGGAGGAGGAGGAGGAGGAATAGGACGCAGGCAGGAGGAGGAGGAGGCGGAGGAGGAGAGCAGAGGAGGGGGGGGGATGTGGAGGAAGAGGAGAAAAGGAGGAGGGAGAGGAAGAGGGAGGCCTCCCCCGAGTGTTCCCTTTATCCGATGTGGCTCAATGCTTGCGCGGCGTCGCAGTGCCGCATGGCGAGCCATGTAGTCTGATTAGGAGGAGGAGAAGGGGCAGGAGAAGGAGGAGTGAGAGGAGGAGGAGGCGGGTGGACGAGGAGGAGGAGCGGAGGAGGAGGGGAGGAGGAGGATGAGGAGGAGGAGGGTAGGAGGAGGGAGAGGGGGAGGGTGGAGGAGTAGGGGAGGAGTGGAGGATGATGTACATGATGAAAATGATGATATGTAATGGTTGATGGTGATGGTTGTGATGATGTGCTGATGGATGATGCATGATGATGTGATCGATTGCTTTTGATGATGATGATGATCGAGGAGGAGGAGGAGGAGGACAGGAGAGGTAGGATATGGAGGAGATGAGGAGCAGGCTGTGCCGCGTGGAGGAGGTGGAAGAGGAGGAGGAGTAGAGGAAGGTGGGAAAGTTTAGGAGGAGAAGGAGGAGGCGGAGGAGAGGAAGAGGAGGAGGGGATGAATGAGGACGGGTAAAGAAGAGGTGGGGAGGAAAGGGGGCGGAGGGAGGAGGTATGGGGGGGAAAAGGAGGGGGCGATGGGGGGAGGAGGGAGAGTAGGAGGAGAGGAGGAAGAGCAGGGGGGAAAGAGGAGGACGAGGAAGAGGTGTCGTTTTCGGCCGCCTCGGGCCGCCTGGGGGCGAGGAGCGCCCGCAAGTTTTCGAACCGCGACCGCGAAACTCGACGAATAACCGAAGTGCATTCAGCCTTCAACCTCCTCGTCCGTTGTTTGGCCGTTGCCCCGGACGAAGCTAGAACCGAAGCGCGCGCGTAGTGCGCGCGTGGTTTTAGTACATATATATATATATAAATATTTTATTTCTTATATAATTATAATTATATTATTATATATTTATATATTTATGAGTAGGGGGGGGGGGGGGGGCCCCGGGGGGGGGCCGGCCCAGTGCCATCATCCCCCAGGAATCCCCCATGGGCGCCCCCGGAACCTTTGGGGGGTCGGAGGCCCCCCAGGACTGCCCCGGGCCGCTTTCAAATTGCCCACGACAGGCCACGCGGGCGGTACACATGGTCAAGAAAGCCTCAAGAGGCCCCGGGGGGGGGCCGGCCCAGTGCCATCATCCCCCAGGAATCCCCCATGGGCGCCCCCGGAACCTTTGGGGGGTCGGAGGCCCCCCAGGACTGCCCCGGGCCGCTTTCAAATTGCCCACGACAGGCCACGCGGGCGGTACACATGGTCAAGAAAGCCTCAAGAGGCCCCGAGGACGCCCAAGAGCGCCCCAAGAGGGCCCGAGATGGTTTCAGGATGGCCGACGAGGGCCCCCAGAGGGCCTTCAAGAGGCAAACATCTGCCCATTCCCTTCGTAGAACGTACGCTTTCAGCATACGCGCTTGCTTCGTCTTCACAGTGCCCCAGGCGCCCCCGCGGAACCCAGAGACAGCCCACGAAAGACATTAGAGGGCCCCAGACAGCCCGAAAAGGTCGTCCCGTGGGGCTCACGGAACCCCCCAAAACGGCCCAAGAGGCCCCGAAGTCGGCCCAGGAGGCCCCAAAGACGGCTTCAGGGAGGCCCAAGAGGGCCTCGTTCGAAATCATGTTCCCAGAAACCTCTCCAGGAACATGATTTCTGGGCTCCGAGGACGGCCAAGAGGCCCACATGACAGCCTCACCGAGGCTCAAGAGGGCCCGAGATGGCTTCAAGATGGCCGAAGAGGGCCCCAAGAGGGCCTTCAAGAGGCAGCAATCGGCCCATTCCCCATGTAAAACTCATATTTTCAGCATACTCGCTTGCTTCGTCTTCAGAGTGCCCCAGACGCCCCCGAGGAGCCCCAACACAGCCCAAGAGAGACCGAAGAGGGCCCAAGACGGCCCGAAACGGTCTGGGGCTGACGGAACCTCCCAAGACGGCTCAAGAGGCCCCGAAGCTGGCCCAGGAGGCCCCCAAGACGGCCTCAGGGAGGCCCAAAAGAGCCTCGTTCGACATCATGTTCCCGGAAGCCTCTCCGGGAACATGACTTCCGGGTTCCGAGGACGCCCAAGAGGCCCACAAGGCAGCCTCAGCGAGGCCCAAGAGAGCCCGACATGGCTTCAAGAGGGCCGAAGAGTGCCCCAAGAGGGCCTTCAAGAAACAAAATTCTGCCCATTCCCAACGTAAAACTTATGTTTTCAGCATACTCGCTTGCTTCGTCTTCAGAGTGCCCCAGACGCCCCCGAGGAGCCCCAAGACAGCCCAAGAGAGACCCAAGAGGGCCCAAGACGGCCCGAAAGGGTCTGGGGCTGATGGAACCTCCCAAGACGGCCCAAGACGGCCCCGAAGCTGGCCCAGGAGGCCCCCAAGACGGCCTCAGGGAGGCCCAAGAAAGCCTCGTTCGACATCATGTTCCCGGAAGCCTCTCCGTGAACATGACTTCCAGGCTCCGAGGACGCCCAAGAGGCCCACAAGACAGCTTCAGCCAGGCTCAAGAGGGCCCGAGATGGCTTCAAGATGGCCGAAGAGGGCCCCAAGAGGGCCTTCAAGAGGCAGCAATCGGCCCAGTCCCCACGTAAAACTTGCATTTTCAGCATACTCGCTTGCTTCGTCTTCAGAGTGCCCCAGACGCCCCCGAGGAGCCCCAACACAGCCCAAGAGAGACCGAAGAGGACCCAAGACGGCCCGAAAGGGTCTTCCGTAGCCATTTTGGCTCAAGCCAGTGGAGCGAAAATTGAATTTAGCTCAAATATCTGACTCCTGTTCGCTCATGGGTGTGTGCTTTGTTTGTTTCACCCTGCAGCGGCTTCAATATTGGAGTATCGTATGTGTGGTTCTCAACTTGTGCGTTGGTCAGACATTGGGGACGACTGAGAATGGGTTACCAAAAAAGGCAATAATTGTACTTCACGTGGGTCCTCCCAAGACAGGTTCCTCAACAGTTCAGATGGAGTTATATAAGCATCAGTCTTGGTTGCGCGTCGACGGCTGGACGTTTGTCAACGCATCGCAGTTCGGCAAGTCCAGAAGAAACTTTCAGATCAGAAACGTTGCGGCGTGCTACCGGAATATAGGGACAGGCGAACAGGCACATGATCGTGATTATTCAGAAATGTCTTGTACGAAGTGGCATGAGTTTCTTGCGCTGCTTACAGCACAACCGAACGAACGTCTGGTGATGTCATGTGAAAAGTTCGCCCATGTAGATGGCGACGACATGTCGCAGCTCGCATCCGACTTAGCCCCGTTCACGACGAGAATCGTTATGGTCTACCGGCCCTTTTACGATTGGGTTGCAAGCGTGTATCGACAGACAGGTCACGGGACATCTTTCGAGGCGTGGTTGACCGATGAAAGAATGGAATCTCAAGTAAAAGGCTTCACGACGAGTGTTTTCAAACGATACGCGTCCGTTTTTGCTGACGTAAAGGTTCACACATTGGGGCCCTCGTTGATGGCAGATGTTGCTTGCGATGGCCTTGAGGCTAGGACTACTTGTGCTCATTTCCAGAGATCAGCCCTAAAACCATACAATGTAAAAGCCGCAACAAGTGGACGAGAATGTCTCAGCGCTTACCAGTTGCAAAAGTTGCGAAACATCTCATTCGAGTTGCACATGGAGGCATTTGGTTTTTTACCTAACAGCGAAGACTGATAGGTTTCTAGTGGTCTCAACAGTCACACACTTCTTGCTCTTCGACTTCCCAGAACTCCATTCCCGGGCCACATTCTGAATGCCCGGAGCCAACTGTAGGCCACTTCGTGCTCTTCGACTTCCCAGAACTCCATTCCCGGGCCACATTTTGAATGCCCGGAGCCAACTGTAGGCCACTTCGTGGTCTTCGAGTTCCCAGAACTCCATTCCTGGGCATGCTTCTTGCCCGGAGTCAACTGTAGGCCACTTCGGCAGAACTCCATTCCCGGGTGCCACATTTGAATTGCCAGGATAACTGTCCCCACTTCGTGCTCTCGAGTTCCCAGAACTCCATTCCCGGGCCACAGTTTGAATGCCCGTAGCCAACTGTAGGCAACTTCGTGCTCTTCGACTTCCAAGAACTCCCATTCCTGGGCCACATTTTCAGCAGGGGCAAGAGCACGACGAGGAGGAGGACGAGCAAGACCAGGAGGACGAGGACGAGCAGGAGCAGGACGAGGAGCAGGAGGAGCAGGAGAAGAAGGACGAGCAGGAGGAGGAGGAGGACGAGCAGGAGGAGGAGGACGACCAGGAGGAGGAGGACGACCAGGAAGAGGAGGAGGAGGAGGAGGGGAGGGGGAGGAGTACCAGGAGGAGGAGGAGGAGGAGGAGGAGGAGGAGGAGGAGGAGGAGGAAGAGGAGGAGGAGGAGGAGGAGGACGAGGACGAGGAGGAGGAGGAGGAGGGGGGGGGAGAGTACCAGGAGGAGGAGAACGAGGACCACCAGGAGGAGGAGGAGGAGGAGGAGGAGGAGGAGGAGGAGGAGAGCACCAGGAGGAGGAGGACGAGCAAGACGAGGAGGACGAGAACGAGGGCGACCAGGAAGAGGAGGAGGAGGAGGGAGGAGGGGAGGGGGAGGACTACCAGGAGGAGGAGGAGGAGGAGGAGGAGGAGGAGGAGGAGGACGAGGAGGAGGAGGAGGAGGACGAGGAGGAGGAGGGGGGGGGAGAGCACCAGGAGGAGGAGAACGAGGACCACCAGGAGGAGGAGGAGGAGGAGGAGGAGGAGGAGGAGAGAGCACCAGGAGGAGGAGGACGAGCAAGACGAGGAGGACGAGAACGAGGACGAGCAGGAGGAAGAGGAGGAGGAGGAGGAGGAGGAGCAGGAGAAAGAGGAGGAGGAGGAGGAGGCAGGCTGAGGCTGAGGCTGAGGCTGACTGCTGCGACTGCCGTTGCCGCTGCGACTGTCATCGCGAATGCGACTACGACTGCGAGAACAGCAGAATTCGACAACTGGATTTTCATCTGAATCTTAAGGGGAATGCTTTCAGATATGCTTCTACACATCGCTGTTAGGTTGCTTTGCCGGGATAATTTTGTTTTGTTGTTTTTACTTAACAGCGTAGACTGATAGGTTTCTAGTTGACTCAAAAGAGCTCACAGATCACTCCACAGGGGGGTCCGGGCAGGCGTTGGGAGTTGCCGGCCGGGCCTGTGCCGGGCTCGTTTTTCATTAACAGTCACACACTTCGTGCTCTTCGACTTTCCAGAACTCCATTCCCAGGCCACATTTTGAATAACCGGATGCAACAGTCACACACTTCGTGGTCTTCGAGTCCCCAGAACTCCATTCCCGGGCCACATTTTGAATGCCCGGAGCCAACTGTAGGCCACTTCGTGGTCTTCGAGCCCCCAGAACTCCATTCCCGGGCCACATTTTGAATGCCCGGAGCCAACTGTAGGCCACTTCGTGCTCTTCGAGTTCCCAGAACTCCATTCCCGGGCCACATTTTGGATGCCCGGAGCCAACTGTAGGCCACTTCGTGCTCTTCGAGTTCCCAGAACTCCATTCCCGGGCCACATTTTGAATGCCCGGAGCCAACTGTAGGCCACTCCGGATGCCCGGAAACTGTAGGCCACTTCGTGTTCTTCGAGTTCCCAGAATTCCATTCCCAGGCCACATTTTGAATGCTGAGGCAGGCTGAGGCTGAGGCTGAGGCAGGCTGATGCTGAGGCAGGCTGAGGCTGAGGCTGAGGCCCGATGCAGGCTGAGGCTGAGGCAGTCTGAGGCTGACGCCGAGGCTGAAGGCAGAGAGGCTGAGGCTGAGGCAGGCTGAGGCTGAGGCTGAGGCAGGCTGAGGCTGAGGCTGAGGCAGGCTGAGGCTGAGGCTGTGTCTGTGACTGCCGTTGCCACTGCGACTGTCATCGCGAATGCGACTACGACTGCGAGAACAGCACAATTCTACAACTGGATTCTCATTTGAATCTTAAGGGGAATGCTTCCAGATATGCTCCTACACATCGCTGTTAGGTTGCTTTGCCGGGATAACATGCTACATTTGTTTGGGGTGTTTCTGGGTATTTAATCGCTTCGCTCATTCCGCCGGCCCACGAGCGCTCCATGCGGCCTCTTTGAAGCCTGTTGGGGGCCTCTTTGGGGCCTCCTAGGGGCCTCTTGGGGGCCTCTTGGGGGTCTCTTGGGGATCCTTGGCGGCGTCTTGGGGCCCCCTTGGGCCTCTTGGGAGCTCTTGGGGGCCTCTTTGGGCGGGGTAGTCGAGTGCGCCCCCTTCGGAGGCCACGATCCTCGTGAGGGGTATCGAAAAAAAAGGCTCTCAAAACCATCTCTGAGTAGACCTGCTCGGGCTGCGGTCGGGATACTTTTCGCCGGGGGACCCCCAGGGGCCGCCCCGCGCGCGCGAACCAGAAACATTGTTAACCAATTGCCGGAGATCTTAGCACACCTCTGGCCCGTTGGGCCGGCGATTTTTTATTGCGAAGGCCTGGCGGCTGGTGCCGCCGACCCTGTTCGCAATGCGCAGCAAGAGGCACGGGCTGTGGGATGGTTTTGGGGAACGGGGAGAAGGACGAGAAGGTGGGGGAGGGAGGTGTCGTATCTGACCCGGGACTTCCCCGGGACTCCCCCGGGACCCCCCCCGGGACCCCCTCTCCCTCCCCCGGCGGGGAAGGGAAAGGGAAGGGGCTTCCCTTCGACTCAATTACGACGTTGCTCAAAGTCGGTACGGGGGGGGGGCGTCGTATGTGACCTGGGGGGGGGGTCGCTACCGCCCCCCGCTACCCCCCCCTCGCCTCCCGGCGGGGGAGGGATCAAAGGGAAGGGGCTTCCCTTCGACTCAATTACGAGGAGCACACCTCTGGCCCGTTGGGCCGGCGATTTTTTTTATTTTTCGTCGAAGATCCGCCTGTAGGGGGACAGGCCCGACCAAAGTGTACGTGTATAGTCGGGGCCCTCCTGCCATCCAAAGCCTCTCGGCAGAGATCGGGGCGGCGATGCTTCCCGCGAGCTCGGCGCAGCTTTAAGTCGGGCGCGTCCCTCTACAGGAGGAGTATACAAAAATGGTTGTTGCATTTTATGTTTGATCTTTGTCAGAATTGTTTCCGTCCATTTCTTGAATTTTCTCCCAACATCCACCTGTAGGAGGACATGCCCGACATCAGCGTAGTTGAGGCCCGTTTCGTGCCCAGGGCCGTCAGAGCACGGTTCGGGATGGACTCGGGGGCCCCCGAACGGTGCGGTGACCACACGGCGTGGTGATGTAGGCCTCCTTGATGGGGTCCGAGTACTTGCGGTCAGAGGATCGCATTGCATCGCTGGTGCACTGCCGATGAAGCCGATGCATCGCCGACGTCGCCGATGAATTGCCGATGCATCGGCAGTGCATCGTCGATGCATCGCCGATGCGGCCGCCATCCTCCGATCCCATCTACTCGGACACCATCTGGGAGGCCTCTAGGTGAGTCAGCGGGGATTCGGGGCGGCCGCACGGTGCTGGGACATAGGTCGTTTTCCCAGGATGTCTCGGGCGATTGGGACCTCCAGGTTCCCAGAATTGTGCGGTACTGGACCGTGGGGTGTGCAGTCTGTTGTCACCGTGCGGTGTGGACCGTGCGGCGCGGTGACGGACTCTGCGATGTCGAGGTCACGGCGCAGTTTGTTACTGCACTGACGCGGGATCCCCGATGGAATTCCCCGGGAAGGGGTCGAGGTCCGCGCCGAGGGGGCCCACCGCACTGCGATGGGGGAAGCGCTGCCCCAGCGGCTCCTGACGTCGCAGCAGGCTTCTTGCCGAGGCAAGCTCGCCGCCACATTTGATGATAGGTCTGCCCTCAAGCTCAGGCGATCGCAAACATGGATCAAGGGGGCGTGGAAATCGCGGGTTTCCGCCGCCGAACGAGGCGGCACCGGCCACATTTTGGGGAGAGCACCTCCCCCGATCCATTGATTTGCCGACCGCGCGCCAAATCCATGGATCGCTAATCCATGTTTGCGCGCCCCCGAAGGAGGTTTCTTGCCGAGGCAAGCTCGCCGCCACATTTGATGATAGATCTGCCCTCAAGCTGCCCTGCCCGGACTGCCATGCCCCCCCTCCCAGACATCCGCCGATCCTGTTTTTGTTGGTCAATCCGCGGCGCCAGTGGTCCCGACCGCTTCCCCAGGGGGGCAGCTCTGTCGTCCCGCATCCCTTTCAGATGGTCCTGGGGCCCAGCAGCGGGCCCTGTGAGGCCGAAGCTGAGGACAGCTCGCTGGCGGAAGCGATCCTTCTCGTCGGCGATGTGGTCTTCTGCCTGTGGCAAAGATCAGGAGGGACAAAAAACACACAGACACAATTCATCGTCGACCCCCCAGAAAATATAGGAAAATATGGGAAGTGGGGGGGAAGACAAAAACCCAGAAAATATGGGAAACTATGTGGAATATGTTTTATTTGTGTGTGTGTGTGTGTTAATTTGTGTGTCCCAGGGCCCCTTCAGCAGCACGGGCCGCCAGGCGTCGGGGTTTCTCGGCAGGGGCCCTCGGCGCGAGAGAGACAGCTCGAAGTGCGAGCAGGGCGAGAGCGCGGGCACGGAGTCTCCTCCCCGAGGCTCCCCCGAGGCCGGGGTGGAGTTGTCCATCTCTCGAAGGAAGGGACAAAAACGCTCTCGCCCTTCCTCGTCCTCCCTCGTCCTCTCTCCCTTCTGTCCGCCCTGCCTCGTCAGCCCCGTCATCCCTCTTCGCCCCTCCCGTTCCTCGAGGAAGAAACAACGGCATAATCATAAGCGTTTGGCGCTCCCCACGGATTTCTTGGATTCGCGCTGCCCCCCCCCCCCGGCGGCGCCTCCAGCGCCGCCCCTGGCGCGCTCCGCGCCCCAGGGAGGGGGGGGTCCAGCGCAGATCCAAGAAATCCGCGGGAGCGCCCAAAGTTTGTGTTTATGCCGCTGGTTCTGCTTCTGATCTCCGCCGGCTGGGAAATCTATCTGCCTGGATCCCATGAGGTGGTGGATATGGGTATGTTCGGGCCTCCTCGGGTCCGGATGCATCAAGATCCAACGGTCCCTGGGGGCCCAGGAAGTGGGTTCCCCGGGCGGTGGCTGTGGAGAAAGCTCCGCCTCGCATTCTTCCCTTATACTTCGGAACGACGCAGGGAACGTCAGCACGGCCCCTGCGCAAGGACGGGACGCGCAACGATCCCTGGGGATTAGCACGATCCCTGGAACATTAGCACGACCCCTGGAATATTAGCACGATCCCTGCGTATGCACAAGTTCACTGTCTTGTCTCGCTGCCGCGCGCATCCGTCACCTCGATGATGGGGTCAGCTGGGGGGGCTGGCGAATCTGCAGTCACGTGCAAAACCTACCCCTGGTGGTTCAATCGGCGTTGGGGTATCTCCAGCAGTGGCGAAGCGTTCTGACTCGCCTGCAGGCCCACCAACTAATTGTCTAAACACCTCATGCAATTTGAACACGACATGCTATCAAAGCATGTTTCTGGCTGAGGCAATCTTGGTTTGTTCAATCGGCTACGAGCACATTTGGTGGTAGGCCTATGAGAATGTTGGGACGGTCCGATCTGGCTCGCGTATCGGACACACCCGTTGGAGTTCATTTGGCTGCAGACATCCTTTGAATTCTGAACCCCAGCTGGCAATTCGGGAATCTGACCTGCAGGGGTAGACTTCACATGAGCAACGAAAAAACATCGGGGTCGTCTGCGCCGACATTCGCGCCTAAGCTGCTTGCGTACGGTCGCGCGAAAGCGCCCTCGTCTCCAATGTGGCGCGCCGCGCTGGCGGCCCGCGTAAGCCGCGGCGTAAGGTCGCTACGTCATCTCGCGCAAGACCAGTTTTTGATCCTCGCTCACATGTGGTTGCCCACCGAAGCAAACGGGTCCCGAGGGGAACGGGTCCCGAGGGAGACGGGTTTTGTGGTCTTCGCCCTTGTTGGCCTGCCTGGGCCTTATCCCAGGCCCTGGGGCTGCTCGATCATGGCTCGGGGCGAGCTGGTCTTGGGGAAGGCCCCACGGCCCAGGAGGAAGATGGGGAAGCAGGGTAGAAAGGAGGGGTATGAGACGGATGCGTGGATGGCGAGGAGGAGGAGGAGGCGGAGGAGGCAGACGAGGAGGAGAAGGAGGAAATCGGAGGTGATGGCGAGGATGGCGAGGACGGCGAGGATGGCGAGGATGGCGAGGAGGACGAGGAGGGCGAGGAGGGCGAGGATGGCGAAGACGGCGAGGATGGCGAGGGTGGCGAGGATGGCGAGGCGGAGGAGGTGGAGGAGGTGGAGAAGGAGGAGGCGGCGGAGGAGGAGGAGGAACAATCAGAAACATAATACACATGAGTTCTAAGAAGGATCATGTGAATAAGGAATAATCACAATGGTAATACTTTGCGAGCGAATAACAATACGAATGCAATACCACTAGCAATATTAAGGATAAGAGGAAGAAGAGGAGGATGTCGAGGAGGAGGAGGAGATGAGGAGTAGGAGCAGGAGCAGAAGCAGGAGCAGGAGCAGGAGCAGGCGTAGTAGTAGTAGTAGTAGTAGTAGTAGTAGTTGTAGTAGTAGTAGTAGTAGTAGTAGTGGTAGTACTAGTAGCAGCAGCAGCAGCAGCAGCAGTAGTAGTAGTAGTAGTAGTAGTAGTCGTAGTAGTAGTCGTAGTAGTAGTCGTAGTAGTAGTCGTAGTAGTAGTAGTAGTAGTAGTAGTAGTAGTAGTAGTAGTAGTAGTAGTAGCAGTAGTAGCAGTAGCAGTAGTAGCAGTAGTAGCAGTAGTAGTAGTAGTAGTAGTAGTAGTAGTAGTAGTAGTAGTAGTAGTAGTCGTAGTAGTCGTAGTCGTAGTCGTAGTCGTAGTAGTAGTAGTAGTAGTAGTAGTAGTAGTAGTAGTAGTAGTAGTAGTAGTAGTGGTAGTAGCAGTAGTAGTAGTAGTAGTAGTAGTAGTAGTAGTAGTCGTAGTAGTAGTAGTAGTCGTAGTCGTAGTCGTAGTCGTAGTCGTAGTCGTAGTAGTCGTAGTAGTCGTAGTAGTCGTAGTAGTAGGGGGAGAGGAGGAGGAGGAGGAGGAGGAGGAGGAGGACGAGGAGGAGGAGGGGGAGGAGGAGGAATTGCATGATGGTGGAGGAGGAGGAGGAGGGAAGCAGAGCGAGGGGACGCGGAAGGGGCGGCAGCGGCTGCGGCGTCCCGCCGCGCCTGCGGGAGGCGCTCAAGCCGGTGTACACCCCGAAGTGAGGGCTTGCTCTCACGCCCGCCACTCTTGCTCCTGCGGCCCTTTCCTCCGAGGCGGGAATTTATACATGACCACCGCCAGGAGGATCAATTTTCGGAGCCTCGGCAGGCGGTGGATATGCACAGATTCGGGCCCCCGGGGGCCGAAACACATCCATATCCACCGCCCGCTGGGGCACCAGGACGTCGGTTCCCAGGCGGTGGATATGGATACATCCCCGACTCGCATTTCCTTCCTCTTCCTCCTCCTTTCTCCACCTCCTCCGTCCTCCTCCTCGGTCTCCTCCTCCTCTTCTCCGCTCCACCTCCTCCGTCCTCCTCGGTCTCCTCCGTCCTCCTCGGTCTCCTCCTCCTCCTCGGTCTCCTCCTCGGTCTCCTCCTCCTCCTCCTCGGTCTCCTCCTCTCCACCTCCTCCGTCCTCCTCGGTCTCCTCCTCCTCGGTCTCCTCCTCGGTCTCCTCCTCCGTTCACATTTTGAGTACTACTCCCCTCTCCCCCCTGACCCCGTCCAGAAGATAGCCGATCCTCTCAGCGTGCTGTTTTTACACAGCATTGGGCAACGGTGGTTGTTCCGTCTTCTGTTTTCTGTACAAGGGGACCAGCGGAACAGCAAACTCGTACTGTACGATCGTAACTCCAGGAGTGTTCTCGTGTGTTCGGTTCGTTGTGTTCTGTGAACGTACAGACATGTAATTCGTAAATGGTCGTTAATTTACGAACTCCAGGTGAACGTTTTCTGTGTTTCTAATGGTGCTCCATCTTCAGCGTGGGCCTCAGTTTCGGATCGGCGCTTTGCTCCCGTCGTTCAGAAGGGCACTCTCGCCCCAGCGTGGGCCATTTCTCAGGATCCGAGTGCTTTTTCAGTGCTGTCGCCCCCCTCATTTTCCCCCCTCCTCCGCCTTCCTCTGGTCCTCCTGCTCCTTCCGCTCCTTCCGCTCCTTCCGCTCCAGTTCCTGCCGCTGCCGTTCGTGTCCGCCCTCGTCCTTCCACGGCATCTTTCTCTTCCTCTTGCTCATCCTCCTGCTCACTCGCCACCTCCGCTTCCTATGTGTGCAGCTCCCCTTTTCCGATGTCGCATGACACGATGGAGTTTTGTTGTTGGAATTCGAGGTCGGCTATGGCACGCGTCCGCGGATAGAGCACACACCAGCGCAATGGAAAGTGATGGGAGGGAAATATTGGATGTCAGATGTGGCACGGGCGCGCCTAGCTTGCCTCTCTCCTCTTCCCTATCCTCTCTTTCCTCATCATCTTTCCTCCTCCTCTTTTGCCCCTTCCTCCTCTTCCTCCCCGTGGCGGCAAAAGATGTGGCATCTGCACGCCAGGCTCTCAGTCTCGCCAGGCAGCTCAGAAACCCGCTCCTGGGAGCGCGTCCCTCCTCCCGGCGCTGGTGGCTTCGGAGTTCTGTGCGAAGTCCTCATTCTCGTCCTCCTCATCCTCCTCGTCCTCCTCCTCCTAGCCATGCTCCTCTCCGTCCTCCTCGTCGCCCTCCCGCCCCAGCCCCCTTCTCCGCGGTCGCAGCGCGTGTTCCTGTCTCTTCTGCTGTTCCTTCCTCCCCTACCCTTCAGGCCAGAGACGCGGCAACAAGAACTGCAGTCGCACCGTCTTCAGCGGGGCTGCGCAAACACTGTCTCCCATCGATATAGGCCCCAACTGGGTCACCACGCAAACACACACACACACACACGCACGCACGCACGCACGCACGCACGCACGCACGCACGCACGCACGCACGCACGCACGCACGCACGCACACACGCACACACGCACACACGCACACACGCACACACGCACACACGCACACACGCACACACGCACACACGCACACACGCACACACGCACACACGCACACACGCACACACGCACACACGCACACACGCACACACGCACACACGCACACACGCACACACGCACACACGCACACACGCACACGCACACACGCACACACGCACACACGCACACACGCACACACGCACACACGCACACACGCACACACGCACACACGCACACACGCACACACGCACACACGCACACACGCACACACGCACACACGCACACACGCACACACGCACACACGCACACGCGCACACGCGCACACGCGCACACGCGCACACGCGCACACGCGCACACGCGCACACGCGCACACGCGCACACGCGCACACGCGCACACGCGCACACGCGCACACGCGCACACACGCACACACGCGCACGCACACGCGCACACGCGCACACGCGCACACGCGCACACGCGCACACGCGCGCACGCGCGCACGCGCACACGCGCGCACGCACCACGCACGCACGCACGCACGCGCGCGCGCACTCGCGCGCGCACGCGCACGCGCACGCGCACGCGCACGCGCACGCGCACGCGCACGCGCACGCGCGCACGCGCACGCGCACGCGCACGCACACGCACACGCACACGCACATACGCACGCACACGCACACGCACACGCACACGCACGCACACGCACACGCACACGCACACGCACACGCACACGCACACGCATTCGCACGCACACGCACACGCACACGCACACGCACACGCACACGCACACGCACGCACGCAACGCGCACGCGCACGCGCACGCACGCACGCACACGCACGCACGCGCACGCGCACGCGCACGCGCACGCGCACGCGCACGCGCACTCGCACGCACTCGCACACGCACACGCTCACGCACACGCACGCGCACACGGACACACACACAGACACGCACACGTTCACGAACACACGCAAACACGCACATACGCACGCACACGCGCACGCACTTGCACACGCACACGAACACGCGCACGCACACGAACACGCAGACGCACACGCACACGCACACACGCGCACACGCATTCGCACAGGCACGCGCACACGCGCACGCACAGACGCACACGCACACGCACACGCACACGCACACGCCCACACACACACATACACACACGCACGCACACACGCACACGCACACACGCACTCGCACGCGCATGCACGCACGCACACACCCACACACAGCACACAATACACACAACACGCACAACACACAGACAAACACACACAAAGACAAACACACACACACACACACCTCACACCACACACGCACACCACACACACCCATATATTTCCCCCACACACACCCACACACTCCCCACACACACACAACACACGACACACAACACACGACACACAACACACAACACACACAACACACAAGATACACACCACACACAACACACAAAACACACAACACACACAAACGCGTTGTGCGTCGGCGGTTGGGCAGAGGGCGACTCCTCCGGCGGATGGGCAACAGGGGACACGCTATATGCAAGTTAAGGCCGCAACGCAAGGAGGAGGAGGAGGAGGAGGAGGAGGAGGAGGAGGAGGGGCCCCGGCGCGACAGGGGGAGAGGAAGCCAGGCCCAGTCAGAACCAACGCCGGCGCTGAGCTGCACTGAGCTGCACTGAGCTGAAGCTGGGGGGAAAGCAGCCCAGCAGACTGGGCGGCCAGTGGGGGAGCAACACGAGCGAATCAGAGACTCGACCCAGCGAGCCGGTAGGCGTGGCCCCCTAGGCAAGAGCCATGGCGCCGAGACCCAGGAACCTACGCGGCGCGGCGGGAGGCGAGAGGCAGAAGCGGCCAGGCACGAGAGCGCCCGAACGGGCGCCACCGTGGTGAGCAGCTGGGCGGGCGACCCCGACGCGGAGCCACCCCGGGCGAGCGGCGGGGAGCAGAGCCCGCCAGTGGAAGGCGGGCGAGCAGACCGCAGGGCGAGCAGAGCGCCGAGACCAAGGGGGCCTGCGAGGCGCAGGGCGTGGAGGCGAGCGATGACGGCCCGGCCATGCGCCAACGGCACCGAGAGCGAGCCGGTGGGCGGGAAAAAGGAGGAGGGGCCACGCCAAATGGGGGAGCGGCGGGCCTACGAGGATCGGGCAGGGCGAGCGCCGAGATCAAAGGGCCTACGAGGCGCAGGCCAACGGCGGGGCAAGGTGCCACGGATGAGCGGCAGCACCCAGAACACCAGTAGCCGGTGTCTGGATGGGAGGCCTGAAAACCACGCGTAGCACACGCACACGCACACGCACACGCACACGCGAATGTGCACGCACACGCGAACGTGCACGCACACGCACACGCACACACGCACACACGCACACACGCACACACGTACGCACACGCGCACGCATTCGCGCGCACGCACACGCCCACGCACATGCACACGCACACGCACACGCGCACGCGCACGCGCACGCACACGCACACGCAGACGCAAACGCACACGCACACGCAGACGCACACGCACAGGCACACGCACACGCACACGCACGCGCACACGCTCACGCACACGCACACACGCACACGCACACGCACATGCACACGCACACGCACGCACACGCACACGCACACGCACACGCACACAATCTATCACTCGCACACGCACACGCACACGCACACGCACACGCGCACGCGCACGCGCACGCGCACACGCACGCGCATGCGTGCGCTCACGCGCACGCGCACGCTCACGCGCGCACGCACGCACGCGCACGCGCACGCGCACGCGGGCACGCACTCATGCACACACGCGCACGCGCACGCACACGCACACGCGCACACACGCACACACGCACACGCGCACGCACGTGCACACGCACGCACACGCGCACGCGCACGCACACGCGCACGCGCACGTGCACCCGCACCCGCACATTCACACGCACACGCACGCGCACGCGCACACGCACACGCACACGCACACGCACACGCACACGCACACGCACGTTCGCACATTCGCACATACGCACATACGCACACGTACACGTACACGCACACGCGCACGCACACGCACACGCACACGCACAGACAACACACACACAACACACAACGCACACAACAGAACACACACACACACACACACACACACAACACACACCACACACAACAAACACCCCAAACACAACACACACACATGATGTACGCACACACCGCCACGTCCGGACGGTGCGCGGCACCGTCTTTGTGAAATCACATGCGAGCCTGCGTGCACAAAAGCGCGAACAAACATGCGACCGCGAACACGGCCAACCAAACAAACCCGGGTTGTTCATGGATCACACGGCCACCAAACAAACAACACAACAACATGTGGTCCCTTAAAAGTGAACCGAACAACACGGCTAAACAAACAAACGGCTAAAGCCAGCCGGTCAGCCTTCCCGCCCACTCCTTCCCCCCTCCTCGTCCCGTCCTCGGCCCTCTTCGCCCACCCTCCACATGTTGCTCCCCGTCCCCCCCTCCTCCTCCTCCTCCTCCTCGTCCCTCTTCCTGCTTCCCTCCATGCCGCGCTCCCTCCCCCCACCCCGTCCGCGCCCAGGGGTTGCGGACGGGGGGCGGGAAAGGGGAGCGCCGAAGCCCCCCCCCCTTTTGGACCTGTCCTCGGGCGCGTTCTGGCCGGGCGGTCGGGGCGGGTCCGGCCAAGGCCGCCCCAGGGTGGCCAGGAAGGGCGGGCATCGTCAGCGTCCTCCCGCTCCCGGGCCTTCTGCCCGTCCTCCTGAGCCCCCCCCTCCGCCCCCTGCCCGCCGTCCCCCCCTCGCCCTCTCTCGCCCTCCGCCCCCCGCCCGTCCCCCCCTCGCCCTCTCTCGCGCCCGCCCGCCCGCTCCCTCCCGCTGGACCCCGCCCAGCGTGCTCCTCGTGTCCACGCGGCCCCGCCCCGCGCCATAGCGTAGAGTTGTCGGGCGCCCGCGGCGCTTGGGCCGCTGGGCCCGCACGGCACCAACTTTTTGGTTGAGGTTCGGAGGAAGAAGGTGAAGGCGCAGGGCGGCAACGAGCTCGTGGAAGGGACGTGTACTGTTCCGACACATTCTTTGAAGCGGAGCCATTACTGCAGGCAAGCATGCTTGCCTTCGGTGTTTTAGTTTCCTGTTCATCACTGTGTATCATTGTTCTTCCTGGGGTTCCGTGAGCCCCTTGCCGCCAAGAGAAACTGACTTCAGGGAGGAGAGAGGGGGGAGGAGGAGGTGGGATCGACGCGCTGGTTCGCAGTCTGTGCGCTCGATATATATAAAGAGGATGTGTGCAGATAGGAGCGCAGCGGCAACTTACGATGGCAGAGCTCTCTACTCTATGCTTCCAACTCTATTCGTTCTACCCTTTCCTTCGTGATCCTTGGCAACAGCATGTTACGCTGTATGCTTTTGTAATTTCTACCCGTGCCCCCTTACATTCGCCCGCTATCTTCCGCCCTCTGTTTTCCGCCGTCTACTATGATCTACCCTATTCTCTCTACCCTCGCCTCTCCTCACTCTGCTATCTACTCAATGCTCTCTGCTTGCGGGTCCCCGCATTCTGCTTTCTGCGACGCGTTTTCAAATTTGCTATCTAATCCACGCCCCCATTATTGGGCCATTCTGCTTTCCGGCTTAGGTTCCCTGCTCCCTGGGCCAGTTCCAGTTCTCAGCCTCCAGTGTTAATGTTCGTTTCTGCTTCGTATTGTGAAGTGACGCTGTCTGCGCGAGGGGGAAGCGCCGAACACCGCCCTGGCGAGAACGCCCGAATCGCGTCGCCAGGATTTTTGGTTGGTCTGGGGCACGCAGAAAAATGGGAGCTTCGCGCCCTCGGGGCCATACATTGCAGAAGATTCGCGCTCCCGAGGCCAGAATCCTCCGATGTTTACGCCAGGTTGGCACTCCCGAGGCCAGACTCTTTGGTACATTACGCGTGATTCGCGTTCCTGAGGCCAGAATATGATGTGAATGACTGCAGGTTCGCCTTGCCGAGGCCAGCTTCCTTTGTACACTACGCATGATTTGCGCTCCCGAGGCCAGAATCCCTGGGGAACGCTTCAACATTGCGACGAAGTGTTCGATAACAGCCCCAACATCTCAACATGTGTTGCTGTGTCCTATCCGTCCACGCATGATGCTCCTACATGTTTTCAAGACGGCGCCCAGAAACCCCGACCCGGCTCTGATATCTGCCATTATGATAGAAAGGAGGCTGGCGGCAGATGACGTACCTTTACGGATATATGTCTGCCTGTCTGTTTGCTTGTCTGTCTGTCTGTATGTATGTATGTGTGTATGTGTGTATGTCTAGGTGCAAAGTATGCATATGTATGTATATGCTAATGTGTATGTATATGCGTGTATATGCATATATATGGCTCTATATATGCATATGCATACGCATGTGTGCATGCATATGTACATGTATATGTATATGTATTTGTATACGTGCATGTACATGTACACGTGCATGTGTATGCATATGCATACATATATGTATGTTTATGTGTATATGATTATGTGTAGGTACGTGTATGTGTATATTTATATATGATTATGTTTATGCAGGTGTTTATTTCCATGTATATGTATATGTAACTGTATGTCTATAGAAATGCATGTGTACGCATACACAAGTGTGCCTATATACATATGTGTGTACATATTTGTTTATATATATACACCCACATATGCACATGCTATCGATACAGAAGTCATTCAACTCCATCTGAACATACACGTCCCCTCACCCCCAGGACCCCGCCCACCGGGGCTTCCAAGAAAGCCTTCAGAGGGCCTCGCGACCTCAGGATGCCCCTGAGACCTGCAATATTGCTCCAAGACGGCCCACGACGGCCCCCCGACAGCCTATGAGATCCCCAGGAGCGCCCAAGAGACCCCCGAGACCGTCCGAGAGAGCTTCGGGGAAAGCCTCGAGAGGCCCGAGCTGGAGAAGACACAAGCAACATCACTTATGCTTGTCTTCCGCTTTTCCGTTTCCGATATGCTCTCGAGGCTGCCGCATGGTCCCCACGAGAGGGGCCCCTGGCCGCCCCAAGAGCCACGAGGCCCCACGAGGCCCCCGAGATGCCCGAAGAGGCATCCACGAGGCCCCAGAGAGGCCTCCGAGATGTTCCGAAGAACCCGCAGGAGACGTACAGGGGGCCCCAGGAGGCTCCGACTGGGCCCAGGAGGCCCCCGAGAGTCCGCCCAAATAGGGTCGGCGGGCGCATGCGAACGCAGCCACTGGGGCCTCGGTGGAGCTCCCCACGGGGCCACGAAACGTGCGGGAGGTGAACCGCAAATGATCGGGGTGGACGCATGCGCGCGCAGCCACTGGGGCCTCCGGTGGAGTTCCCTAGGGGACCGCGAAACGTGTGAGAGGTGTGCCGAAATTGGTGCGGCAGGCGCATGCGCACGCAGCCCATGGTACCTCCGGTGGAGCTCCCTAAGGGCCGCGAAACGTGCGTGGGGTGTGCCGACATGGGTGCGGCGGGCGCATGCGAACGCTGCAACTGGGGCCTTCGGTGGAGCTCCCTATGGGGCCACGAAGCGTGTGGTGTGTGTGTGTGTGTTGAAATGGGTGGGGTGGCCGCGTGCGAACGCAGCCACTGGGACCTTTGGTGGAGCTCCCTACAGGACCACGACACTCGTGAGGGGTGTTCCGCGATTGTTGATTGATGCGAAGGATGAGAAGACGTAGAATAAGACGACGAGTGTGAGTCATACTGAAACATTCAATAATCATACTGAGAAGAATAATAGTAGTAGTACTAATGCTTATATTCGTATTCATAGTAATGCTACGGTTGATTTCAGTAGCAATAGCCATCCCACGATCGGGGCCCGACGGGCGGCCCTGCAACTCGCGCAGCGCCTCATTCAGAAGAAGAGGTTTGGAGCCATCCCCCGAACGCCACGAGGATCGCGACGAGCGTGGCGTGGCGCTGCGCTGCGACGCGCACCGAGAAGCAGTCGTAGCTCAGCGACGAGCTTCGCGTCGGACTTAACAGTGCCGATCACTCCGCATCAGCCGCACGCCGGGCTTCCCCAAGCCGCCGTCCTCCTACTCCCCGATGGCGGAGAGCCCGTGCGGGACGAGGAAGGGCTGCATCATCCCGCTGCCCTTGAGCGCGGCGCACCATCCAGGACCCCAGCCTTCTTGAAGATGAGGAGCTTACAAATGACGTCCTTCAGCTGCAGGGGATTGTCGGAGGCGTCCGCCGCCTCTTGGGGCAGGCCCACGACCTTCTGGAGGCGTGGGACCTTCAGGCGTGTCCAAGGAGTCCGTGTCGTTGTGCTCGTCCTCGTCCACGACGTTCTTGCCGTGGCCCGTGCTGCCCGCAGGACGCCAGCGCTGCACGGGGAGCGCATCCGCCCACTCGTCGGTCGGCATCGGCTGTTCGTCTGCCACAGCCCCTCCTGCCACCGCCGCGCCGGCCGCCCCCTTCTCTCGTCCTGCTCCATGGCGACGTCGTCGTCAGCTCAGCTGTAGCATCGCCACCGCCTTGCCCTCGGCCACGTCCGCGCGGGCGCCGGCGCCGCTGCGCCGCCTGGGGGCCCGCGTCGGCCTCTGGCTCGGGGTTGGCGGGCTGCGCGCCCAGCTGCGCCACCGCCGTGCGGAGCAGGCCCTCCGCCACCCGCACCGAGCTCGCTGCGGGCCGCCGCCCCGAGGCGGCCTCGAGCCCGGCAGCCGCGAGGACGGCCAGCATCAGGAGGGACAATCGACACACAGACGCAATTCATCGTCGATTCCCCAGAAGATGTGCGAACATATGGGAAGTGGGGGGAAGACGAAAATCCAACACACATGGGAAAACATGGGGAATCCTGGGAGTTGTGTGTACAGTCGGGGCCCTGGAGAAGGAACCCTTTTCGTTGGGGAGGGGCTCCGCGTTCCGTAAGTGTTTCGCAGCTTGCCTCAGGTTTTCTTTATGTTTTCGATCGGAAATCGAAGTTTAACTTATGGAAAAAAGGGGCCTCGTTCCTTATTTAGGGTTCCTTAGGTCAACGCCTCGACTGTATTTGTTTGTGTGCCCCTGGGCCGCTTCACAGCAGCGCCCCGCGCGTGGCCTCCAGCGCCGCCGTGCTGGCGCTCTTCTGCGAACCTGGCAGCGGCCCAGCGGCGGCGCGCGCTCGGGGAGGCGGCCAGCGACACAGAGGGTTTGAGCCAATGTTGTATTGACTGGTGAGGAGGGCAGAGGCAGGGATGGGAGGACGAGGAGGAGGAGGAGGAGGAGGAGGAGGAGGAGGAGGAGGAGGAGGAAAGGAGGAGGAAAGGAGGAGGAGGAGGAGGAGGAGGAGGAGGAGGAGGAGGAGGGGGGGGAGGGAGACGGGTGGAGCACGAGAGGGACTAGCAGGAGGGGGGCTAGGAGCAGACGGGCCGCACAAAAGTAGAACCCACAATTACAGGATGGTTAACACAAATGTACAAGGGCTCCCTCGAGGGCGCGAAGTTATTCGCGCTTCGCGCTTCGCGGTCCTCGTTCCTTCTCCCCCTCCTCCTCGTTCTCCTAATCTCCCTTTGGGAGGGCGGCGCGAGAGCGCGAAGTTATTCGCGCTTCGCGCTTCGCGCAGCGCGAAGCGCGAAGTTGGGAGCCCTAGAATGTACCGGTGCCGCTGCCCCTCCCTCGGTTTCCTCTTTTTTCGCCTTCTGGGTGGCCGTCGTCGCCATCGCTGGATTTGCCTCGAACTCCTGGTCAGAACGCACCCCCGGAGAGGCCCGGGAAGTAGCGATGTTGGTCCCCAGACCTATCCAAGGGTGCGTTCTGACCAGGCTTGCAAGGCGAATCCAGCCGTGACGACTGCTCGTGTCCTCTGGCTTGATGACCTGCGTGAGCTGTTCCGCCGCCACCCTCTCTTTTTTTAGATCGAGTCTCACGCGAAGAAACACAGAGACTACGCGTGTCGCCCTCACCAGGGGCTCTGTGGGCCATTTTGTGTGTCTTTTTGTTCCTCTGCGCTTGAGACTCGGCCCACCCGAACTGCAGGACTAGCCCAGCCGTGGCGACGAGGGGACGCGATGACCTGCTCAGGCCACTGTTCGATCGTGCGCCCCTCGTCCTGCTCTCGCGGCGGAAGCCGAAGGAAACCAGCGAAGACCGCCGAGAGCCGTCCGAGGGCCGCAGAAGACCGCCGGAGGCCGCCGGAAACGACCGCCGGCAGACCGCCCAGGCGGGGGCAGCAAGGGGTCCTTGCGAGGACCTGCGAGGATCTGCGTGCCCTGCCTTCGCCGCCGCCCATAATTACGTCGTATGGAAAACCTTCAAGACGGAGTTGTTTTTTTTGTTCTCTCGATTTTGGGCCTCCAGCGGCGCTCGCCGGGCCCCGGGACCAGCCAAAAACGACTCAGGACGAAAAAAGCCGGCCCCATGGGAACGGGTCGAGACTGCCGGGGGCCCCGTGTTGAACACATCACGACACCGGACCTCTGGGCTCTCTCCCGCCGCAGGCCGCCCGCGGCGCGGCGCGGCTCCCCCCCCTCGGCGGCTCGGTGGTTCAAAGGCGGGGCCCTGAGGGGCGGGGCCCTCGGGGCGGGAACAGGGGAACGAAGGAGGACGTGAACATACAGACTCGGAGGTCCGCGCGGACTTCTCGGATCCGCGCCCGCCCCCTGGCGGCGCCTCCGGCGCCGCCCCTGGCGCGCTCCGCGAGCAAGGGAGGGGGGTGCAGCGCCGATCCGAGAAACCCGCGCGGACCTCCGAGTTTTTCTGTTTGTGTCATCCTTCGTTCCCCTAAGGAAGGGAGCAGGGAGCCAAGGGTGGATTTGCATTGCTTGCCGCACCTCGCCTCGACTGGCACCCTCTCCACGGATGTGCGCATGGTGGAGTCTCCTAGAGCGTCTTTCAGTTCGTCGGGCGCGTTGGGAGAGGGTGGCCCTGGGATCCCCTCTACCAACACTCCCGTTCGATTGGGAGTGTTGGAGGCCACAGTGGAAGGCGTTAGGACCTGAGGACCCCATCCCTCAGGACCTCCGGGGCAACGATAGGGGATTGGCATGGGAGGGCGGTGGCGCATCGACCCCCAATCGCCCACTGATCACCGACAGGGGCCCGATAGTCTCAGCCCGCCCAGGAAAGTGCGGATTCAAGGGCTCCCTCGAGGGCGCGAAGTTATTCGCGCTTCGCGCTTCGCGGTCCTCGTTCCTTCTCCCCCCTCCTCCTCGTCCTCCTTTTCTCCCTTTGGGGGGGCGGCGCGAGGGCGCGAAGTTATTCGCGCTTCGCGCTTCGCGCAGCGCGAAGCGCGAAGTTGGGAGCCCTAGGGATTCGCCATCGGGAGCCTATACCGCCGATCTATCGGCGATGCATCGCCGATTCCAGGCCCGATCCCCCTGTGCCAGCCCCCCTCCATCTCTCCCCCTCCCCAGAACCCCGACGTCACGCTTTATTCACAAGGGCGCCCTCGAGGGCGCGAAGTTATTCGCGCTTCGCGCTTCGGCTCCGATTCCTCCTCGTCCTCCTCTTCGGCCCTGGGAGGCGGCGCGAGAGCGCGAAGTTATTCGCACTTCGCGCTTCGCGCAGCGCGAAGCGCGAAGTTGGGAGCCCTTGTATTCATGACGTCGACCTCAGAGGTCTCGACCCATTCCCCAAGACCAGCTCTTCGTCCTGCGTAATGTTTTGACGCTCTGGAGGCCTGGTTATAGGGCCCCCGGAAGCCGAAGATGTAGAAACACCTCCCGTCGTGTTTTTTCATAGCGCGAGGGGGTGGGAGGAGGAGGACGGAAGGAGGAAGCAACTATTTAAAGTCGCAGTAGTCGTCGGCGTCTCTCTCGGCCTCGTTTTCCACGTGGATTCGCTGACACTCGGATATTGGACCTTGGAAAGGACGATGTCTTCTACCGAAGTTTGCCATCACCATGAGATGCACATCTGGGGATCTCCGCGTCGAGTAATATCAAAGCGCGAGGGGGTCTGGGTCAGGACCCCATCTTTGAACCATCGACCATCGGCGGCGGGCCGCGCAGCGCCCCCGGCGTCGCGCCGCGCCGCGGCGGAGGGCCCCCCGGGCCTCGGGCAGGCGCCGCTCCGCTGGGCGCGCCGCTGGGGCGCACCGCTCCTCGCGGACGCCCGCTGGGCGCCGCGGGTCGCCGAGGGCGCAGAGGATCGATCGCTGGAGGAAGGAGGAGGAGGAGGAGGAGGACGAGGACGAGGACGAGGACGAGGGCGGAGGAGGGCGGAGGAGGAGGAGGAGGAGGAGGAGGAGGAGGTCCAGGAACGGCTGCCCCGACCGAACCCATAGTAGGAACGGAAGAGGGCCGACTTGAAGAGGCCTCAGGGTGCCCCGAGGCCCCAAAGAGAGATCAACCCATAGGTCGATCAAGGTGGGTCAGCCAGCGGGCCGATCGAAGCACACACGGTGCCGCCAAGACCACACCACGGCCCAACCGACGTCGGGGGGCGGACGGCGTCAGCCAGGGACCATAACCCGCGGCTGGGGGGCCCCTGGGAACGAGAAAAGCAGCTGCACATCCCGCAGCTGCACAGATTAGTCAGAGCTAGATTCGTCTCCCCCGCCACCCCCGTCCGACCCAGTCCCACCGCCTCCACGGGGCAAATCCTCCTGGGAATTGGGCTGGGCCGCGCTGTCCGCCGCGCCAGCGGCGCTGACAGGAGCCTCGGGTGGCAGGGGTTCTCCACTTCGGGGGTCCTTGCCCGCATTCACTCTGCGCACGTGCTGCCTAGTGTTTGCGAGCGTTGACCGATTTGTCGGAGGCCCAGGGCAGTCTGCCTTGAGCAGCCTCGCAGTCTTATCAACCTGCACACTGTAGTGACCACGAATCTCACAGATAGCAGCATTCCCCCAACGGGCCAACCGATGGCCAGAGCCCAACACAGGCGGGCCCGTACACGGGGCAGAAAACAATTTCAAATACGACTCGCGGGTCCGAGTTTCCTTGCCGCAGTGCCTGCAGCGCACGGCCCCAGGACCAAACTCATAAAACTCATGCTGCGTTGCTAAAACAGGCGCGATCATTGGGCCAGGTTGCTTCGTCGGTGCTTGCGCCATCTCGCCCACCTGCGTGTACATGCGGACAGCGCGGGAGGCCATGAACCCGAGGCAGCGCGCCGTCGTCTTCGCATATTTGAGCAGGCCCTTGTGATTCTCCGCCAGCTTGTCGGCAACCTGGATATCGTTGGCACCACAATATGCGAAAACGTCGGCCCACGCATTGCCCATCACGTGGGCCGCCGATACACCACTTTCAACTGCCTCAACCGCACACTGGTGAGCAGGAGCCCATATGAAGCGAGCAGGTTCCGCATCATCTTGACATACAGCAAATACATTTCTCCAAGTCGCGGCATGCTTGCCTGCAGAACACGACAAGGAAGGATCCTTCTTCGTGGCCTCGTCCACAAAACTCTTGTGATCAGAAACAACAAGCCCTGGGCGCTGCATAAACTCCAGTGCTGTCAAACCAGCATATCTCTCGCCTCGAGGCACGCTCTGGTCGATTCCAGGTAATCCTCCGTGCCGAGCTCTGATGGGCCAACCTGTCGTAGAACAAAGCTGGACCACTGACCAACCCACGCGGCATGAAGTAGGATGTGAGTTGTGTAGTCCTGAGGCGCCTGTGTAGCTGACTGGCCCCCACGTGCCACTGTCGCCGCCCCAAGAAAACACCTTGGGGTTCTCGTCTGGCCTTCTAGGCTGAAGCGGCTCAAGAGGGATGCCGTACGTCAGCGCGAAGGTTTCTGGATTTCCCAAGTTATCATCAATTATCTTAACCCGATCTGCTCGAAACTCAATAACCTCGTCTGGTACAGTTTCAGGACAGATGTCAGAACTCTGCAGCAACACTTCACAACCATTCCATTGGTGCGACAAAGTCCCTGCGCCGTGCCCGCAGTAGTGGCATTCACGTGAAGTCTTCAGCCCCAGCTCCACGGCTCCTGTCTGGGCACAGGAGACCGCCTGACCATAAAGCTCGGAACGCTCCTCTCTGCGCCCCTGCAGGAACTCTCAGCGCCGCCTGACGCAGCACCCTTCGCCATATCTTCTCGTCGCCCATCCTCTCTGGCAGGTGTAGCAGCAGCCGTGATGCCTGCCACCTCCCGATGGACTCCTCCAGCCTGTTCTGCAAGTCACGGGGCGCAACTTTGAAGCGAGACTACAGAAACCCCAGGTCGTCAATCAAGTCCGTGGGGTTCGTCATCTGCCAGTTGATGCGGTGAAGGGTCAACCATGCTGCCGCAGGCCCTCTGGCCAGTTGCCAGTTGGGCTTAGGCTGAACATAGCGATCCGCTGCACATCGCCATGCATGATAAACATCTGCCAGGGGGGCCTAACCATCACATATCATACTGGCATATCGTTTGGCACGTAATATAGTGCAGCCGAATATCGGATCAAACTTGATATCATGTTGAGTCATAAGGTAGAGCGTGAGTGGAACATGCTGGGCCGCACCAACCATGCAGCCCGCGAGTGTGCGCAACTGCTTGAGCGTAGTGTCCGACGCGCCGCTCACCCCCGCACCGTGCCCCACTGAGGGCAGAATTCCAGTTCCCCATATAACTCTGACCTTCTCGTGCACTGAATTTCGGAGCGCAAAAACCTTGCCCTTTCTGGCCACCACGCTTTTCATCCGCGCTCCCTCCTGGACCCTGGAGACCCTGGACCCATCGAGCTCGTGTCCGAGATTCCGAATATGCTTGTTTGTCTTTGAGCCCCATGCTTTTGATGCCACCGTGGAAACATTTGGCCACCCTAGTCGTAGTAGCCGAGAATCCAGATTTACTTTGCTGCAGAATGAGGCCGAGCGGATACACATCCGAAGCGGTATTGCGCACGCATGTGTTTAGCACCGACGCCCCGCGCGGATCAGGACCGTGCCATTGCATCGTGATATCGTCCATGAGCACGCGTGCGCATATCTGGGGATAAAACTTATGCTGTCGGTCGACGACCCGATACAACACAAGCATGAGAACCGTAGTAGCATGTGTGCAGCCAGCGAGGGTCCCTTGGAGCGACTCGAAAAGGGCGCTTACATTGGCATATGCCCGTATGGTGCGTGGTATCATGTATGTCTGCAAGATCATCCACATCAGCCGTAGAGGGAATCCCAATGCACGCGCCTCTGTCATGATCATGCTCCATAATATCGCCCCATAGCATTTGAACATGTCAAACATACTGTAATGACGTGCTGCTTGCGCGCATGTGCTGCTTCGGCCGTGAGGTTACGCTGAAACGCACAATCGCTGGGTGGCCTGCCTGCGCCTCCTCCCCAAAAGGACGGATGCCGATGATTCAATTCCCGCTGCGCGCTGATAGGCCGTCTTGAGCGGCCCCATATCCTCAGCAACGTATTCATCAATGCAATCAAACGAGTGCCGCCGCTTGGCTTGGGCAGCATGCACAGTCTGTAAAAATAGCGGATCCTGCGGCCAGTGACACAGCCGCTCGCAAGTATTAAACAGCACCGCCATGGTCTCCAGGCCAGCGTCCGACACAAACCAGAAACGCCGTGGAAGAACTCGAACTTGCCCTCGGCCTCTACGACGGGCAAAGGCCCCAATGACGCGTCGAAGGCCAGCACCTGATAAGGGGCGGGGGTTGCTCCCATGCCTCAGCGCCACCCGGCAAACGAAGCCGATCCGCCCCATGTGTGCGCCATATCTTATTCCACTTGGCGAGATCACCGTCCGCTAGCTGCGGCGGGGCTGTAAAATCAGACGACTCCAGTGCCATCTGTAAGTTCCTCACTCGAGTGAGTCTATGTGCCGCCTGAGCTCCGTTCTTGAATGCCAACTCGGTCCATTCCTTCCATGCCCGCTTGCGCTGACCTTCAAGTATATCCTGGACCAGCTGAGCCTTGGCATTCGTAGCCTCCAGCTTGGCCTCGAGTTCGTTGCCACCGAACCGCGACAGGAGTCCTCCACGAAAGAACTCAACTGCATCATTGTCTAATTTAGCGTGAACACTGGTGGCCCTTGCAATCTTTTGTGCAACACACCCCGCATCTAGCAACAGCTTGCGAGGAGATGGAGGGAGAGGAGGGGGATGAGGAGGAGGTGGAGGAGGAGGAGGAGGAGGAGGAGGAGCTGGAGGAGGAGGAGGAGGAGGAGGAGGAGGAGGAGGAGGAGGAGGAGGAGGAGGAGGAGGAGGAGGGGGAGGGGGAGGAGGAGGAGGAGGAGGAGGAGGAGCGGAGGAGGAGGAGGAGGAGGATGAAGCGGAGGAGGAAGAGGAAGAGGAAACGGACGAGCAAAAATAATAGCAATACTACCAGCACTACGAACGATACCATTCACAATAATAGTAATAGTTTGTGACGTAATAATGAGAATGATACTGGTGATGAATGATAATGGTAATGATAATGATACTGGCATTAATACGAATAACAGCACTACCAATACCAGTAATAAAAGTATTACGAATCACAGTGATAAGAATCATGGTGATACTGCTAATCTGAATAATACACATGATACTAACACGAGGAGCAGGGTGAGATAGGGAGGAAAAGGAGGAGGAGGCGGAGGAGGAGGAGGAGGAAGAGCGGAGGAAAGGAGAGGAGGGAGGAGAGAGGATTGAGGAGGAGGGGGAGGGGGAGGGGAAGGAGGGGGGGGGGGGAAGGGAGGAGGTGGGAGGAGGAGGAGGAGGAGGAGGAGGAGGAGAGGAGAAGGAGGAGGACGAGGAGAGGAGGACGAGGAGGAGGAGGGGAGGAGGAGGAGGGAGGAGGAAGAGGGTGGAGGAGGAGGAGGAGGAGGAGGAGCTGGAGGAGGAGGAGGAGGGGATGAGGAGGAGGAGGAGGAGGGGCGGCGGAGGGGAGGCGGAGCAGAGGCCGAGGTGGAGGCGGAGGAGGAGGCGAGGCGGAGGCGGAGTCGGCGGAGGGGGCGAGCGGAGGCGAAGAGAGGGGCGGAGGAGGAGCGGAGGGGAGGAGGACGAGGATGGAGGAGGAGGAGGAGGAGGAGGAGGAGGGGAAGAGGGGGAGGAAGGCGGAGGAGAGGAGCGGAAGAGGAGAGAGTGAGAGGCGGATGAGGAGGAGAAGGGGGAGGAGGAGGAGGAGGAGGAGGAGGAGAGGAGGATGAGGATGAGGACGAGGAGGGGGGACGAGGAGGAGGAGAGGGAGAGGAGGAGGGAGGAGAGGAGGAGTAGGAGGAGGAGGAGGAAAGGAGGAGGAGGGGAGGAGAGGAGAAGAAGAGAGAGGGAGGAGGGGAGGGGAGGGAGGGGGAGAGAGGAGGAGGAGGGGAGAGAGGAGGAGGAGGAGGGGAGGGGAGGAGGATGAGGAGTTGGAAAGGCGGAGAGGAGGAGAGGAGGAGCGGAGGAGGAGGAGTTGGATATCAGAGGGCGGAGGAGGATGAGGAGGAGGGGAGGAGTAATTGAGAGGGGAGGAGGAGGTAGGAGAGGGAGGAGGAGGGAGGAGGGAGGACGGATGAGGAAGAGAGGGAGGAAGAGCGTGAGAGGAGGAGGGGAGGCGAGGGAGGAGGAGGAGGAGGAGGAGGAGGATATATATATATATACACATAAGGAACGATCATAATGATCCATGACAACAGCATAATGGCAAAGGGAGAGGGCCGAGAGGAGCGGAAGCAGGCGGGGGCGGGGGCAGGGAGGCGGGGCGGCGCCTGGCGACCACGGCGTTGGTGCCGCGGTTGGCCGCCGCGCGGCGGGCGGGCGTGGGTCCCGCGCTCGCCGCTCTGTCTCTCCCCGCACCCCGCTCTCTCCGCTCAAGCCGCTCCCTCCCCCACACTCTACTGCCTGGCACCAGGCCTCTGCCGACCCTCGAGAGATTCTGGGCCCCCGCTTTCGAGAGCCGACCAGAACAAGGGCTAGCTAAATCACGTAGGGATTCAACTGAATAGCACCCGCGCACTAAGTACCACAAGATATTTTCCTCGGGCCAAAAAGCGATATTGTGACTCTGGTCCACCTCCCGCGATCGAAGACAAATCCTACCCGTGGGCCGGAACACCGCCCCACTCCGCGACATGGGGGTGCACGGGGTGGCCAAAAACGAGTGACATCCCTACCCGTGGCTCTGCAGCCACACTGAGAACACTGGGAGAAATCTCCACGAATCTGAGGACAGATGTGGGACGTGCTGAGGGCCGCTCGGCGGAGCCTATCCGCCGCCGACCTCCTGACACACGCCTTCGGAGGGCGGGGGGGCCTCTTACCCTCACGCTCCAGAACATCTTCCATGACACTCAGGAGGTGGCACTGAACCTTATACGTGATGCCGTCGGCCCAGCCCACCGCCGCCCTCGAGGCATACGGGAGCTGGACCTCAGCACTGCAATCCTCTGCGATCGTGTCTGCGATCGCGTTAGCAATGACGTGGCCAGGGTTGAGCCCCGTAGCCTCCTGGAGGTCTAAATGGGACGGAACCTGACGCAGCAGCAAATCCCTGGAGGCACACAGGTTGGCCACACGGTCCCAAAGATCACGGTGGGACCGAATCCCCCTCACACAATCTCCCAAGACTCGGGAAACCCCGCGCACCACGTACGCGGCCCCATCGGGAGTAACTTCTAAAAACCTAACAAGGGCCCAGAGCTCTTCCCGATTCACACTCTGCTTGCCAGGCACTCCACCGCCAGCGGCAACGCTCGCAGCGCCAACCTGATTGGGGAGAGCATCTAGGCTGTGGTTAAACACCGCGACGCCCCACGAGACCCTTCGAATCCTCTTGTCCCTGGTGAACTTCCCCCCGCTGGCGTCTCCCGCCCCCCAAATGCGACCCCCACCAAGAACAGGGGTGGCACCCGAAGAGACCTCGAGAGGCTGGTCGGGGGGCTCAGGCACTCGAGGCCACGAGGAGGGCGTGAGGCCGCGGAGCCACAAAGGCGGAGAACCTTCAGAATCGGCAGCAGCACGGCGAATGAAGGCCTCAGAACGTTCAGGAAGCTCGGAGTTACATGGGCATTCTCAAAAGCGATGCTGACCCAAGACCCAAGGTTTCCCTCGTGTTCCTCCCTCGTGTTCCTCCCTCGGGGCCTCCTGGGCGGCCCTCGCGTCGCCACCGCTGGATTCGCCCCGAACTCCTGGCGCGACGGTATCGGCACCCTCTTGGTCTCCCCGGGGCTGGTGCTGCTTGGAGCCCCGACACGGTGCGGTGACAGACCGTGCGGTGACCTCGGAACCCCGAGAGACCTCACCGCACGGTCCGTCCGTCTCTGGGACCTGCTGACACCGAGGGCACATGTCCTCGCATTCGCCTCCCGAGGCCAGGATGCGTGAGCGCGCCCACACGGCACCAGTCAAAACAGCTCTGAGAAGCCCCTCTTTTTTCGGGCCTTTCTTCCGCAGCCTCGCGAGTTGGCTCCTCGCGACTGTGAGATCCACTCCTTCGGCTCCCCCAGCTCCATTTCGGAACTGTGAGGCGGAAGCCCAGAGCCGAAGGGAGATCGAATTCGAGACTTCTTGGCGAAAGCCGTCGGTCATATGCGCCTGAGACCTCATCTCGTCAGGCAGAGCAAACTCCCCCCCCCCCCAGGCGAGACCCACCTCCACGGCCCAACCAACTTCCACTCCAGCGCGAGCATAGTGGCGACCACTGCCGAGACGGGTCCTCGAACGTTGTGCCACCTTCGCGCTGGGCCCAGCGCGCTTCCTGTCCTCCCCGCCTCGTCAGCCGCTGCATCCCTCCCTTTTGGCGTTCCGCGCGGATTTCTTCGATCCGCACTGGGCCCCCCAGGCGGCGCCTCCGGCGCCGCCCCGGGCGCACTCCGCGCGCCAGGGAGGGGGGTCCAGCGGAGATCCAAGAATCCGCGCGGAGCGCCAAACGTTAATGTTGATGTCGCTGTTTCCTCCTCTATGTCCCTCCCCCCCTTTCTTTTCCCTAACTATCTGCTTCGCCGTCGCCCTCTTGAACCTACATGCATGTTACCACGCTGGGGCTCAGGAGCGCCTGACCGCTGCCGCCACCACTGCTGCCGTCGTCTATCGGTCTGCTTCCTTCTGCCGAATCACTGGCCTGGACCTCGCCGTCCTGAGCGACATGCAGGACCTGCAATGGGGCCGCGCGGCGCATCACGATAACAGGGGTGGACTGGCGAATGGGTCCGATACCCAGGACCTGCGAACCTTCTCGATTGGTGCTCGAAGAGGCGCCACCACCATGACTGCGGAGTGCTGCTGTGAGCGGCCTGCGCGGGCACTCGCACGCGACCGCGCCAGGGCCAGCACTCTGAATGCGAGGAGGACGCCGCCGAGTGCGGCCAGAGACGACTATCGCGGCGATAGTCGTCTCTGGCCATTTCTCTCTCTCTCTCTCTCTCTCTTTCTTTCATGTATATTGTCTCTCTCTCTCTCTGCTTGTTATGTTTTGTAAACTGGTCTATGTCTTGAAAGGCCACAAGTATGCATGCATGCATGCATGCATGCATGCATGCATGCATGCATGCATGCATGCATGCATGCATGCATGTATGTATGTATGTATGTATGTATGTATGTATGTATGTATGTATGTATGTATGTATGTATATATGTATGTATGTATGTATGTAGTTATGCATGTATGTATGTATGTATGTAGGTATGTATGTATGTATGTATGCATGTGTGTATGCATGTATGCACGAATGCATGCATGCATGCGTGCATGTTGTATGTCTGTCTGTCTGTGTGTCTGCATGCATGCATGCATGCCTGCATGTAAGTATGTATGTCATGTAATATAATGTAATATAATGTAATGTATCGTAATGTAATGTACTGTAAGGTAATGTAATGTAATGTGATGTAGTGTAATGGAATGGGATGGAATGTAATGTAATGTAATGTAGTGTAATGCAAGGTAAGGGAATGAAATGTCATGCATGTATGTGTGTACGTATGTGTGTATGTGTGGATATCTGTATGTGCGTATGTACGTGTGCTTATGCAGGCATGTATGTGTGTATGAATGTATGTGATGTATGTATGCATGCATGTATGTATGCATGTATGTATGTACGTATGAGTGTATGAAGGTATGTGTGCATGCATGTATGCATGTCTGTCTGCCTGTCTGTCTGCCTGTATGTATGTATGCGTATGCATGTATGTATGTAGGTAGGTAGGTAGGTAGGAAGGAAGGAAGGTAGGTAGGTAGGTGGGTGGGTGGGTGGGTGGGTAGGTAGGTAGGTAGGTACTTATGTCTGCCTATGCCTATGTACGCATGCAGTAGATTTGTCTTGGCCTCCCTCTGTTACTCTCACGCTCTTACTCTCACTCTCGCTCTCTCCCTCTCGCGCCCGCGCTGGCCCGATCGCCGCCCCCCTCCCGGAGCGAGAGCGGGCGGCGGCTGGGGGCGCCCGCCCCCCCCTGGCGGGATCTCCCTCCCACCGCTCGTGAGGGGCGCGCGCCGAGCGGCCTCGCCCGCACGGCCCCGCCCGCACGGCCTCGCCCGCACGGCCTCGCGCAGCGGCCTCCCGCAGCGGCCTCCCGGCCTGGCCTCCCGCGTGGCCTTCCGCAGGGCCTCCCGCCTGCCAGAGGGGGAGGGGGAGGGGGAGGGGGGAGGGGGGAGGGGAGGACGAGGAGGAGGGGGAGATGGAGGGGGAGGGGGAGGGGGAGCAAGGCGCACAGTGGAGAGCCATGCCAGGAAACGCCCTGCCTGCCTCCAGGGTGCCCCTTATGGTTGCTTGGCTCCCGACGGTTTTGCGACGGAGGGCGCGCCGTTCCCACAGCGTACGTTAATAATGGACGTCCTGGGGTCTCGGGGTTGGGCTTCTTGTGGAAGGTTTCTCGTGGACTGACCTCCACTGGTCGTTGCAGTGCCGAAGAGGCCTGCAAGCCTTTCTGAGGAGGCTCCCCTCGCCGCGGCCCCGGGCGCAGGCTCCTGGTCGGTCCGGAGGGGCGGCGCGAGGGGGGCGGCCTTCAGAGCCGGCTTCTGAGAGGCCCTAGCCTGCGAACGCCAGCCTGTGGCTTCCGAGGGGCCTGCCTGCCAGAGGAGGACATCACCACCCACCAAACCACCCCAACCCGACCCGAAGGCCTCAACTTGCCCTCCACTGCCAGTGTGGGGGGGTCGGGGAGCATTGAAAAAACACATGGGCCCCGTACCCCCACCAACCCGAAATTCGAGTCAAATTCGAGTCTTTGGGTTGGGTTGGGGTGGTCTGGTAGGTAGTCCGGACAAAAGGTACCCATACTTCTACCCTTCGCCCGTTTTTTTTCGTTTTCTCATTTTTTCGGCCTCTTGGGAGGCCCTTTGCGCCATCGCTGGACGGCCAGTGTGGAGCGATTTGGCGATCGAAGACCCGCCGATCGCTCAAGGTTGAACGATCCACGGGGTGTCAGAAACCAACGCCAGTGTCGCCACGACACGAATCTGTCGTAGGCTTTCCCGCGCGGCCTCCCGTATCTCGAGATGTTGATCTCCTGTAAGAATCGTGTGTTTGCTTGGCAGTTCTGCTGTTTAGCGCCATCTGCCGCCAGGGTGGGCGTGTTCGCTTGCACGTTTCCCGCTTCCGCGTCCAGCTTCTCCACCTCCTCCTCTTCGTCCTCCTCGCCCTCACCTCCATCATCTCAGGCTCCAGTTGGAGTGAACAGCCAGAATATTCGCACACTCCGTGTTGCAATACGGTGGGGGCGTTTGTTAAGGAATAGTCCCAGGAGGCGCCAGTCCCTGGAGGATTCCTTACCTGATGAGGGCGGCGGTGATGGCCATGGCCAAGCCTCGATTGGAGGTCCACTGGCCTCCAGACCTTGGATTCCTTATCTAAGGGTTCCTTATCCAATGCCGCCACCGTATCATACCGACTCTCCTTATCTATACATCCATCGTGTGGCAGATGGCGGGCCACCTCGTGATCGCCACGCTGGCTGCGGCCCGATGTGCCTTCGGACGCCAGAGGAGAAGCACATCTTATGGAGACCGCTCCAAGTCCCCGTCGCCACGGCTGGACGCGCCTCGAAATCCTGGCCAACACGCACCTCGGGAGGTCCGTGGAGTAGTTCGGTGGCTGGCGAGGGGGGAAAGTGAGAAAGAGAAGGCCTTCTCAGCAGGCGGCGGGACCTGTCAGAAGCCCTTGCGCCGTCTGAGAGGTTTTTTGTGTCTTCAGGGACGGCTTAGAAAACTGTTCAGAAGTCCGGGGGACTTCCAAGCCTTCTGAGAAGGCCCGCCCCCTCTCACTTCCCCCCGGAGCTCGCCGCCAAGTAGTGGCATCGGTACCTCTTTGTTCCGCCCCCAGGACTGGTCTCTTCTTCTGCCGGCTTTTCTGCAGGCTACCTTGATCAGATCAAGCTCCTCAGGGACGAGCGCGGGAAAGAGTTCTTCACGCACGCGGGCGTGCCCGTATACACTGCCGAGCACAGTACACCCTCGCCTGGGGGTGATCGGCTGCGCAAAGCGTTTCGGTGAATAATATTTCCCCCATGAAGCAATACGGAGGATTCCTTATCTGATGAGGGCGGCGGTGATTTCCATGGGCGATCCACGATTGGAGTTTCACAGACTTCCAGACCGTGGGTTCCTTATCTAGGAGTCCCTTGTCCACTGAATCCACCGTGTTGTGGATCCCACCTCCGGTGCCAATTTTGTTCAATGAAGTCGCCCCCCTCGACTCTCGTGCGCAGTTCTGCTGTCGGGGGCAGTCTTGAATGCTAAGCTGCGCTGTTGGCCTCCAGATCACAAGAGCCACGGTTCCATCTGGAGGCTTTCTCCCAATGCATTTAGGAATGCTGCTCTCGCTTGAGACTTGCCTGCAATGTATTCGAGGTCGGCGCTCGCGGATGAGACTCCGTCCCGATTTGTTCGGGAGTCGCGTCTGTGCTTCTCAGGAATCGCGAGGGCCGTACACGCGGGGTTGTTCGCATGCCGCCGGCATCAACGGCGGTCGTGATCGTGCCCCTGCCCCGAGACTGGCCTGCGAGGTTCGTCGCGCCGAGCGAGTATGGCGATGGAGGAGTTGGTAATCGTCGTCGTGGCCATGGAGGTCATTGCGGAGGTGGCGGCAGTGAGACTCGCCGTGGTGGCGAAGGCAACCGTGGCGAAGCTGTAACTAGATCTTGAGCGCGCGTATCGCGCGCGCGTGGTTCTAGTATGTCTACATGTATGTATACGAACAGAAAAAAAACATGACGAGTGAGAGTGGGACATGTGTGGAGGGAGAGATATAGAGAATACAACAATGAAAACAGGCATACCGAAAGGATGGATACAAGCAAAGAGGGGAAAAGACAGAGACAGAGAGAAAGAGAGAGAGAGAGAGCGAGGGAGGGAGAGAGAGAGACAGAGATCGGGGGTCGGGGGTTGGAGCGGAATTGAACCCAACCGGGAAAGCGGTTTCGGTTTCGGTTCGTGTCGTGCGTGATGGCGAGGCAAAATTCTTTACGCTTCGCGTATCCCCACCAGCCCATCTCACAGCAGCAACTCTTGCGAAGCATGCCGACAGTCGTGTTTTTCAGGCGTGTGTCCGCTTGGCCCCGCATATCTCCCCTGTTCCTCCTTCCTCCCGCCTCCTTGTACATCCTCATTGTGGGGGGAGCGGGAGAAGGACGAGGCGGAGGAGGAGGGAGAGAAAGCGCTCCTCGTGGTTTGAGTCGTTTGGGGTTTCTCGTCCTGGTGTGAGTCGTTCGGGCCCTTCTTCCTGGTGTGAGTCGTTCGGGCTCTTCGTGGTGTGAGTCGTTCGGGCTCTTCGTCCTGGTGTGAGTCGTTCGGGCTTCTCGTGGTGTGAGTTGTTCGGGCCCCTCGTCCTGGTGTGAGTCGTTCGGGCCCCTCCTCCTGGTGTGACTCGTTCGGGCTCCTCGTGGTGTGAGTCGTTCGGGGCCCGCGTCGTGGTGTGAGTCGTTCGGGCTCCTCGTGGTGTGAGTCGTTCGGGCGCCTCGTCCTGGTGTGAGTCGTTCGGGCCCCTCCTTGTGGTGTGAGTCGTTCGGGCTCTTCGTGGTGTGAGTCGTTCGGGCCCCTCGTCCTGGTGTGAGTCGTTCGGGCTCCTCGTGGGGCCTCTTGGGGGCCTCTTGGAGCCTCTTGGGGCCTCTTGGGGGCCTCTTGGGGGCCTCTTGGGGGCCTCTTGGGGGCCTCTTGGGGCCTCTTGGGGCCTCTTGGGGGCCTCTTGGGGGCCTCTTGGGGGCCTCTTGGGGGCCTCTTGGGGGCCTCTTGGGGGCCTCTTGGGGGCCTCTTGGGGCCTCTTGGGGCCATCTTGGGGCCTCTTGCGACCTCCTCAGAAGCGCAAATGAGCGCTGCCCCCTGAGAAGGACAAAATGAGCCCAAAACCTTCGTAAAATCAATGATTTTGCTATGAAGGACGATGAGCGCTGCCCCCTCAGAAGCCCAAAATGGGCCCAAAACCCTAGTAAAATCAATGATTTGTGCTTCAAAGACGAGCTGAGGCACCAAACTCCCCCCCCCCCCTCGGGGCCAGAATCCTTGTGAGGGTCGTCGTTTTTTGGCCCTCCCAGACGTCGAAAAAGACCCCCCTGACGACCCGCGGAACTCCCTCTCCAGGTCCAGGGGGAGGGGGTAGGGGGAGGGGTAAACCCCTCCCCGAAGGGGAAGAAGGGGGGTTGAGGACAGAGAGAGCTCCCTAAACCACTCACGCCCAAAGGGCTGGTGGGATTGCGCGAGTTTCATCCTTGACTAGCCATCTATTGCCCAAAGGGTAGCTTTCTGAGCGCCGGGCGTGGCCCCCGGTTGTCCCGGCGGTTGTTCCGATGGTTGTCCCGATGGTTGTCCCGATGGTTGTCCCGATGGTTGTCCCGATGGTTTTCCCAATGGTTTTCCCGATGGTTGTCCCGATGGTTTTCCCAATGGTTTTCCCGATGGTTGTCCCGATGGTTGTCCCGATGGTTGTCCCGATGGTTGTTCTGATTGTTGTCCCGATGGTTATCCCGATGGTTGTCCCGATGGTTGTCACGACGGTTGTCCCGATGGTTGTCGCGATGGTTATCCCAATGATTGTCTCGGTGCTTGTCCTGATGGTTGTCCAGATGGATGTCCCGATGGTTGTTCCGATGTTTGGCCCGATGGGTGTCCCGATGTTTGTCCCGATGGTTGTCCTGATGTTCGTCCATATACAGAAAAGGTGTAGATAGATGGATAGCTAGATCGATAGTGTTGTCCCGATGTTGTCCTGGGGTGGGTGCGAAACTCATGCGAACCGCAAGTCTTGCAAAGCGTTGTGTCGCGCGCTGCGCGCGCGAAACGCACAACACATAGTTTGATAGACAGATAGATAGATCGATAGATCGATAGAGGGTTTCTTAAACAAAGAAGTTGATAGATATGCCGATTAATGGAAGACTAGATTTATGTCGGGCGTGTTCCCCCTACAGGGGGATTTTCGACGAAAAATAAAATGCCCCAAACATACCCCAACAAATGTCCAAAAGTACTACAAAAATAGTCCCTTGATTATTTTTGGAGTATTTTTTGACTATTTGGGGGGTATTTTTTATTTTTCGTCGAAATCCCATTGTAGGGGGACACGCCCGACATAGATTTGCGCGACAATAGGACAGTTGAAGAAACCACCAAAGAACCCAGCGCCTTCGCAAATCCCCCGCTTCCCCCTTCCCCTCCGACCTCCTTATCACCCGTACGGTGGTCCTATCGGTATTGATCTACAGAGAGAGACAAAGAGGGAAAGAACGGGAGAGAGAGAGAGAGAGAGAATGAGATACAGAGAGAAAGAGAGAGAGAGAGAGACCGAGACAGAGAGAGAAAGAGAGAGAGTGAGAGAAAGAGAGAGGGAGAGAGTGCAAGAGCGAGAGAGAGAGAGAGACACAGCGAGAGACAGAGGGAGACAGAGAGAGTGAACAAGGGCGGGAGAGAGAGGGATAGAGAGAGAGAACAAGAAAAAGAAAGGGGGGAGAGAGAGAGAGAGAGAGAGAGATTGAGCAAACACATAGTTGGCACCCTCCGCAGGGTAGATCTGGCAGCTTTCACGGTGGGCAGGCGCAAGGCGCCCACCAAACGGTAGGACCATCTCATGACCCGGTTTTTGTCCCGAAGGCGTTGCTGGGATTCGCGCTGCCGCTCGAGAGTAGTTGCGATCTGCCTTCCGTGCTGCACTGCCGGAGCCAGGCCGAGGTGACGTGGAGGCAGCCGTCCGAGAATCCGGCGTCGGTTTCGGGTACCCCACGGGTGACCCCATGGTTTTCCCAAGGGCGTCCCTTTGTGGTCCCGTGGCTGTTCCGTCCAGAGATGGTTCGTGAGAGCGGTTGGTCGAAAGGATACATATTTTCGAATGTATGTGCATGTGTATTTACATACGTGTAAAAGAAGCGATGGGTCGTGAGACAGGTATGCAAGGAGTAGATTTTTGTTCCGTGGAATCGCTGCAGTTTTCGCCTGTGGACGGCCCATGGTTGTTTTGTTGTTCTCGTGGGGTTTTCCCGTGGGTTCCGTGGTTGTCCCGTCTGCCGGTACATGTGCGGTTGGAGTGATCTATACATATTTGGTTATACACATGGTGGGGGCGTCGGTCCAGGAAAGTGCACGGGAAATCTCAGACCCTGGAGGACTAGATATCTGACGAAGGCGATGGTGGTATCCGTGGCCAAGCCTCAATTGGTGTTCCACCGTCTTCCAGGCCTTGGATCCTTATTCACGGGTTCCTTATCCAACGCCTTTACCGTATTAAGATACGAATGTCGAGAGGTAGAGAGGTATTGATATCGAGCAGTCGAGAGATCATAATATGGTGGGGGCGTTGATTAAGGAATGGTCCCAGGAGGCGTCAGACCCTGGAGGATTCCTTATTTGATGAGGGCGGCGGCGATGTCCATTGCCAAGCCTGAAATGGAGTTCCAGCGGCCTCCAGACCCTGGATTCCTTATCTAAGGTTTCCTTATCCAGTTCCCCCGCCGTAGGATGCCGGATCGGATGATCGACTTTCAGGACCCGTGGATTGAAATATCAGCATTGGTTGGTTGATTGATGAATCGTCAACCCGATCCGACGCCAATGTCAAGCCGAAATGTGCGCCCATCTCCTCACAACTTCCTTATCACCCGAAGGGTGGTCCTATAGGTAGTTTGTGGTGATCAACAGTCCAGTGTTGGGTCTTGTAGCTAGTCTAGTGGGGAAAGTCGGGGGGGGGGCCGGTTGCTTGTACCCAACGGGATTGTCCGGAGCTTTGGGAGGGTCGTGTAGTCGGGAGATGGGTCTTCGCACGCGGGGAAAGCGCGGCCCTTGTAGCCAGGGGGCCCAGAGCCGTTGAGGTACTGAGAGCACTGAGGAATTGCGCTTTCAGGTCGTGCATGCCCGACCCGTCCGTTCAGGCCAGCCCAGCCCTGCCGCCAATGCCCGCCCGCCCGACCTGCCCATGTCGGCCTGCCCGGCCCGTGCATTTTCATGTCCGCCCCCCCGGCGCGCCTGTTGGGTACGGGCTTCCGTTTGCATGGAAGCCCGCCCACCCGCTCTAATGCCCTGCTTGCCCGACTGGGCAATCAGTCGCCGCCTACCAGACCCACCCGCCTGAATGTCCCTGCTTCTGCTACAGTCACACACAAACACACGCACATATGTTTAGACACGCTGACTCCCTCTAATTACTCTTGGGCCTCGGGGGAGGGTGGCGGTGTAGAAAGTATCAGTCGCCATCTGGGAGCCAGCGACTTTCTACGCAGCCGCTTTCTTTGACGGTACATGCAAAGTTCGTCGGATGATGTCTGTGTGTGCATGTCTATGTGTATATATATGCACACATATATATATATATACATGTATGTATGCATGCATGTATACATGCATGCCTGCATGTATGTGAGGATGTGTATATGTATGTATGTATGTATGTATGTATGTATGTATGTATGTATGTATGTATGTATGTATGTATGTAATGTACTGTAATGGAATGCAATGTAATGTAATGTAGTATACTGGCATGTGTTGTAATGTATGTATGTATGTGTGTATGTAAACATGTATGTATGTATGTATGCATGCATACATGCATGCATGCATGCATGTATGTATGTATGTGTATGTGTATGTATGTGTGTATGTATGTATGTATGTATGTATGTATGTATGTATGTATGTATGTATGTATGTATGTATGTATGTATGTGTGTATGTGTGTGTATGTGTGTGTATGTATGGATGTATGTGTGTATGTATGTATGTATGTATGTATGTATGTATGTGTGTACATATATATTTTTTATTATATCTATAAATAGATGGTTCCCTTTTCCCGTGGCGCACTTCTGCCCGATCCGCCCATCGGGCCCGCCAGTTCGACCCGCCCGTTGTGGTCCACCCGCCCGCCCCCGACGCTCCCCCTGGGGGTCCACCCGTTGCCCTGGCTTGGGAGCACGCCCGTCCCGCCCCGGCAGGGTCCGCCCCCGCCCGGCCCGCCCCGTCGCGTCGGGGCGCGCCCGCCCGCCCCGCCTGTTGGAGTCCGTTCGCCCGACCTGCTCGTCTTGACCCGTCGGGGTTCACTCTTCCACCGTAGTGCCATCCCTGACCCTCACAACACGCTGGATTCGTAGCCTGACGTAGGTTCTCGGTTGTCAGGGGTGTCCCTAAGCGCATGGGCGCCCTTGTCTGAGACATCCGCAGAATCCAATACCTACTGCTTCGGGCCCTCCTACCTTAGGCCCCCTCTCAAGAAGGGCGAGGGGTGCTTCTGTTGCTCATCATTTACGTGCCAAGGAGCTGGCATGACAAAGTACGCCTCCCCCTTGATGGGCGCGCCCAGGGACGAAGCGGGCCGGAGTCGAGGGCCTGGGCCGTACATGTTGATCGGCGCGCCAGCAGCGAAGAGCGAGCAGCCTCGAAAGGATTGCTGCTGTTGCCGCTTTCGGCTCCCCCGCAACGGGATTCTGGGGACGTCCTGGCGGCCACAGCTGGACGCAGCTCGGACGCAACTCGGTCCAAGATAGCTTCCAAGACAGACCAGGACGCCAGAAAGGCGGCGAAGGTATCATCCAGGTCGGACGCGACGGCTCCAAGATGGTGCCACGGGGTCGAGAGGAGGTGGGAGACTGGTACCACACCTGCCTGGCGCTCTGCGCGCCAACAGGGATCGGCAACGCGACTGCTGTGTCACGAGTATTGGAGGCCTTCTTACCCGTGCGGGGGCGCTCGGGCGCCCATATACTTGAGCTTGAACAGCATACGCAAGATTTGTTCTTGAGCATCTTCGCGCTATTCTCTATCGACTCTACGTCTGAGGTCGAGGGTCAGAGCAGACTCTGAGCTCGGACCTTGGCGAATTCGTCAGCGAAATCGTTGCCAGTGGTGGCGAGCCACCCTTCAGTCCTTTCCGTGAGGTTGAACAGTTGCCCAATACCGCTTCAAGGTGGGCCAGGAGTGGGACCCGTCCCGAACGGATGCCTGGGCGGGGTCCAGGGCGAGGTCCTCGGCCTTTGGCAGGGCGCACCTCCTCTCAGCACCGCCCTCTAGTGAGGCCCCTCCCCTAGTTTGCGATTCACGGAAGGTTTGGTTCAGGATCTCACCACCCACCAGGCCATTCCAACCCAACCCGAAGGCCCCAAGTTGCCCTCCATTTCCAAGGGGAGGGGGGGGGGGGGCTTCAAGGCATATTGAAAAGCCGTATGGAACCCGTGCCCGCCCCCAAAACCCGAAATTTGGGTCCTTCGGGCTGGGCCTGGGTGGTCTGAGGGGCAGCCAACATCGGCGCTGGTGCAGGTTGTGCCCGTCGTCGCAGACCCCCATCCTCTGGCGCAGTCCCGCTCAGTTTTCTTCTTAAGGCGGCGAGCCAGGGGGGGGAGTGAGAAGGGGCGGGCCCTTCCCAGAAGGTCCAGAATTCCCCAGATTTCTGAGAAGCTTTTTAAGTTTTCCCCGAAGACACAGAAAACTTCTAAGAAGGCGCGAGGGCTTCTGAGAAGTCCCGCCGCCTTCTGAGAAGGCCTTCTCTTTATGATTTCCCCGCCTCGCTCGCCGCCGATTCTTTCGCGCTCGGTCCCGCCCGGTCCCCCCATTAGCCCTGGGCCTCATCGCGACCGACCTGTCCGCTTGCTTTGCTCCGCGGGACAGCCTCCGCCGCCCCGCCCCCCGCTCGGGAAGACAATCATCGGGTGGGGAGGATGGGGCTGGGAGAAGGAGGAGGAGGAGGAGGAGGAGGATGAGGAGGAGGAGGAGGAATCATACAAACAAGAAGAGGAGGGGGACGAATCAGAGAAGGAGGGAGGGTATCATTACCCGCAGGCGGCCGAAGGCATCGTTCATTGCAGCCGCCCCTCCTCCCAACACGATAATTGTACTCCTCACCCCGGCGCGCGCGCGCGCGTCTGCCCAGGCGAGCGGGTCTGGATGCTCACGCTGGAGGACGATGCGACGGACGCCGAGCTGAGCCAAGTCCGAGACGCCTGCGGCGAATCGCCGCCGCCCCCGCCCAGAGGAGGTAGAGGTGCCGATTCCGTTCTACCGTTCGTCAGTTTTTGGCTTTGTGGGCCTCTGGGAATGCCCGTGTCGCTACTGCTAGATTCGCCTCGAGATGTAAGTGCGCGCCCCGTGAGCGTTCTTCGGAGTAGCGGCACGCCTTTTCTTGTTCTGTCCACTCCCGGGTCGAACTTGGCCGACTTGGAGGCCATTTTGGGACAGGTGGTGCGCCCTGGAGGCCCTCGTGGAAATTTTTGAGCCGAGGCCCCACCCGGAGCCCTCTGGAAGGGCCTGGGAGACGGCTGGCTAACACTTGGCACGCCGCGCGCTCCTCTGCAGGCAGAGGGGGCCGGCGGAGCGAAGGCGCCCAGGGCGGACCACCACCGCCCCCCTTTTTTTCTGGCCATCGCTCGGACGTCCATTCCCTGTGTTCTTGTTCGGTTTCGTGCGTGGTTTTTTCGCCGAGCGACCAAGAATGCTCCTCGATGGTCCTCGCCGAGGAAGACATGCACACGTCCGAGCGATGCCAAGTCTTGGGAACGCCTGTGTGGCCGAGCGTTGGGCCAAAGGTTGGGCAGGGCATTGGACTGGGCGTTCTCCCAGCCGTTGTGGGAACCCTCGGCGTAGCAATTCGGGGCGCTCTCGGGACGTCTTGGAGCCCTCGTGGGGACCCGGCTGGGGCTCCTCTTGGGCCATTTTGGAGCTATCTGGAGGTTTCGGAAGCCCTTTGTGAAGCGAAACGGGGAGAATGCAAATCACATAGGTTTTCCCCGTAGGTTTTGGAAGGATGTCGGCCTGTCGAGGGCGTCATCGGGAGGCTCTGCGGCCACTTGGAGCTGGCTTGGAGCTGTTCCCTGACCTCCAGTGTTCTGAAACAACTCCTGGGCGCCTCAAACGTCTTGAGTTTCGTGATTTGTCCTCAGTTCGTAGAACTTGCGTGGGATGTCCAGGGTTTTCTGGGGGATGTCCTGAGTGTTGTTTCGATGTCCTAGGTTTTGTTCGATGTCCTGAGTTTTGATGTTCAGTCAACTTAACTATGTAGAAAGCGAACAAGCCCTGGTCGAGCTAGCTGTCCTTGCTCAGTCCAAGTCAGACACGGCTGTGAATTCTTGACGCTTCGCTTCCGTTTTGTCCTCTCGTTGCCTCCCTCCCTTCTCTTGGTGCGCAATTCGCTCGTAGCCCGCTTGCTGCGACCTTTTGACGGCGTCCGGCGTCTCCCGGTGCGCTTGCGATCAAACAAAGTATCCCCACCAGCCCACCAGCACCTTCAGAGCCGACGGGAAAAGGGACGAAGAAAAACATCTAGGGAAACAAAGCGAGCAAGGGGGTGGCCTTGGAAGCCCTTTTCGGGTCATCCCTGGGTGCCGCGTGGGGGCGAGGGGAAGAGGAGGAGGAGGAGGAGGAGGAGGAGGAGAAGGCGGAGGTGGAGGATGCGGACGAGGAGTACGAGGAGGACCAGGACGCGGATGAGGGCGAGGATGAGGAGGACGAGGATTATGATGAGGACGACGCGGACGAGGACTCATGGAACCATCTAGAGATATTCTTGGGCTGCTGCTGTTGCCGATGCTCTCTGGGAGTTTGGGGAGCCCTCTTGGAACCCTCTTGGTAATTAACCCTGGAAAGCTTCTTGGGATCATCTTGGAGGCCATCGATTACAGGATGGGGGGGTCCCCAACTCAGCGCCCCCCTCAGGAGCAGGCAACCCGCTTCTTCGGGCTCTCTTGGAGTGCTCCTGGACGCTCTTGGAGTGGTCATGGGGCCGTTTGGAGCATCTTGGGAGCCACCTTGAGCCAGCTTGGGCTACCTGAACCATCTTGGAGGTCATCTTGGGCTCTCTGAGGCCTCTCGGGGGCCTCTTGGGGGCCTCTCGGGTGCCTCTTGGGGCCCTCTTGGGACCCTCTTGGACCCCTCTTGGGGCTCTCTTGGGGCTCGCTTGGGAGCCCTGGAGCGCCTCTTGAGGCCATCTTTGAGGCTATCGATCAAAGGAGGGAGGGTCCCGATCGAGGTCCCCCTTTCGGGGGCCACGATCCTCGTGAGGGGTTTCAAAAATTAGCCCTCCCAGGGGCCGAAAAAGGGCCCTCCAACCACCCGCGACACCTTCCCAAAAAGGTAAGGGAGGGGGTAGGGCCTAGGGGTAAACCCCTCCAGCAGGGGAAGGGTTTTTGGAAGAGGAAAGGAAGTCATCGTTAGACCACCTGCGCCCAGAGGGCTGGTGGGATCTGGGGGCATCTTGGGGCTCTCTTCCAGCTCTTTGAGGGGTCGTGGGGTCCTCTTGGGGCTCTTTTGGGGCGTCTTGGCGCCCCTTGGGGCGCTTCCTTGGGGCTCTCTTGGGCCCTCTTGGGGTTCCTGAAGAGCTTTTTGGGTCCATCTTGGAGGCCATCGATCAAAATATTGGGGGGTCCTTTATGTTGGTCCCCCCCTTTGGGCCCTCAAAACCGTCTTCTGCGGCGCTCTTGGAGCCCTCTTGGAGCGCTCTTGGGGCCGTCTTGGGGGCCTCCTCTTGGGGCCTTCTTGGGCAATCTTGGGGCCAACGGCGAGAAGGCACAACTCACTGATTCTCTTCAGGTGTTTGAAGGATTTGGGGCCTTTGGCGGGGTCCTGAGGGGTCTCCGAGAGCACTTGGAACCGTCTTGTGGGTCTCTTGGAGCCTCTTGGAGGCATGATGTTCGCTATCCTGAGCCATGTTGCACTATCTTGAGCCATTGTGGAGGCCATCTGGGTGCATCTCAGGCCCTCTTGGAGCTATCTTGAGCGAAAGAGAGCCCTCTGCCACCTCGCGGGGCGCCCCGTCCAGGTCCAGGGGAGGGGTAGGGGGAGAGGTTGTTGGAAGAGGAAGGCAATCATATCGTTAGACCACCTACGCCCAGAGCGCGGGTGGGACTTCGAGAAGATCTGCCAGCTGTCCTAGTCCAGGTCGGACAAGTCCTGTATGCGCAAGATCTGATAACAATGTTGATTTGCAACACCGCACTCGCAGAAAAGACGCATTGATTCACACTCGATGCTTGATCTCATGTTGAGGACCAGGATACAAGGGAAACGATGGGCTTTCACCGTTCAGTTTTCGGGCGAGTACGCGAGCGCGCAAAACGAAACGCATTTGGCACGCACTACAGGATCCCGTGTGGAGGCCCAGAATACAAGTGAAACCATTGGTTTCCACCATTCAGTTTTCGGGTAACCCAGTGTGGGTGGGTCACCGCACGCGCGCGCGAACGCTCAAGCGAGCGCGTACGCGCGCGCAAGAATAACAGTTCGCTCGCACACTAGATGCACCATTCAGTTTTCGGGTGACCCACCGTCGGTTGGTCACCCAACGCGCGCGCTATAAAAAAACGTGTACTTTTTTGACAATCTGTGATTCCATGGTGACGCCCAGAATACAAGTGAAACCGTTGCTTTTCCAGATTCAGTTTCGATCGTGGGGTCCATAGTGATATGAATAGTGGAATCGACAGTGGCATCGATAGTGAGTTCGATAGCGAGTGATATCGATAGCGGGGACGAAGTGGCATCGACGGTGAGAGCGATAGTGAGATCGATGGGTGGATAGATAGTGATATCGGTCGTGAGATCGATAGCGAGATCGATACGAAACGCGACAGTGGCATCGATGGTGCGATCGACAGTGAGATCCGTAGTGAAGTCGATCGGGATATCGACCGTGAGAGGGATCGTAAGATCGATTGTGGGATCGATCTTGACGGATCTTCCCCCTGCCAGCGAGCCTCCATATCACCCAGAGGTTGGTCGTGCAGGTGTGATGTTGGCCTCATGGGCCGGCCCATGTGCCCCCAAGACGGTCCATGGTGCGCCCGGCATGGTTCGTCTCAATTCCCCGATTCAATTCGATTCGATTCGATTCGATGTCGATGGTTTCCGATTCCGATTCGCTTCGGCTTGGGATTCCGATTTGGGTTCCGAGTTCTTTTTGGAGGCGTAGGAGCCTGCCGATTTCCGCCGATTCGACTTTTCCCTGTTCGGCTGCCGGTTTCCGCCGATCCGATTCGCTCCGATCGCCGATCCGACTTATGGAGTCGACTCTGGGCTGTCCTGCCCAGCTGGGTTCTAGGACGGGCCCTGACACCATCCTGGGGCCACGTTGGGAAGTATGGGGGTCCAGCCGCGCCCCGGAGGCCTCTCAAGAAGTCGCGTGAGCGCGCGCGGTCAAGCGCCGCGGAGCGCCCGGGGGAACTCTGGCCCCTCAGCCTGGAGCACGTGCAAGATTTAACGCAGAGAGCTCCGAGGGACCCGGGGACACTCCACTCGGTGCCTGCGGCATCGTGGCGGATCATGCAGGAAGTCCATCCGTCGGCGCAGCAGACCCACCCGGACAGGGGCGAGATTCCGTTCGTGGAGGGGCGCTTGACAGCAGACGAACTCTTGGCGCTGCTGGAGAAGTTCCGTGGGCGCATCAAGTTCGTCGAAGAGGACCCGTTCCAGCAAAGGGTCACGGAGCATGTCGAGCTAGCCGTTTCAGGCGAGGCACGGCGGTCTTACCCGTGGGGCATCGCGTCGATCGATGCTCACGTGATCCGAGGGCGAGGTGCGGGAGTGAACGTATACGTCCTGGACACAGGCATTCGCACAACCCATGTCACCTTCGGCGGCAGGGCCTTTGCTGGAGTGGACGTGGCCAGCACGGGGCTCTTGACGGTGTGCACACCAACCAGCACAACCTGCGCTACAGACAACCATTATCACGGCACCCACTGCGCGGGCACGGTGGGGGCCGAGACTTATGGCGTCGCGGACGGCGCGAAACTCTGGGCAATGAAGGTCCTCTCTGACACCGGCAGCGGTTACGTTTCATGGTCCGTTCTTGCCGAGCAGTGGATTCTGTCGTACGGCCTGAGGCCAGCAGTGGTCAGCGCGAGTATCGGGGGCGCTGGGAATTCCCTGACGGAGCAGGTATCGATCGACGCGTTGGTAACTGATGGCGTCACCGTTGTGGTGGCCGCAGGGAATGAAAACGCAGATGCCTGCAGCTACAATCCGGCTTGGATCCCGTCGGCGATCACCGTGGCTTCTTATGGAGGTGCTTCAGGTTCGTCATCGGACAAGTCTGGTTTCAGCAATTACGGTTCTTGCATCGATGTCTGGGCGCCTGGCACGAACGTCCTCTCGGCGTACCACATTGATGACGTTTCGCTGGCTTACTCTTCGGGTACGTCCATGGCCTGTCCGCACGTCTCTGGGCTCGCGGCGATTATGTACGAGGCGCACCCTACAGCGGGATCCATGACTGCTGCTCAGAGGTGGGATCTTATCACGGCATCGAAGCGAGAGAATTGGGTCACCAATATACCTGCGAGCCCAGCCAGTGTCAACTTGGTTGCCCTCGCACCCACAGGCGCACCGACGCCCGCGGTGACGCTCAGCCCGACGTCTTATCCAACGCCCAGCCCGACGCCCAGCCCGACGCCCAGCCCGACGCCCAGTCCGACGCCCAGTCCGACGCCCAGTCCTACGCCGAGCCCAACGCCCAGCCCGACGCCCAGCCCAACTGCGCCGCTGTATTGTCTGCAGATTGTCACTGGCACTGGATATGCCAATGATGGCAGCGTTGACGTGAACGTGGATGTGGGCAGTGGACTTGTGCAAGAGGCCTCCGGGTTCTTTGCCCTAGGTGTAACAGTGCTCTCAAAGTGTTTTTCCAGCGCGATCCTGGCGCTGCAGATGCACAATCCAACAACGGATGCCTGGGCAGGAAGCATGCTGTATTCCACAGATGGTGGCAACACGTACGTAGCTGTTGCATGCGCAGATTGTTCGGGGACTACAGATTCAGGCTCCATGGTTTTCGATGGAAACACCGATGGAGCCAACCAGGCTTCGACTCAGTGCCTCAATGGTAATTCGTGCAGCTTCATTATGCCGACTCTTGCGCCAACGATGGCGGCACCGAATCCTGGAGGGGTCGGCGCCACCGGCGATCCCCACCTTCAGAATATTCACGGTGAGCGGTTTGATCTGATGCAGCCAGGGGTTCATGTTCTGATACACATCCCTCGTGGAGAGCGCGCCGATAACGCACTTCTTCGCGTGCAGGCCGATGCGCAAAGATTGGGTGGACAGTGCACGGATATGTACTTCCAAGAGGTCAATATTACTGGGGTGTGGGCAGCTGCGAACGCGA
>CAUYUJ010007680.1:237954-463028 GCA_963575745.1 Prorocentrum cordatum
AAGCAAAAGGTACTTGCACATATGTTGGTTGTGGCGAATCAGTGCCTTTGCTGCATGCTGGTTTTCAGAACTGAGGTGACGGCAGAACGACACGTGGCGCAGTCCTTACGGATGGGGTAGGTGCATTTGTGATGGGAGTCCATATGCGCCCGAGCCGATTGCACCACCAGACCTACACTGCTAGTTCTGCGTGGAGCTTGAGGCAGCGTTCCAGGCCTTCATCACTTGTATGCCACCTGGCTCGAGGTGCACTGCGCCTTTCGATTCGTTGGCAGAGTTACAGCGACACCTGCGAGACGTGCGCGCCTCCGCTCCACCTGACCTTGTCTGCCGCGATGGACCTGGCTCAGCGCGCCCTCAGCGTCGGCGCCGAGGAGCGAGGCAGGGCCCTCCGCTCTCGGAGCGGCGAGCGCGGCGCCCGCCGCCGCGGCCGCCAGGCGGGCCGCCTTGCCCGCGGGCCCGCGGCGGCGGCAGCGGCGGCAGGAGCGGGAGAGGAAGGGCACCCCCCCGCCGCGGCGGCCGCGCCCGGCGCCCCCCCCCCCCCCCCGGACATCAGCAGCAGCAGCAGCGCCAACAGAGGCCCCAGGGAGTCGAGCACGCAATGGCTCAAGTCTTCGACGCAGCGGACAACGCCCACGGCCTGCAGAGCCGCCACGTCACGCAAATCCAGAACCGGCAGGTGTCCATCGAGAAGGTCCAGGCGCTGGTGCCAGTGGTGATGCGGGCTACGCTCAGGAACGTGCAGGACATCGCAGCGCTCGAGAGCACGGTGCACACGATTGCACACATCCAGGCCGATCACGCGCTTGCCCAGGCAATGCAGCTGACGGGCAAGTACTTCGCGCAGGAGGCGACGCGACTGCGACGATACCACAAGGACGACCTTCGCGCTGGCAGCCCGGTCGAGGCCCTGGAGAAGCTGGGGGTCCCGCACCCCCACCTGTGGCTCGCGCTCGCGGGCGCCCTCCAGCAACGAGGGGATCGGGTCGGCGCACTGAACGCCGCGGCCATCAAGACCCACTTCGACCGAGTGCAGGCGGACTCGCTGCTCACGTACGCGTCGCTGGCTCAGGCGAAGTATTGTTGCTTGGTTTACGCGCGCGACAAGAGTGTCACGAATATTCTGATTGAAGCCAGAGACACGGGCATCCAGTCAGAAGTCCTGGCGGCGCTGGCACAGCTGGGGGCGAAGATCATGAGAGGCACACCGCCGAAGTCCCACCAGGAGAGATTGCTGCAGCTGGCCCTGGACAGACTGGGCAGCTAGACGCGAGAGTCACCATGTCAGCAGAGTCGACGGCTGCGCCGACAATGGCACGCGGGCACACAGGTGCGCCGACTTCGGTCGGGAGGCCTGAGCCTGAGTCCAGGGCAAGAAGCGTCAACGCAGAGAAGAAGGCCCGCCAGCACAGTACTGGTCAGGTCAGCTCCCCCTTGCCTCCCCCCCTCCTTGTCCTCGATTGCCTCCGTCGCCTGAATCCTCGTCTCGTCGCCCCCGCCTGGCCTCCTCCTCGACTATAGATGCAGAGATCTACCGACTGATCAGAGGGACCCCGAGTGCCGACAGTAACTTTTCCGCGGGTCGACGCCCTGGGGCCCTGTAGTTTTAGTGTTCGTTTTTCAGGTTGAACTCGGTGCCCTTGCAAAACCTTTGGTTTTGTTGACGGCTCGCCCGCTGTTCTGTTTCGTGGCCGCTGTATTTTTTGATTGAGTTTCGAGGGAATGGTCCCGTTTCAGGGGTATCTTTTCGCTGGGCTCGCGAGGCGTTCCTCTGAACCCTTCCCGCGTGCGATTGCACCGCTATCAGTAGCGCACTCGTGTTCCTTGTGCTGCCATGCTTCTCTCACGAGTTTCACGCGAGCAGACACGTGGATCAGCCGAGCACCGCCGCCGCCGCCTTCCTCCTCGTTCCTCCTTCCTCCTCCCTCGTCCCTTCTCCTCCTGCTCCGGTTCCTCGTTTTCCTTCCTCCTCCTCCTTCCTTCTTCCTGCCTCGTCGTTCCTACCTCCTCCCTCTATCCTCCTTCCTCATTCCTTTTTCCTCCTCCCCCCGTACCGCCTCGTGATATTCCTGCCCTTTTCTCCGGGCCCTGGACCGTGGGGATGGAGCCCTCTGCAGGGTTTGAAAAAGGTCCCCTTGGACGGGCACCCCACCCCGATTGTTTTTCCTCTCTCTCTCTCTCTCAACCCCCCCGGACTCTTCCTCTGTGGGCTGCGAAGCTCCCCCTTCCCCCCCTCTCCTCGGCCGCCCCTCCCGTACTTGCCCGATGCTGCAGCGCAGTAGATATAAGTTTAAGGTGGTGCGGGCGTCCTGTCGGTGCGCGATTCGACGATCCATAGGACGCGTGCTCGCCCGAACGTGTGTTTTTTTCCGCTCGGATCTGCCGACAGCACGCAGCCAATCTTGGCCCTCGTTGCGCTGCCTGCGTCGTACTGAAGGGCCTCGGCAAACAAACACACGTTGGCGCTGACACACGTTCTTGGGATCATCGACCGATTTGCCGCTCGATGCCCTCCCGAAGCACGTCCGCTCGGTTCATTACTCAGCCTCGCGGTGAAAAATAATAATAATAATAATGGTAATAATGGTAATAATAATATGAAAACTTGTTTTTTTGAGAATAATATCAATACGAATAAAAATAGTAATGATAATAAAAATAATAATAACAACAATAATAATAATAATGATCATAAGAATAATGGTACTTGTAAGCGTATTATTATTATTATTAGTAGTAGTAGTAGTAGTAGTAGTAGTAGTAGTACTAGTACTAGTAGTAGTAGTAGTAGTAGTAGTAGTAGTAGTAGTAGTAGTAGTAGTAGTAGTAGGTAGTAGTAGTCGTAGTAGTCGTAGTAGTCGTAGTAGTAGTAGTAGTAGTAGTAGTAGTAGTAGTAGTAGTAGTAGTAGTAGTAGTAGTAGTAGTAGTAGTAGTAGTAGTAGTAGTAGTAGTAGTAGTAGTAGTAGTAGTAGTAGTAGTAGTAGTAGTAGTAGTAGTAGTAGTAGTAGTAGTAGTAGTAGTAGTAGTAGTAGTAGTAGTAGTAGTAGTAGTAGTAGTACTAGTAGTAATAGTAGTAGTAGTAGTAGTAGTAGTAGTAGTAGTAGTAGTAGTAGTAACAATCATATTATCAATAAAATTATTGATAATAATGATACAGCTAATAATCTTACAAATAATACCACAAATAATAATACGAATAATATTACTAATACTAATAGTAATAACAATAATACTAATAATATTATTAATAATACTACTAATAATAATAAGTTAAAATATTAATAGTAATGGCAATCATAAAACGGGGATGATGACGATGATGATGAGGAGGAGGAGGAGGAGGAGGAGGAGGAGGAGGAGGACGAGGAGGAGGACGAGGAGGAAGAGGAAGAGGAGGAAGAGGAGGAGGAGGAGGAGGGGGAGGAGGAGGAGGAGGAGGAGGAGGAGGAGGAGGAGGAGGAGGAGGAGGAGGAGGACGAGGAAAGAGGAAGAGGAAGAGGAAGAGGATGGGGAGGGGGAGGAGGAGGAGGAGGAGGAGGAGGAGGAGGAGGCGGAGGCTGAGGCGGCGGAGGAGGAGGAGGAGGAGGAGCAGGAGCAGGAGCAGGAGGAGCAGGAGGGAGCAGGAGGAGCAGGAGGAGGGAGCAGGAGGAGGAGTGGAGGAGGAGGAGGAGCAGGAGCAGGAGCAGGAGCAGGAGGAGCAGGAGGAGCAAGAGGAGCAGGAGGAGCAGGAGGAGCAGGAGGAGGAGCAGGAGGAGCAGGAGGAGAGAGGAGCAGGAGGAGCAGGAGCAGGAGGAGCAGGAGGAGCAGGAGGAGCAGAGCAGGAGGAGCAGGAGGAGCAGGAAGGAGAGGAGGAGCAGGGGCAGGAGGAGCAGGAGGAGCAGGAGGAGTAGGAGGAGCAGAGGAGCAGGAGGAGCAGGAGGAGCAGGGAGCAGGAGGAGCAGGAGGAGCAGGAGGAGCAGGAGGAGCAGGAGGGAGCAGCAGGAGCAGCAGGAGGAGGAGGAGGAGGAGGAGAAGGAGGAGGAGGAGAGGAGGGAGGAGGAGGAGGAGGAGGAGGAGGAGGAGGAGGAAGGAGGAGGAGGAGGAGGAGGAGGAGGAAGAGGAGGAGGAGGAGAGAGGAGGAGGAGGAGGAGGAGGAGGAGGAGGGAGGGGGGGGAGGAGGAGGGGGGGAGGGGGGAGGGGGGGGGGGGGACAAGCTAGGTGCGCTCGCGTCATATCTGACATCCGACCCCTCCTTCCCATCCCTTAATTACCATGGCGCAGATCCCCTCTCTACTCGCACAGTCGGATGTCGAGCAGGGCAATGATCCCGAAAGGCGCAGATCCCCTCTCTACTCGCACAGTCGGATGTCGAGCAGGGCAATGATCCCGAAAGGGTACGCGAGGCATTGTAGAGCACGGCGTGGCATGGCGTAGAAGAACACCGCGAAGCGTAGTATCAACCTATAGCATTGCATTGCATGCCGTGGCAAGGCACGGGAAATGACGCCAGCGCTGCAGCGGGAGCACGAGGCGAAACGAGCGGAAGCGCGGAAATGAGGCCAGCGGTGCAGCGGGAGCACGATTCGGAACGAGCGGAAGCACGCCGGAATCGGCCCGGGGGGCTTCCCGGGCGCCAGAAGCAGAAATTCATTATTTTCAAAAGAAAAGTGTGTATTGGAATGGCCTTTTTTCGGCGCCGCCTCGGAACTCGATTTTCCGGCGCCAGCCGGAACCGGCTCCGCACACCCGGCCCAGGCGCCGGCTCGGGCGTGCAGCCCAGGCGCCGGCGGAAATGATGCCAGCGCTGCAGCGGGAACACGATTCGGAACGAGCGGGGCCCGAAAATGAGGCCGGCGCCTCAGCGAGAGCAGCATTTTGGAAACAAATGCAAGCGAAAACCGAACTCCGGGGAAACATGTGTGTGTACGTAAAAAACAATACGCGGGGGGGGGGTGCTGGATACTCCCAAGCCGTCATCAGGGGAAGAGGGAAAGTAGTATTCATATTGAGTAAGTGTGGAGGGGGGGAGGGGGGGGAGGGGGGAGGAGGGGAGAGGGGGGGGAGGAGGGAGGGAGTAGGGGAGGAGGAGAAAGAGGGGGGGGGAGGAGCAGGAGCAGGGGAGGGGGAGGAGGAGGGAGGGAGGGGAGGGGGAGAGGGGAGGAGGACAAGCTAGGTGCGCTCGCGCCATATCTGACATCCTACCCCTCCCTCCCATCCCTTACCATGGCGCAGATCCCCTCTCTACTCGCACAGTCGGATGTCAAGCAGGGCGATGATCCCGAAAGAGTACGCGATGCATTGTAGAGCACGGCATGGCATGGCGTAGAAGAGCACCGCGAAGCGTAGTTTCAGCCTGGCATTGCATTGCATGCCGTGGCATGGCACGGGAAATAACGCCAGCGCTGCAGCGGGAGCACGAGCCGAAACGAGCGGAAGCGCAGATATGAGGCCAGCGCTGCAGCGGGAGCACGAGTCGAAACGAGCGGAAGCACGGAAATGAGGCCAGCGCTGCAGCGAGAGCACGATTCGGAACGAGCGGGGCCCGAAAATGAGGCCAGCGCCTTAGCGAGAGCAGCACTTTGGGAAACAATGCAGGCGAAAGCCTAACTCCCGGGAAGGCTTCCGGGGCGCCAGAAGCAGAAATTCAGCATTCTCAAAAGAAAAATGTGTATTAGAATGGCCTTTTTTCGGCGCCGCCTCGGAACTCGATTTTCCGGCGCTGGCCGGAACCGGCTCCGGACCCGGCCCGGGCGCCGGCCCGGGCACCGGCTCGGGCGTCCGGCCCGGGCGCCGGCTCGGGCGCCGGCCTGGGCATCGGAATCGGACCGGGAGGCCTCCCGGGCGCCAGAAGAAGAAATTCAGCATTCTCAAAAAAATTGTATTAGAATTGTTTTTTTTCGGCGCCGCCTCGGAACTCGATTTTCCAGCGCCGGCCGGAACCGGCTCCGGACCCGGCCCGGGCGCCGGCCCGGGCGCCGGCTCGGGCGTGCAGCCCGGGCGTCGGCGGAAATGATGCCAGCGTTGCAGCGGGAACACGATTCGGAACGAGCGGGGCCCGAAAATGAGGCCGGCGCCTCAGCGAGAGCAGCATTTTGGAACAAATGCCACGCGACAACCCAACTCCGGGGAAACCTGTGTGTAATATTCCCAAGCCGTCATCAGGGGAAGAGGGGAAGTAGCATTCATATTGAGTAATTGTGGAGGGGGAGGAGGAGGAGGAGGAGGAGGAGGAGGAGGAGGAGGAGGAGGAGGAGGAGGAGGAGGAGGAGGAGGGGGAGGGGAGGGAGGACGGGGAGGGGGGAGGGGGAGGAGGGGGGGGCGAGGGGGGAGGAGGGGGAGGAGGAGGGAGAGGGAGGGGGGGAGGGGGGAGGAGGAGGGGCAGGAGGGGGAGAGGGAGGAGGGAAATGACAGCTCCAAGTAGCGCCCCATGGCTCCCAGAGACGCCACTAGCGCCAATAGCGACCAGGTAGCGCCAGGTGGCGCTCAAAGGGCGCCCGATGGCGACCAATTGCGCCCGACAGCACGATGTGAAGGAAATGCATCATGTTTGCTTCACGCGTCATTGGGCGCTGTACTGGGTGCCATGGGGACGACCAACAGCTTCCGTGAGTTGCCTTCGATCACAAGAGTGACTCCCCCCGGGATGGCCGTTGGTGCAGGCTTTTTGGTGGTCCCCAGATCGCCAGACGCGATGCGACAGGACAGTCGAAACCGATGATGAGGACGGGTAGCCTCCACAAGGGTACTCTTGCATCCTTGCCTCCTCGGTCTATCTTATGCCCCTTTCGATGGCCTGCCGCGCTCGAGAAAGCTTCCACACGGGCGCCCAAGGACCCTGCATCCTTAATGCGCATGCTTGCTATCAGTTTGGGCTGCAGCGGCCCTCGCTCCACGGTGTGGCCCCCCCGCGCCCCCACGGCACCGCGCGCCAGAGGGCCACTGCCCGCGCAAGGCCGCTCTTTCTCATGCGTGTAGCCGACGGCCATCCCGCCTCGGGCCCGCCGGCTGCCACTCTTGCTTCCAGATCCGCTCGGGCTCTGGTGCACACGGAACGTTCCCGGTGCTGCGCGGACTGGAACAATTCCCCGGCAGCGTAACGGGTACTCACTAGCGGGTACTTTGGAAAATTGCCATTTCAGGGCCTCTTTCTGGCATTGCAGCGTTACCCACATCGTGGAGGATTGTGTTCGCCGGGTCACTAGCCAAAGTACCCGATCTTGAGTCCCCGTTGGAGGGGCGCTGAAAAGCCGATGAACAAAACCGTTGGAGGGGCCCCAACGGCGGCGCCTGCGCCAGGGAGGTGGCGTCCAGCGCAGATGAAAAAATCTGCGCTGACCTCTGACAGTGTATGTTTATTCTCTTGCACAGTGCGTCTAGAACCCCGACCATTTAATTCCGCGTCGCACCGCGCCTCCTCCTGCCCCCCTCCTACCCCTCCCCAGCGTTACCCAGTGGCCCAGTGGAACCTCCGCCCAGTGCCCCCTCCACCCCGACCAGTTTATTCCGCGTCGCAACCCGCCTGCCCCCCTCCCCGCTCCCCTCCCAACCCTCCCCAGCCCCGCCGTTGCCCTCTCCCCTCCCAACCCTCACCGGCGTGCCCTAAAGGCCCAGTGGAACTTCCGCCCAGTGCCCCCGCCGCCCCGATCATTTTATTCCGCGTCGCACCGCGGCCTTCCCCCCCTTTCCCGGCCCCCCCCCCGCCCCTTCCCAGCCCCAGCGGTCCAGTGGAACCTCCGCCCAGTACTACCTCCGCCCCGACCATTTTATTCCGCGTTGCACCGCACCCCCCTTCCTTCTCTCCCCAGCGTTCCCCACAGGCCCAATGGATCTCCGCCTAGTGCCCCCTCCTCCTCGGCAGTTTTATTCCGCGTCGCACCGCGCGCCCCCCCACCCTCCTCTCCCCAGCGTTCCCCACAGGCCCAATGGAACCTCCGCCCAGTGCGCCCTCCTCCTCGGCCATTTTATTTCGCGTCGCACCGCGCGCCCCCTCCTCCCCCCCTCCCAACCCTCCCAAGCGCGCCCCAACGGCCCAGTGGAACTTCTGCCCAGTGCCCCCCCCGCCCCGATAATTTTGTTCCGCGTCGCACCGCACCCGCCCCCCCTTCCCGTCCCCCTCCCACCCCTCCCCAGCCCCAGGGATCCAGCCAAACCTCCGCCCAAGTGCCACCTCCGCCTCGACCATGTTATTCCAGGTCGCACCGTACCCCCCCTTCTCCTTTTCCCAGCGTTCCCCAGCGGTCCCCTCCGCCTCGGCTATTTCATTCCGCGTCGCGCCGCGCGCCCCCCTCCCCAGCGTGCCCCGGCGGCCCACTGGAACCTGCGCCCAGTATCCCCTCCGCCCCGATCATCTTATTTCGCGTCGCACCGCGGCCGCACCCCCTCCCCGCGTACTTCCCGCCCCTTCCCAGCCCCAGCGGTCCAGTGGAGCCTCCGCCCAGTGCCACCTCGACCCTCCGCCTGGCGCTCCCTCCGCCCCGACAACTTTCTTCGGCGTCTCACTGCGCGCCCTCCCATATCTGCCCCCGCCCCCTTTCCCAACCCTCCCCAGCGCGCCCCAGCGGCCCAGTGGAACTGCCCCCCCAGGCCCCTTCAGCCCCGACCAGTTTGTTACGCGTCGCGCGGCGCCCGCCCCCCCCATCCCCGCCCCCTCCCAGTCCTCCCCAGCCCCAGCGGTCCAGTGGAACCTCTACCCAGTGCCACTTCTGCCCCGACCATTTTACTCTGCGTCGCACCGCGCCCCCCTCCTCCTTTCCCCAGCGTTCCCCAGAGGCCCAGTGGAACCTCCGCCCAGTGCCCCCTCCGCCCCAAGCATTTTATTCCGCGTCGCACTGCGCGCACCCCGCCTCCCCTCCCCGCCCCCCCTCCCAACCTCCCCCAGCGTGCCCCAACGGCTTAGTGGAACAGGTGGTGCGCGTCGCGACGCGGAATAAAAGTGCTCTGAGTGGAGAGGGCACGGGGCGGAGGTCCCACTGGGGCGCTGGGGGCGCGGAGAGGAAGGGGGTGGGAGGTGATGTGCGTCGCGACGCGGAATAACATTTTCTTGGCGGAGGGGGCACTGGGCGGGGCTTGCTTGGGGCAGAGGGCCACGGGGCGGGGGTCCAACTGGGGCGCTGGGGACGGGGGGGCAGGGGGGGAGGTGGCGTGCGTCGCGACGCGGAATAACATTGTCGTCCAACCAGGGTTTAGGCAGGAGCTCCTGGGAGTTTGCACCACCGCCGCCGCCCATCTCCACCTCTTCTACTTCTTCCCTCTTACCACCATCACCATCCTCATCATCGTCTTCACCACCGCCATCACCTTTCTTACCAGCACCCCATTCTTACCACCACCTCATCACCACCCATCACCACCACCACCACCGCCAGCCCCACCGCCATCATCAGTTGGAACCATTGCTCCGTGGCTCCAGCTTGGGAGCAGCCGAGGAGCAGCTCGAGGGTCTCGGCAGACAGGCTGCCAGCGCTCTCGCCCACCACCCCACTGAGTGCATACCCTCTCTGCCCATTTTCAGATCTGACCGCCATGGCGGTCGATATGGTTGCGGCCCATGCTATGTTTCAGGCCACGTTTGACACCCAGTTTGCCAAGATCGAGAAATCGATCGATGATAAGGTCGCGGGTCTTGCTGCCACTGTTGGAGTACAAGGCCAGATGATGAAAGAGATAACCGACCGCCTCGAGAAGTCAGAGAATCGCCTCAACGCCATGGAACAGACGGCTCAGGCGAATGCTCGTTTGCCCCGTCTTGTCAACAGTCAGGGAGGTAAGTGCCGTGCAGTTGACAGCTCGATCGGTGACGGGTCCACCACAGGAGGGAGTGCAGGAGGAGGATCGTCCCTGGAGGATGCCCACCGTTTGCTCATCCTTGGGTTCCAGGATCGGTCGATGGCTACTTCTCTCGAGAGGGCTGCCAAGGACATCATCGCTAAGTGTGCGACAGAGCAGGCAGCCAGTCTCATTCGGATCCGTGCGTATGACATCCAGAAGAAAGTTACCCTGGACTTCCCTACCCCCGCCATGGCTTCGGACTTCCAGATGAATTTCAGGAAGCTGAGTGAGAGTTACAGTATGGTTAACCCGCGGAATCAGCAGGACGTTTGGCCACTTCGTGTTCGTCGTAACCTGTCTCCTCAGCATCGGCTTCCCTTCTTCAAGATGGGGAAGGTACGGGGCGCGGTCCAGGAAGAGCTTTCGAAGGTTGGGTTGCAGGCCAACTCTAATGGAATAGGCGGGGATGTCTTCGGCCTTCGCCCCCGTGAAGATCCAGTTTCTCTCTTCCGCCTCACCTGCTGCCCCCAGGACTCGGATGTGATCCACATTCGCCCAGATGAAGCAGGTCTTAGTGCTCTTGGACTGAACGCTCCTGAGATCCGTGCGAAATTCGAGGCTGCGTTCGCTACTGAGCTCACGCGGCCCTTTTGAAGTGGAATCTGACAGGTTAGGTCGCCCTGGGTGCCGCAATTTGCTCCCCCCCCCCCCCCCCCAGGGGCCTCCAGGAACTTGTCGGCGGGTGCCCGTCGCGCCCGTGAAGGCAGGATTGAGTTTAATATTTTCTCCAGTTTTGATGACAGTAGCTCGCGCGGTTCCGACCCCGACTCGAGCTCCTCTTCGTCCAGTGGGGGTTTGCCCGCTGAATCGTTGCCCCTCTTTTCCCCGCCTCCCTCTTGCTCTCTGTCTTTGCTCGCGTGGAACTCTAGGGGGCTCTTCGCTTCCATTCGCCGCTCCTCTCTGGGGGCCTCTCGTCGGTACAAGCAGCTTCTGGGATTGCCTCGGCGTTCCAATAGTTTGCGCGTGCAAGAGACCCATGGCACAGCTGGTGATGCAGCAGCACCCCAGGCAGATCTGCAAGGTTGGTCGATTGGATTATCAGGGCATACCTGTGGCATTGCTGGTGGTGTGATTACGTTGATCTCCCCTGCTCTCTGCGCTCTCTTCACGGGCATTCGACATTTCAGCATTGATGAAGGCCGTATCCTGGTCTCTAAATGCAATGGTCGACGGGGTGTTCTCTGGGTCCTTATTGTGCACCTGCCTACCTCGGGGGGAGCCTATGTGGGCATTTCGGAGGCCTCTGAGGCTTATTCGGAACGCTCTGGGGGCTCCTGATGCTCTGGTTATGATTGGTGGGGACTTGAATTTCGCCCTCGAGGAGGATGGCCGCCAGTGCGGGGATGGATCGGGGTGGGGGCCTGGAGGTCGATATAGGCATGATATGTTCCACTCTTTCCTCCCTCGTTGGGCTGAGGTCCACCAGCCCGATCCCACCCGTCGTGAGATTGTCAATGGGGAAATCAGCCACGTGAGCCGACCCGACCGTCTGTATCTTGCTTCTCCGACTGCTGTTCTCTCTGATCTATCCATCGCGTGTTCGGTTATTGGCAGAGCCACGACGACGCAGAATGTCTCTGGCCACATTCCTGTACTGGCCGCGTTTCGGAAATACCAGCCTTCTGAGAATCCCTTTATCCCCCCGTGGATTGGGAAGCATCAGCGGTTTCATCTTGAGCTTGAAGCCCTCCCGTGCGAAATGGATCGGACTGCGCATAATAATGATCAGGTTGCCGTGGTCAAGAGGCGTATGTTTGAGGCTTGCGAGCGGACTCGTTACTTCCTCTCCCATCAAGTCGCTCGGACTGCAGATGAGAAGATTCACTTATCATTGGCTGCGTTGAGGGGTCTTCGTGCACGGCATGCACAGCGAGTCTCCTTTGCCATCTCTTGCTACTCTCACCTGTCCCGCTTCTTCGTTATCGACCCTCTCACCTGTCGGAATCTACTTGCGCTTTGTGATCACATCCAGTCGCTCCAGAACCTTCGGCTGGCCGAGTTAGAGCAGGAAGCTGACGAAGAGACTGATTTGGAGATTAAGACTCGGATGCGTTCCAGGCTGCAAAGGCGTCGTGAGCTCTGGAGGCCTCTTCAGAAACGGATTTCTCTGGGGGCGATCCTGGACTCTAGCGGTGCCCCGCGCAGCGCCATTGAGGAGGCGGGGGAGGAGCTGGCTCGGCACTGGGAAACGGTCTTTGGTGAGTTCGATTGCGACACTTCTCTCTGGCCTGAGCTTGAAGCTTACATTTTTCTTGTCCGCCCCCTTCCTGGCGCTCAGTGGCGGCTTGACTCTGAGGACTTTGAGAAATCGGTGAGGGGGCGACATGATTCGATGCCAGGGCCTGATGGGATTGTTTACTCTTGCTGGAAGCCCCCTATCCCGATTGCCATCCTGTATGATCTCTACTGCCATCTCTTTGACCATCGTGCTCGCGACATGTCGCCTTCCATGCGTGAACTGATTCTTGTCGTTCTAGCCAAGGGGGGGAATCCGACGGATCTTACTGCCTGCCCCTCTCGGTCTCTCGATGCATGTCGTCCTCTTGCCATGGCCAACACCGACTGTGAGATAATGCCTGTGGCGTTCTCTTCCCAATTGGAGAAAGAGGCGCGTGAGTGTGTTCACACGGTTCAGGCTTGCATTCGAGGGGGGTCTATGACAGACCAGATTCTTGAGGCGGAGTGTTGGGGGGTGCTGCAGTGCATGACAGGGAGGGACCTGGCTTGCATGTTCCTGACCGGCTTTGCTGCTGCGTTTCCGAGCATTGCGATTTCCTGGCTCCTTCGGGTGTTGGTCCTGATGGCTGTTCCTCCTGGGGTTGTTTTTTTTTTTTTTTTTTTTTTTTTTTTTTTCTCGGGTCGCTGTGCTCCGATAGCCTGGGGGCCGTCTGCTTTGGTGGGAAGCGTCACAGGGCGATTCGCCTGCTACGGGGTGTTCGCCAAGGGGGCCCGTCCAGCATGCTGCTCTTCGCTCTCGCTCTCGGCCCGTGCATTCGCTGGCGTTGCTGTCGTCTCCCTCGGCAAATCTTGACATATGCTGACGATTTGTGGTTTGGGCTTCGGGATGTGAATGCTGATCTACCGTTCCTTCTCCCGCTCCCCCGCGTCTGCATCCTGGGATTGGGCTTGCTCTGAGCATGAAGAAGTGTGTACTGATCCACTGTGGTCTGAGCCTTTCTCCGCGTTCGTCTCGACTGATTCGCAGATCACTCGCTAGTCTTGGGAATGGGGCAGATGCCATCGGGTTGGTTCGGCATGCTCGATATCTTGGGATCCAGATTGGTCCAGAAGGTTGGTAGCGCGCGTGGGGCGCGGCTCTGCAGAAATTTCATCAGCGTTATATTGAGATTCGGAGACTTCGGATTGGGCTCGCTATGACTATTAGAACGTACGTGATATTTGCCGTCTCTGTTCTCGGGTTTGTGATGCAGTTCTATCCTCCGTCGTCGGCGGTTCTGAAGTGTGAAGGGAACATGCAACATAAACTCATGGCGGGCCCTCGGTTTGGCTTCAACAGACTGATGCGTACCAGGATGTGCGACCTTGGATTATCGTTGGGGTTCCCTGATCTGGCCCAGATCGGCATTGCTACTCAGGTTCGTCTCGCCCACAACAGTGCTGCATTCCCGCGAATCCGTGGTCAGATTCTTGGTCTTTCGCAGGAGGGCGATTTCCACCCTGCTCGGATGCGGCAGCCTTGGTGGCAGCACACGTTCTGTCGGTCTCTTATTGGCATGTGGAGTGGGCGCATCCACCTGTGCGCTGGCTTCCTTCAGGCCTCGGGGTTTCAAAAGAAGCTCACGCGGATCCTTCGTGTCCGTGCTCCTCCGGTCTATCCGATCCGATGCCTTCGCGCCCGGGTGGTCCGATGGGCCCCTGGGGTCTCAGTCGCCCAAGTCTCTGCCGCCGTTCAGGTTGTCCGCAAGGTTTGCAAGGCCAGTTCTCTCTATTTGGTGCTCGCGGTCTTACGTGTCCTGGCGAGGGGTGTCTGTGCCAGTGCTAGATTTCATCATGGGCCTATCGGTTGCTGCTGGAACTGTGGTGCCCCTGGGGCCAGCGACTCGTTGGAGCACTATGCGGTATGTCCTGAATTTCGACGGCTGAGTTTAGCTCTCGCCCCTTGCCTCCATCCTTTTTTTTAGCGATGAAAGAGTCCTGGTTCCGATGTTTAACCTTTATTGCCCCTCCTCCGCCTTTTGAGCAGCGATTAATATGTGCGAGCCTCTTGGATGGATTTCTCTTTGTCCAAGCTAGCTTCTGCGAGGGGCCCAGGCTGTCGCTGATGGATCTTCTCAAAGGCCGCATCCGCTTGCACACTCGGCGACATCCCCGGGTTGCTCGTGCCTGGTCCGCCTCTTCTTAGTAAGGGTCTTATATACCTTTGCCCCCCCCGGGCTTGTGGCTCACTGTCCCTTCTGGGACCTGCGGAGTCGTATGCTGCACATGTATCATTATGTCGTCTTGTTGCTCTGTTCTCCTCTTGCCCCGCTGGGGGCAGCGGGCTTGGCCTCGCTCTCTGCTGATGCCCGTGTCGGGGTTCCCCGAAAGCCGCTCTCTTTGCTCCTCTTGGGGTCCTTTGCGCGGCCCGTGGTTCCCCAAACAGTGCTTCTTGCGGCGTCCATTGGCTGTTGCAAGTGACAAGCCTTGCTTCAGCTGCATTGGCCGCCGACTATTCCTCTTTAAGTTTGCTGCCGCCAGGTTGCCGATGAAGCACCGCAAGGCCCCGCCTGCTCTCTGGAGAGAGGTTTTGGTGAGGGCAGGGTCTGTTTTCCTCGATCGTCGCATGGCCACGGGCTTAGCGTCTGATCGGCCCCCTCTCTCTCTAGGAAGTTTTTAATTATTGATTTAGCTCCCATTTTGAGAGGTGGATCTGGACTGGACTTACTGCATCGGTTGTCATCTCTCATTGCCGTCGGTTCTTGAGGGAAAAAATCAACATCAGCGTCAGCATCAGCATCATCATCAGCATCATCATCATCACCATTACCACCACCACCACCCACCTGACGTCCGCGCACACGCACTCTCTCCCCCTCAGCGCTATCATCATCACTCTCGTCACTCTGATCGCTGCCATCATCGCAATGTCGTTGTGAGCGTGGCGGTGATGAGCGACAACAACATCACCGACATCAAAACAACAAACAGCAGCAACAGCACCACCAACAACAACAACATTCTTTCAATAGTAATGATAACAACCAATAATAACAAATACCGGCGATGACACGCCAGATCTCCCAAAGCCGACCTGGTCGCCATAGCCCGAGCAGTCTTCACATGACGATTGAGCCGCGTCCGGCCGTGGCGAACGAGGAGGGCCCCCCAAGGACCAGAAAGCCTCAGACTCCCCAGAGGACCCGTGCTCCACCACCTCCTCCTCCTTCTCCACCTCGTAGCCATTTGGGTTCACACAGTGGGGTTCTGTGCGTTTATCGGCGCGGCGCCAAATATTATCCGTGCATGGCCCATCCATGGATGACCTGTGGGAGATCGACGTCGGCCACGTCCGCCATGGCTCTGGCAGAGCAGCGCCTATCGCACCATGTTCATCAAGGGAAGGTGGACCTCGAGGGTGCAAGAATCTAAAGGTTCAGCCATCATGCGTTAAGGACTACAGCTGCCGATTCTACACCAGGCGCCAAGCTGCACTCAATGGATTAGACGATGACGATCCAGATTGGGCCCACGCTTCCAAGTGCGAGGTGCTGGGCTGCCCGCGGTGCCTGTGGGCCAGGAACAATGGAAGGCGGGTTTTCCAGTTTCTGCTCGACGAGTCCGACCCTTCGAAAGGCACGTGGCTTATGGCGGGCACCAATGATTCCTCGAGTGTGGTTCGGTGGGTTGTTGCGCTTGCAAAATGGTATCCGCTCCCGCGCCATGCGCCACGCTCAATGTTCAAGGGCCTTCAATGAAGTCGTCCAACTTTCTGGGGCACGAGAAGGCACCAGCGCATATTGCCGCGTTGGCTGAACAGGGACTTGGAGATGCCCCTGACGACGTGGCGCAGCAGGCGCCGCCTGGAGAGCATTGGAACATACTCCTCAAAGATGCCCGTGCAGGTCGGGCTTGTGGCGACACTGGTATAGCTCGAGTCGGTGGGCGGAAGAAGATCAGGAAAATGGTGTTTTGCCTCGCAGAAGGCGCTCGGGAACAGCACCGCGATGCTCTCAGGAAGGCGCAAGTCATTAGTCTACATCAAGATGTTGGGCAAGGGCGTCTGGCGGTCAGATTCTGCTGCGCGGATTCTGGGCTACAGCAGCGATGGGGCCTCATGGGGGCGATGCGGCTTCTCGATCCGAAGTACGAAGAGTTCATGCAGCGCCCGACGCACGACCCGAACGCACTACGAGACGCAACGCTCTACATCATCAGCTCTATGTCGACGCCGATGGCGTCTCCGCCATTCATCAACGACGAGCATGGCGACGCAGTGATGGACGCAGCCCTATGCCAGAACATACTGAGCTCAACGGAACTTCTCGACACAGGTGCGGCCGCGGACGGAGTTCTTGCGGGGAGGAAGCTCCGGGGGTGGACGCCTGCAGCGAACCCGCACGCCACTCCATGCGACGGATCCATGCCGAACGTGAAGGTCTAGAACTTGCACAGGCCACACGGCAGCCGACGGATATCTTCCAGGACCTGGAAATGCGACCCCTTCGTGATGGACGTTGCCAATGCCTTCGTGATTCAGAAGAAGAGCGTCGCTAACATTATCGAGAACTCAGACATTTTCTCCGACCTCTTCGCGCGCAACTGCGCTAAACTGCAGGGGAACCCCACCGAATGCAAGAGCATGCGAAACGTCATGAGCAGGAAGCACCGCTTCGACTCCCACTCGAAGCCTTTCGGCAGATTGACGATCTTCATGGGCGTGGCGATCAAGACCATTCAGACGATCCTTGACACGCGGGGCATGTCCGACGGCGGCGCAGGCGAGGCGACCTACGTTTTCATGGGCTGGCTCTCGACCGAGCGCTGCGTCCAGCTAGCGATGATGGCGGACTGCGGGGACGAGAATTTACGTCTGACTCGCTTCCTCGACAATGAGTCTTTTGATAAGTCAGCGATGACTGCGGGGTCGCCGATTTCCCCCGGAATATCCATTGGCTTTTCTGCGATAGGGGATGCACCCGCGAGGGGAGCTACACCGAGCACATGATTAAGGTACTCAAATCGCAGATCGTCGTCTACATGGACAAGCTGCCCAAGACGTTCGGTGGTCAGCGGGAGATCGACGACGCCCTGCCCCGACGCTACAACCGCATGGAGAATTGGGCCCGCCTTGCTACGATGACAGTTCGAGCAGAATTTCCTGGATTTGAGTTCATGGAAGCCTTCGCTGTCTTCCGGCTCCAGAAGCGCGGCGAAGGGCAGGACATTTACGAGGGGCACTCGGGATCCAGATGGTCAGATGGCGTGCAGCGGCTGGCGCAGTTCTTGGGCCTCGACGCAAGCCAGTTGGAGTCCGAGATCCTCGACTACAAGCCCAGGGCGCAACGCGTCTTCCAAACCGAGAACGTGACAACAGCCTGCGCGTGGCAGCGAGCTGTGGCCTCGACATGAACGCGGACCTATAGCCCGAACGCCGTGTTGAAGGACGCCTTGATGCGGTTTATCGCTTATGGTGCATCTACTTCGGGAGTGGAGTCCGTGTTCAAAACAAGCAAGACGTCCAATGCGATCCACAGGAGCAAAGCGTCGGACGACCTCGTGAATGACGACTTGCAGATCCGCCTCGACGTGGACCAGCGCAGCGACGTTCGCATCGTGGACGCCGCCATGAAAGTGCGGACGAAGGTCTATGGCAAGCCGCGCGCCTCTGGATCAGACGCCCGGAGGCCTCGAATGGACAAGGGCATGGCGCGACCACCTAAGGCCAAGGGGAAACCGTCGTTGGCAAAAATGGATTTCCAGGCGAAGGGCTGCTGTGGACCACCATGCGAGAGCCTCTGATAAGACGGGAGATACGTGCGTGCGCATGACTCTCAGGGGCAGCGCTCACGTAGGCGTGGATGGGTGGACAGATGCGCACCAGAAGGAGGAAGCCTTTCAGAGGAACAAGCGCGTGTGCCGACGGCTGGGCGCCGCCCGTGAGAACAGCCTCCTTGCCGGCGAAGTGACCCCGGAGCTCGTAGAGGCGGCCCGCCTTAAGGCCGAGGCCGATGACAAGCGCTTGAAGCAGTGCGACGCTAGGAAGGCCAAGGGTACCATCTCACATCAACCGATGACGCTGACTGGGGCCATTGTCTTCGCAACCGCAGCCGCCTTGGCTGCGCCGGGAGTTCCGGCGGCCATCGTGGCGGCCAAGGCTTCTCGAACCACCGATATGCCGAAGGCTATCGCGTTCATCGTTGAAGACCTAAGCGACGTCAAGAAGCCTATTGCGTGGTGTGCGATGCTGGACAGAAGACGCGAACATGGATTTCTTTCTCGAGCTGCATGGCTACGAGACGCTTGGTGCACGTGCCGGACAAGTTTTTCACTGCCCACCCCTTGCTGGGCAGGATCCTGCCGACGAAGATGGCCGCCCAGTTCATCCAGAACTGGAAGTACGAGGGGGGCGTTGGCGCAGCCAGGGCCAAGGCCGCGACGGGCAAGGCGCCGCTGGTGCTCGCCTTCGTGGCCGAGGACGAGTAGGTGGCTCCGGACTGGGGGGCGCAACCCCTCCTTCTCCTCCGCCGTTCTCGCCTCCTCCTCCACGTCCTCCACGTCCTCCGACTCCTCCTTCTCCTCCTCCTTCTTTTCTTCTGAAGGGTGAGGAGGATGAGGAGGAGGATTGGGAATATGAGGATTGATGATGATGATGAGGAGGAGGAGGAAACGGAGGAGGAGGAAGAGGAGAAAGATGAGGATCATGATGATGTTGATGATTGGCATGATGATGAAGGACAGAACGATTGGCAAGATGATGATGTTGATGAGGATGATAATGAATAATTATCAGGGTGATGATGAGTGAGATGATGAGGATGATGTAAACGATGATGATGATGATGATGTTGATGCTGATGATGATTATGATCGCTATGTTGATGATGATACAGATGGCGAGGATGATGATGAGGATGGAGGTGGATGATTCTGCGGAAGACGGCGAGGATGATGTGGAGGAGTGGGTGCGAAGAAGAGGAGGGAGCGACGTGATGATTAAATGAAGTGCGGGATCATGATGATGAGGGCGATGAGAGGGAGGATGAGGAGGAGGAGGAGGAGGAGGAGGAGGATAAGGAGGAGGAGGAGGAGAAGGAGGAGAACGATGATGAGGGGGGTAGGGGGAGGAGGAGGAGGAGGAGGGGGGGGGCGGGGGGGGGGGGGGGCGAGGGGAGGGGGAGGGGAAGGGGGGGTGAGGAGAATGTTGATGGGAAGGGGCCCCCCAACAGGAATGGAGCATGGTGAAGCACAAAGTCTCGGCAGCCACGGCGGCGACAGTGCTCAGCATTCTCGACCGCCGCCGCTGCCCATGAGCACCGAGGAGGGGTCGGTGCTTCTCCGGTGGGTGAAAAACTTGAGGGCGTGGGGGGGGGGGGGGCGGCCGTCGTCGCGGCCCTCGTCGTCGTCCTCGTCGCCACGAAAGCGAGGCAAAGAATATGGTGGCCTTCGGCCCGCCCCGCCGCCAACGTGCCTGGTTGGGTTGTGGGTCCGAGGCCGCCTGGGTGCCTTTTTGGGGGGTCTCCTTCCTGGCTGGGACTCTTGGGGGCCTCTCCGGGACTTTTTGGAGCCTCTTTGGGGCTTTCTTGGGTTTGGGGTGCTCATCATTATTAAGGCCTCTCTGGGGCCTCTAGAGCGCCTGCTGGGTTTCTCAGGGGTCGTTTGACGAGGGCGACGAGCTCGACCTGTCAGTTCGGGATCCCATCTCTTGGGGTTTACTTTGGCCGTTCTGGAGGGCTTTGAAAGCGCCTGTGTCTTCAAGGTAGGGCGGGTCGCCTGTTGTGTCGCCTGGGAAGAAGAAGGAGGAGGCGAGGGAGGGGGGGGGCGATGGAGGGAGTGCTCGTCGGTCGTTGAGAGTCGGTATTGTTGGAATCTCGGATCCCAACCAATCTACTTCATACTGCTTCAAGAATCGACGAGCTACGCCATAATCACATCGCGAACAGGAGGCGCGCCGAACCCCAACCTACTTTAAACGCCTTCCGGCTTCATGTTTCTACCTACTTCTTCCGACCGACACCCTGGCGCCCGAACTTCCAGGGCCATTCTCGGGGCCCGGGCGCACCAATTTTCCGTGCCGCTGCGTCTGGCCGCGGCGACGAGGGGCCCCCGCGGCGCGAAGTGCAGCGACCTGGATCTTCCGTAGCCATTTGGCTCAAAGCCACTTCATCGCAATCTTGGCGCCATACATCGCCCCGCGCGCGGAGCGCCGCGGCGCCGGCGCCGCCCCTCGAGGAAGAAAACACGACATAAACGTAAATTTTCGACGGAGGTCACCACGGATTTCTTATATCGGCGGTGGTGGGCCCCCCTCCCCAGCGCGCGGAGCGCGCCAGGGGCGGCGCCAGAGGCGCCGCTGGGGGGGGCCCGGCGCCGATCCAGGAAATCCGCGCGGACCTCCGAAAGTTTATGTTAATGTAGTTTTTTCGTCCTCGAGCCCTTGTCGCTGCCCGCGCCGCCGCGGCGCCGGCGCGCGTCGAGATCTTTTTTGCGGCCGCGCTCGCGCTCCCGGACGCCAGTGCCGCGGCGGCCTGGTCGAAGAGACTCCAGCCTCGGCTACTACTTGTTGGACGCGGGCTCGCGACCTCTCGTCGGCGACAGCGCCGTCGTCGTGACAGACTCCAGCGAGGGCGACTCCATCCTCGGCGTGGCTGGCGACGTGGGCGCGGGCTCGATGCCCTTCGTCGGCGACTCCAACGCCGTGGCGGCGGACTCCAGCAGCGCCGAGGGTGCTTCCATCTTCGGCGTGGTTGGTGGCGGTGGCGGTGACGACGTCGCCAGCGCCGTGGCGGCGGACTCCAGCGACGACTACGTTGTGGACGACTCCATCCTCGTCGGCGTGGCTGGCGACGTGGGCGTGGACTCCGCGGACTCCCTCGGCGGCGGCGGCGTCTCCAGCAGCGCCGTCGTCGTCGTGGCGGACTCCAGCGACGACGGCGTGGTGGGCGACTCCATCCTCCTCGGCGTGGATGGCGTTGATGCTGGCGACGTGGACGCGGCCCACATCGACGACGACGAAGTCGACGACGCCGACTACTGCTACTACCGTTCGCTGTCGTGCAAGTGGTCCAGCCCGGCCGAGGTGCCATGCTGCGACGAGAACCCGGGCGGCTGCGTGATGGCGGACGCCCTGCTCGAGCAGCGGAAGCGCTGGCTGGAAGAGCAACCGCGCCCATGCGCCTCAGCGGCGACGTTCGCCGACACGCCGCCCGACGTGGACGAGGCGGACGACGACGAGGCGCGGCGTCTGGCGGCGTGGCCCACGCTGCGGCGGAGCCGCATTCGCGGCCGTGGCGGCGAGACTGTGGCGGTGCCTCCAGACCTGCTGCTGCCGTTCGTGAGGTGCCCGTCGGACCTGAGCCTGGTCCATCTCGGTCCGCCTCAGCAGCCGAGTTGCCCGGTGTCCAAGCGGCCCAACCAGCGGCGGCCAGGCGATCGTCGGCGCTCGGTGACATTCATCGGCGTGGATTGCTGCGCAGCCTCGCCGACGGCCTCGTCGACGTTCGCTGACTGCGTGCTCGCGCGGCCCATTTGCAGCCTCCGCGGCGCTGATGGCATCTACAGCCCTCAGACCGCCCCGCTAGTTGAGTGCAATGCATGCACGCGTCGTGTCCGCCAAGCGGATGGCGCGCTCCTGCCAGCTGAATTCAGCGAGGTGGTGCGGCCCCCTAGCTTTTTCAGTCTCCAAGCATTTACGTGTGCGTGGAATGCCAGCCTGACTACATTGCCAGTCTCATCGACTGGTGCCCCATGTCTTCCTGCCTTCGCGAACAGTTGGTTCGCAAGCTGGGCCTCCCGCAGCTGTAGGGCCTCCAGCGGTCCCGCCCCTCGCTGCTCTGTTGCCCCTCCCCTCGCGGCCCGGCTGCAGCACGTAATCTGGCGCTCGCGCGCCTGCGGACGCGCCATGGCAATTCGCGTGGAGTAGTCCTCCCTCCTCGCTCTCTTGCACCCCCTCCTCTTGCTTCGGAATCGGGGAGTTGTTTGTATTTCGGCTGACACACGGTCAGGTAGTAGGGTAGGATGTACGACGCCATCGCTCGCTCTATATCGGGCATGGCTCGTCGGGCACGCCGTTAGGTCGTCCATACGTCGCCGCCTCGGTGCCCATAATGGCAAAACATCAAAACCGTCATCATTCCCCATCGCTCGCCATCGATCGTCGCCATTGTCACCATCGTCACCATCCATCGATCGATCGTCACGATCGTCACCAACGATCGATCATCACCATCGTCACCGTCGATCGCCCCCCCCCCCCCCCCCCCGAGGGACTGCGGGGCTGGGCCCTAGTAGACGGGCTGGGCCCTTCCTGCAGCACCCGAAGAAAGGGATATCTCAGGAAGGTAAACTTTGCCTTCGATCCGTGTAACTGTTGCACGTTCCCCGTCCTCATCTTCCCATCCCGCCATCATACCTCCCCTCCCCCGGGAAAGAACGCTGCCGATCGTTCAAGGTTGAAAGGTTGAACGACCCGCACACATGTTAAAGCAGGTATCTGCCGTCGCCGCGCTTGCGGCGGTTTGTTTGGAAGCGTCGACCGCCCCTGAACGCGTCGTCGACGTCATTCTCCCCTCCGTCGGGCTGGAGCGTCATTTGTTGCAGCGCATTGCGTTTGATTTGTTTGTAGTTGACACTTGGTGTGTACTGCATTGATTGGCATTGCCATGCAAATTTGTTTGCAAGCGGAATTTGCATACGTACTTATTATGATTCGCATTGCCATGCTTTGCATTGTATGGGGTGTACGTGATGAACTTTGACGTTGTGTTGCTTGCCTGGTAGTTCTGTGAATGTCGATTGCTCTGCTTTGCATTTGCACCATTTATATGATTGGCCTGCGACGTGAGGATATCTGCACTCCGTAGCCGTTTTGGCTCAAGACAGGGTGTTCAAATGTGCTGGCGGCATCGTGGTGCGCTGGGGGCACCCCGAGCTGCTGGCAGAGGACCTCCTGCCTCCGAGCCCGCCACTCTTCGAGAGCCTGCTCGATGAGCTTTTCGAGGATGATGGTGGTGATGCTGGTGGAGGCGCGGCGGCTGCTGCGCCTTGGCGGCCAGCATCTGGACGCCCAAGTGCTGGCGGCACCATCGTCGTCGGATGTGGCACTATCGTCGGGCGCAGCCAGTTCTTCGGCATCATATCCGGCGCATCGGCGGCGGCGCCATCGCTGTGCGCATCGGCGGCGGCACCGTCGTGCGCATCGGCGGCGGCGCCGTCGTCGCGCGGCGCATCGGAGGCAACGCTATCGGCGGCGGCGCCGCCATCGTGCGCATCATCGGTGGCGGCGCCGCCATCGCGCGCATCGGCGGCGGCGCCATCGTGCGGCGGCGCATCGTCGGAGGCACCACCATCGCGCGCATCGGTGGCGGCAACATCGTCGGAGGCAGCAGCCGGCGCCGTCGCATCGGTCGGATGCGGCGCCATCGTTGGGCATCGGCGGCTCTCCCATCGGGGCCTCGAAGACGAGATGGTCCTGATGGATGGCCCTAAGAGGGCCTACCGTGGTGGGCTGATAATGCGCCTCAGTCAGGGGGGGCCCTCATAACCACGCCCCTCATGACCACGTGTATCTTCGAGGCCCCGATCAACGGCTATCTGCCACTACTACTACTAGGCGTGGGAGCAGGAGCCCAAGGCGCAGCGCTGGCGGTGGCGGGGGCACTGCTGCCCCGGCGCGTTTTTGTTCCGCGGTGTGCGCCACCGCCGTCGCCCGAGGAGCGCCAACGTATCCTCTGGGCGAGCGCTGCGGCGGACGCGGAGGACGTGGCCGCGCAGGCCGCCATGACGTACCCGACGCGCATCGAGGTGCGGAGCCCGCTGCTGGACATCACGCAAGAGGCCCTCATGAAACGGATATTGTACCACCTGCCTTGCAGGGGCGAAGAATATGGATCGGCATACGTGGGGTCCACTAGTGATCCAGCTTGGAGATGGAATGGCGGCTTGACCTGGCGTTGCGAACGCAATTCGCGCGTTCCCAGACTGCTGCCCACCCACATGGTGGGCCAGAAAGTTTCGCGGGGAAAGATGCTCGTCGTTGGGGCTTTTTCTGACCTACAGACGGCGGCCTCAGAGGCGGCCGTGTTGGAAATGTTGCAACATCGAGAGTGCATGGCGAACGTCGCTGAGGACGCCCGCGGTCTCGCCACCAGACCAGTGCCCGCATGCAGTTTCATCTATGTATGCCGTGAAAAAAAATCAACAACTTCAACATATCATCACCACGAGCATCATGACATCACACTTCACCAGTATAAGAACACGTATTCCACATTATGTTGCAAGGTTGGTTGCCTATTCTAGACTTACTACCACCATCCAAACTCCTGTGGTTGATGATGGTTGGTCGTTCCCCGATTAGGCTTGCCTACCTTATGTTAGATGTATTATGCTGGCTATGTTGTACTATGTTGCCTATGATATGTGTTATGATGGCGCTGCTGCTTGGGCACAAGCGGCGAGCCCCTTGGAGGGCCCAAACGAGCCCCTGGGAGGGCCCCCACCGTGCCTCTTGCGCCCCTCGTAGGCCCCCCCTGTGGCCCTCGGTCGGATGCGCCCAAGATGGCTCCATGACGGTCCCAGATGGCTTCAATTAAGAGGCCGCCCAGAAGCCCCATGAGGCTCCGAGAGGTCCCAAATGTGCCTCCTCTTCCCTCTGTCGATCATCCTTCTTTTTCGTATAGCCCCTTGGCCCAGTGGCCGTCGACGTGCATGCCTCCTCCTCCTCCGTCCTTCTCCTCCCTCGCTCGGCAGATGCCTTCGCCAGGGGGGGGCGCCAAACTGCATCTAGGGGCAGACTGTGGAGGGGGGGGGGTCGAAATTCCCCCCCCCCCCCCCCCCCCCCCCCCTCACCCCCTCCGCAGCGAGGGGCGACCCTCGCGGTGGAAGACGCGGCTCCGGAGGCCCGTTCAGACTGTGGAGGGGGGGGGGGGGGGATTTTCCAGGCGCGCCTGCAGCCCTAGGCTCCGCAGCGAGGGGTGCCCCTGAGGTTGGGGGGGGGGGGTGCGAAATTCACCCCCCCCCCCATCCGCAGTCTGCCCCTAGATGTAGTTCGGCCCCCGCCGCTGCCCCGAAGCTGCCCCCGTCGACCGACCGACGCCCATAACATCAGCTGCGCTGGTCCAAGTGGTGATTGCTGCAGACTGCATATTAGGGTGCACTACTTAGAATGGGCGACCGCTGGGAATCGCCACGACGCCCGCGCCGCCGCGCTGTAGCCTTGAAGCGCCCATGCTCCAACCGCGCTCCAACCGCCAAGAAGCCCTGCTGCGCCCAGCTACGTGAGTTTGGCGACCTGATCCCAGTGGGGTCTGATTGCACAGGGCTGAATAGCATGACGTTGGCACTCGAGCAGATGAAAGTCGGCCACTTGTTTATCGACGCTTTCGCGTCTGACGTCCACCCGGCGCGCCGCAAGATGGTGGAGGCGAACTTCGAGGGGCCCTATGGCAGTGTAAACATTTTCAAGGATTGCAAGGATAAGCCCTTGCATGCTCTACCTAAAGTCAAATTGTATGGATCTGGATTCCCGCGTGGCCCATTTAGCGCGGCAGGCGACGGTGCAGGCAAGAACGACCCGAAGAGCGGCAAGGTGATCAACGACGTTGTCAAGACCATCGAGGTTACGACGCCCAAGGCGTTTCTTTTGGAGAACGTCCCCGGCATCCTGGTGAGCCACCTGGAGGTTTTCAAGGCGATCCTCAAGGCCTCGGGTAAGATGTGCAATGGGCGCTACCGCATCACGTGGAAGAAGATGAACTCCAAGCGCTACTCCGGCATCCCATAGAACAGAGATCGCACCCTGATCATCGGGGCCGAGAAAGTCGCCGAGCGCTCGAGCGGCAACAGGTTCAGGTGGCCAGCCCAATGCAAGGTGGACGACGTGGAGAAATACCCTGGCCCTCACACGAAGAAGAACGCCACTCCAACCTACCCGACCGCGGACACCTGCCTGACTAACCTCGTGAGCGCTACCACGAAGCTGATCGAGCGCGGGGGCAAAGTCGGCGTCAAGGGCGTCAACTGGTTCGCTGACATTTGGCAGGGCAATCAGGACGCACGCAGTATATAAAGCGTAAGGCCCCCGCCCTTTCGCGCCATGTCTAGCCTTTTTTCTTTGTTTAACTACCACTCCTCGTCGTCGCGCGGGGGGGGGGTGCGTTGACGAGGAGGGCGACGGCCGCTGGAGGATTGATGCGGATGTGGAGGGGGGGGGGGGGGGGGGGGATGCAACTGCGAGCTACATTCCCTTGGGCGCCGCGCCCATGAAAGGCATCGCGCCGTGCCTCGCGCGCAACCGTTGTGGAGGGAGCAGGTGGGCGTTGGAGCTTCAGCCGCCAGCGCTTCATCACGACCGCCGAGATGTTCAGGCTCATGGGCCACGAGCCGAACCGCCTGGTCGTGCCAGCGGGCGCGAGCGACCGCCAGGCGCGCGAGATGCTCGGCAACGGTTGGGACGCATCACTCATCAAGCGCGTGTTGCGCCGCCCCCTCCCCGCCAGCGGCCTCGCGTCCAAGGGGGTGGTGGGCGAGGACCCCCGGGGCGATGGCGACTCGGGTTCAGACTGCCTCGAGAACGTCACCGCGTTGATGAACGCGGTGCCTTTGCACGATCCGCACATGGCGCGCGTGGGTTTCCCGTTGCCGGATCCGTGGGTGTCGCCGCGCTGCTCCTCGCAACCGCTTTTCCTGCTCCTACTCCGTATGTCGCTCCTCCACCTCCTCCCGCCTCTACCTAGTAGTGGCCTTCGGCCTATTCCGCCATCTTGCCTGGGTTGTCTGTGAGAAGGGCTTCTTGGGTGTTTCCTGGGATCTCTGCGCTGCCCGCGGGGCCCTCTTGGCCTGCTGATGTCTCCTCGGGGCCTCTTGAATATTGGGCCTCTTGGTGGCCTGCTGGATGTTTCGATGATCATTTGGTTTCGGCGGGCCTTTCTTTTTGGTGCACTCCTCGGGCTCTCTGGGTAATGCCGCCAATGGCATCTTGGGCCGTCTTGGGGTTCTCTTGGGAGTTTACTGGCCCGTCTTGCACAGGACGTTGGGGCTCCGACGCGTCGAGAAAGGTAACGCCTTTCCAAGGCTTACGCCCTTCAGAACCTGAGGAAACTAGAGTCGCCTGGGGCCCCGACCGACTGGGCAGCGGATCGCGCAGCATACACCGACGCCTACAGATATTGGATCACTCTGAGCAGCAATGATTCCGTACGACGATTGAGTAGGCCGTCTGGGTTTTCTCTCGTTTTGAATAGATCGGCCCTGTTCGCCCCTTCCCGTCGTGTGCCGATGTTGTTTCCCTATCCCCCTGCTGCCACGGCCGCTGTGCAGTCGCCGTCTTTCCCGCCCTTATGCTTGCCGCCGCCCTGTCTTGCCCCTCCCTGCCGCCCGCTGTGGACCTTCGGTCCCGTTGCTGGATTGGGTTGGGTGGTCCCGTGGGGGCGCTAACGGCCAATCGGGTCGGCCCTGCATTGCCCTCCTTCCGGACTTTAGATGCATGGGCGGCGGGCCAAGCTAACGAGCCCGCGGGCAACGCAACAACTTGATTGAGTGAACTGCGAGGAATTCTCGAGCGAGAGCGCCGCTCTTGAGTTTTGGGGCCTCTCTGTCCAGGGCGTCTCGGAACAGATTGTGACGAAGTATCGAGCGGGAACCATTGTCGTCGTAGTTGGGCCCCCACCCGCTTGATTGAATTGCGAGGCAGTCTCGAACGACATCGCCTGCCTTGAGTTCGGGGGCCTCCCTGGCCTGGGCGTCTTGCAGTAAATGACGATTCGATTCAATATCGGGTGGCGGACCCTCGCGGGCGGGTCGGGCGGGCGGCGACTTACAGCGGGCGGGCGGGCTGCCGCGCGAACGAACGGGCGGGCTGTAACATGCGGATCGGGCGGGTGGAACCTGGCGGGCGGGAGACTAAAGCGCGAGTCCTGAATGAATCGCGAGGAAGTCTCAGGCGAGAGCGTGATTCCTTAGTCAAGTATGCGGAAGTCCCCAGCGAGAGCGCGATTTCTGAGTGTCGAGGGCTCGGCGCCTGAATACGTTGCGAGGATGTATGGGGCGATAGCCGCGACCGCTGAGTGTCGGGGGCGCAGCGCATGAATAAATTGCGAGGAGTTGTAAGGCGAGAGCGCGATTCTTCGATAAATTGCAAGGCAGTCCCCAGCGAGAACGCGATTCTTCTGTAATTTTTGAGTACGTATCAGGCGGGAGCCGTTGTTGTTATAGTCCAGGGGCCAACGCCGCAATTTGAGCCTCAAGCTTTTCCCTGATATCAAAACGGGCGCGAGCCCCGGAAGGGGCACTTCAATTGAACAATGCAGTGTCCGCCGGAGAGGGGGATCAACAATGCTTATTCTTCAGCAGTTAGAGTTCAACAACAACAACCAAACAATAATAATTCAACCCGGATGAACTATATTTGTAGATGCATCATACATCATGCATGCATCACGGTCCGCCACCGTGCCTCGATCGAGGCAGGAAGTGGAGTGTCCTCAGGTCCTCAATGGTTCTCTGTCCTGAGTTATTAAATTTATTCTAGTATATATGGGCGGGGGCCTCAACGTCTCAAACTTCTTGTTGGGCGCTCCTGCGTGCTCTTGGGCGCTCCAGGGCTCGGTCGCATGGATTCTCCATAGGCCAGATGGCCCCGGCGCGGGCCACGATGGTCCCAAGGTGGCGCCACGAAGCGCCCACGAGGGCCTCCAAGACTGCCCAAGAGCGCCCCAAGACGCCCAAGATGGCCCCAAGACGGCCCAAGAGGCCTCCAAGATGCCCCCAGAGCGCTTCAAGATGCTCCCCAAGAGGGCTCCACCATGCACAAAGCATTGTCATACTATTTTTCAATGTTTTTGGGTTTCTGGCCTTTTCGTGCTTCCGATGCTCCAAGATGGTCCACGATGCCCGAGCGACCGCCCCCCACTGCCCACCACGCCACCAATAATGTCCCAATATGGTCCAATAGGGCCCCCAAACGGCCCGCGAGGCGCCCCATATCTCCCACGATGGCCCCACCAGGAATATGCCCCCAAGAGGCCCCGCGACGAGGTCCCGAATCTGCCCAAAACGATGCCACAATAGGCCCCAATATACCCCGTAACGCCCTCCAACATGCCTCAACCCTGCCTCTGAGATGCCCCCGGTAAACCTCCCACGATACCCTAGCGAACATCCAAGATGCCTCTAACCAACAACCCATGCACGGTGGCGGGATGAGCCGAAGGCCACTAGATATCCCCCCCCTCATCGATGATTTGTTCTTGCACAGGGGGTCTGATATTCCCATGTCCAGATCTCCCGCCCGAGGAGGTCTTGACATCACCTCTTATGTGACATTCCATCTCGGATGGCGCATCGCCTTCGCGATCGCCATGTCCAGGCCTTGCTTCTATGTGTCACCGCGCCTGAATGGCCGTAGACCTCTGCGAGAGGCCTCGCAACCTGTGCGAGAGCCTCCGGAGTCCCTTAGATATGCCCCAGAGCCCCCGAGAGAAACCTGAAGGCCCCTGGGGGGCGCCTCAGTCAAAGGTGAGCTGTGGGGCGCCGAAAGTCATGGCCAGATGGTTATCATAATAAATTAGAAACCCTGGGTGCAAGCACTTGTTTGGGGAAACATGTAGACGTGCTTGGGGGGGTCCGGGAGCAATTCTACAATGTGGGGGATGCAATGTCAACGCCACCTTCATCATATGGTTCAAGGCCGAGCCTGCTTGGCCTCTTGGAGCCGCCCCACGGGGGAGCGGCGGTCGGGGGGGGCCCCTGCCATGTCCATCTGAACTCAGGCGGTTCCCAGGTTCGTCTTGACACACCACCACTCGGACATCCTCTGGTTGGCGATGCCCCCCAAGCGAAAGTCCAAGGCCAAGGCGGCGCCAAGGCCGTCGCAGGTGGCACATACTGAACTTGCGAGTCGGCCGAACGATTCGATCGATATACGACGAGGGGGTCGACATACATTGGGGGTATACGATGCGGATTGGGGGGGCACGACTACGACCCTATAGTCTCGAGACACCCAACTCTCAAACACCCCAGTATCCTACGGCCCTCTGCCCCTGATGCCCTGATCCTCCTCCTCCTCCGCCCCGTCCTCCGTCTCCTTCTCCCTGTCTGTTTCTCTTCCTCTTCCCCTTCCTCATTCTCCTCTCCTCATCCCCTCATTGGCCCCTCGCCCTTCCCAGCGCAATTCCAAGGGGGCAAATGCTTAGCCAACTATTGGAGGCGTGCGCCGCCCATTTGTTGCTTGAATATTTGCAAGGGCGGCGTGGCGGGGCCTGGGGCGTCGCCAGCATTCAACGACGCCGCGAACGCAGACATGGCGAGAATCCTGGACGATATCATGGGGGCGAATGTCTTCGATGGCGCGCAGGAGGCCGCGCCGATTGGCATCGGCGACGGCGGCAACCAAGCGGCATTCCAACAGGGGGGCTTCACGGCCGCCATGAAGAACCCGTCCAAGGAGCACAGATCGGCTGGCAATCTGTGCTGGGCCAGGACAGTAGTGGACTACGACTGGCCCGTGAACACCAAGGAGATCGATCACCTGATGGAGTTCTTCTTCGAGAAGCCAGCGCACTTGCCGGGGGATGGCCTGATCGTGGCCGTCGGGAAAGACGACGAACCTGGAGGCGCTCCGGGCTCGCTGACAGTTGTTTCGCCGATCGAGATGACCCACGCCTTCTGGGGAGCCATTTGGCGCGATACGTTCACAGACGTGAAGCCCGAATCCGTCTTGAAGGAGCGGCGGGCCATCGTACTTTCGACATCTGTTAAGTTCGTTTTGATCGAGGACGAGGAACGTCGCTGGAAAAAGATGCGTGAGCTTCTGGAAGCGATCGCGCAGCAATGCACACTCTTGGCGCTGAGCATCCTGAGTGAGATCTCCAACGCGCTCGCCACTGCAACTCGGACGAAGGGCAATGGCGACCCTGACCCCGCCGATGTCGCGGAGATGTACGCCAACATCAAGTACGCGCAGAACTCCGAGCCCGTCACGCTGCCCTCTGTCAAGACAGCCCTGCTGGTGCAGAAGAAGCTGCTGTCGATCCCCAACGTCAAGGACGCGCTGATCAAGTTTGACGCCGATCACCCTTCGAAGCGCGCGCTTGATTCCTCCAACAAGCTCGATGCGATCATCCAGAAGACGAAGCCCGAGCGCCATCTGGAGTGGACGGTCCTGCTCCTTATAGACCTGCTGCAGAGCGGCCGGTGCACTCATGAGTCCGTCAGCTTGACAGCGTTGGAGGCGACGAGGGGGTCGAAACCCGACGCCGACGACGTCGCGTTCTCCGTCGTCGTCGTCGACGACGACGACGACGGAGAACGCGACGACGACGACGACTTCGACTCCCACCCTTCCGCCCCTGAAAGGGCAAGATCGCGGGGTCTCACGGCAAAAGCATCATGGACGCCCTAGTATTCAAGCACGACCTCGAGCACTTGCTTTCGGACTTTCTCTCCAAGCTCACGTGGGACAGGGCCCTCGATATCCGCGGCAAGCTGCGCGATGTTTCTACGAACGTTGGGGCCTACAGGGCGAAGAACGGCTGGAGCTTCGCTGACGATGCCATGAAGCTGCCCGAGCCCGACTTGAAATGGCGAGCAGGCTTCCCGAAATCGGCAGGCGCTACTTTGAAATTCATCGGCCACTACGTTTTCGGCACGCAGCAGGACTCGCACATCAGGTCGGCGGTGCGCTCCCGTAAGGACGTTCCGAACTTTCTTGACACTGGGCCGATGCCGGTCGAGATCGCATCCATGCTGGCGCTGAACAAGGAGGGGAATGGGACCTCGATCGTCACCGCCGGCGACTCGACTACACCACATAACGTCGGTAGTGGACGGGATGACGGTGATGAGGAGGGCGCCGATAAAGACATGATGGGACTGGCGGTCGTCGCTCGCCTCTGCCCGGAGTTGAAAGCAGCGGCCGCTACAGCTACTGATGACCAGCTAGAGAAGTTGACGAGCTACAAGCAGAAGGCCAAGGTCCGCGCGTCAGCTAACATCACCCTCATATGCGAAGATACTCTGGACAACGAGTTCACCAAGCAGTTGCGAGAGTCGTCGGTATCTAAGCTGCGAGCCGACCCTGACACTCGCAAGAACGCTGGCATCTTCTACGACTACAAGTTGGCTGCTCAGTCGGATTCCTCGCCGCACCTGCGCATCGCTGGCATGCGCGAGAAAGGCGACCACCTGAAGAAGTGGATCATGAACGCCCTTGCCTCCTTGGACGCCACCGCGATTGGAACGAATGACTTATACTTCCTGTTCGACGGGAAGAAGGAGGGGAACAGGGGCAGCTTGCACGCGGGCTTCATTACCCCCGGTGGCGAGAAATTGGCGCGCACCTCCCGGTGCATCTATTTGAACTTCAGCGAGGATTTTGCCAAACAAAATACCTCCCCTCATCATCGTTCGTTATCCCTCCTGCTCCCTCCTCCTCCCTCCTCCGTCTCCTCCTTCTCCTTCGCCATCCCTCCCTTGTCTGCCTCGTCCTTCCTCCTTCCACCCCCGCCTCCTCCTACTTCTCATCCTCCTTCTCCTCCTCCTCCACCCCCCCCCCCCCCCCCCTCCTACTCCTCCTCCTCCTCCTCCTCTCCCTCCTCCCTCTCTTCCTACTTCTCCTCCTCATCCTCATCCTCCTCCCTCCCCCCATCGCCCCCACCCCTATCTTCTTCTTCCTCCGCTATGGAGGTGGGAGATGTTAACCGGGGGGCGGGGCCCCCTCGCCACTTCGACCCTTGTGAACGGAAGCCGCGCCAACGCGCGGGTGGCAACTGACTTCATAGGGTCAGCGCGGGTCTCAAACATATGAGAGTTCCGGCGATAATGCCGGCCCCTGGGCACGAACCTAAACAGAAACGGATGGGTGGAGGGCGGGGGGGAGGGAGAGGAATCGAGAGGGAGAGAGGGATACATATATTTAGAGATTTTGTATATGTATACATATGATGAAGCAGCTAGGTGCGCTCGCGGGCGTTACGTCTGACAGCCCACGCCCCCTCCCATCCTTCACGTGGCGCTATGCACTTGTCCTCTCATCGAATCCGACGTCGCCTAAGACATCCATGCCCAGGATGGGGGTGGGACAAGGAGGAGTAGGAGGATGATGAGGAGGACAATGGCGGAGTATGATGGCGATGATGAGGATGATGAGGACAATGAGGGTGATGATGATGATGAGGATGATCAGGAGTAGGAGGACGACGTCGCTTGAGTCTAAACGTCTGAGGCAATTTTCTAGGGTAAACGAGTCGGCTGCCAATCACATTAACCCCTGCCCTTGCGAGGACAGCCTGACCGACCGCCTCCAGAATGCGCGAGGGAGGATGCCCATCGACCAAGTTGAGCGCTTGTACGTCATCGGTAGTGCTGCCTTTGATTCTTTGGACGAGGTCAAGCGCAAAAATTATCTGGGCACCAACAGGGGCAACTTCGCGGGGCCGATCAAGGCTCCAGACTGGGGTGACGAGCGTGAGACGCGGCAGCTTCCGCCAGCGAACAAGAAGAAGGTGCTCGGGAAGAACGGCATCCACCTTGCGGGGGGGCCAGTGGCTGCGGGCGTCGCTGCCGACAAGTACAAGTACAAGTCCAAGAGCGGGAACACCAACGAGCCCGCGTTCTTCCACGAGCGCACCATCATGTTTAACGAAGAGATCATCCACTCATACAACCTTGGTGGCGTGATGGGCCTGACCCCTGGCGCGGGATCGTTGGCGCTTGCGCGCCTGAAGAAGTCCCCCCCCATATCCAGTGCGTCGGTGCCACCCTGTCGGTAGAGCACGCCACGCAGATGACCGAGCGCCTCGAGTCCTTGGTTTTCAACGGCACGCACGATTCGCAGCGCCCCGACCTGTTCGAGCCCCTGCTCTCCGAGGCCATCTCCGAGTGCACCAAGACTGGCGACGCAGAGGCCGACGAAGATGATAAGCCGCTGGGGGCCGACCACAAGGGGGAAGCCAAGGCGAAAGGCAAGATGATGACAGGCGAAGTGGCGAGAGCCAAAGTCTGCAGTTCCGGCGGCGACAACGAGGGCCTGATGATCAAGCTCGCGGAGTTGCAGGCCCAGGCAGGGAACGGCATGCGCAGGCGGGGGCCTGATGTGGACGGGGCTGAGGGCGCCGATGATGAGGGGGGCGAGGAGGACGACGCCGTGGTGATCGAAGGTGAGAGCTAAGTGACTCCTCGTCTTGAAAGTTTTGGTTTCTGCTTCCAGAGAGTTCGCCTATGGAGGCGCCTGGCCTCGTCACTCGCCAGGCTCCTCGAGGAAGCTCGGTGGCGGGGCGATCGGTGGCGAGAACACTCGTGCCCAACGAGTGCTCGTCGCTAGGATGCGGAAGAGGAGGGGGGGGGGGGGATGACGAGGAGGGGGGATGTAGATGACGCAATCAAGATACGATGAAGATGAGGAGGATGATGAGGATGCTGAGGAGTAGGATGATGAACGCAATGATGAGGCGAAGGGATATGAATAATTACAGGATGTAGAAGGAGGGCGAGGAAGATGAGGAGGAGTTGATAAGGATGGGTAGGCAGAAAAACAGAAAAGGATGAGGAAGATGAGGAGAAAGAGGAGGATGAGGACACGACGCACCGCTGCCCCACGCTCGTCGCCTGCCGCACCGCTGCCCCACGCTCGTCGCCTCCCGACCGCTGCCCCACGCTCGTCGCCCGCCGCGGCGGCTCGGTCGGCTGGCCAGTTGTTGTGCCGCGCCGGCGGCGACGCTAGAACAGATGAAAAATGGAAAGAAAAACAAAAACAACAACGTCAGAAGGACGCACGAACCTACAAGTCGAGCCTCCAGCCCCAAGAGGCTCCCAGGAGGCCACAGTAGGCCCCCAAGAGAGCCCAAGATGCCCCCGAGAGGTACCACGAGGCCCCCAATAGGCACATAAGAAGCCCCACGAGCCCCCCCAGACGGCCCCAAAAGGCATCAAAACTGCCTCCGCGAGGCCTCCGAGAGGCCCCCCACGATATCCCAACGAACATCCAAGAGGCCTCTAAGCCACAACCCAAGCGCGGCGGTGGCGGGATGGCGGGATGGGCCGAAAGCCACTATTAGATATTTGACCCGCGGAGGCGCCGCTGAGCCACCGCCCGTGGGGGCGTTCCCCCTCTCAGGCCCCTCTCGGGGCCGTCTTGGGACCTTATTTGGTGATTTTGGGCGCCATTTGGGTCGTTTGGGGGCCCAGCGGTTGGGATCACCATCATCATCATCACCACCGTCATCATCATCATCATCATCATCATCATCATCATCATCATCATCATCCTCATCCCGATCATCATCATCACCATCATCATCGTCATCATTGCAACCACATCATCTTCATCATCATCGCCACCATCAGTCTTCACTACACCATCATCATCACCATCATCGTCATCGTCACCATCATCACCATTACATGGTGGTATGAGGGAAGAAGTAGACTGGAGATGAGCGGCGGCGGCGGTGCAAACTCCCAGGAACTCCTGCCTAAGCCCTGGTTGGTCGTGGCGGAGGGGGCACGCGGCGGAGCCCCCACTGAGGCGCTGGGGGCGCGGGGAGGGAGGTGGGGGAAGTGGTGTGCGTCGCGACGCGGAATAAAGCTTTCGTGGCGGAGGGGGCAGTGGCCGGGGCTCCCGCTAGGGCGCTGGGGACGCGGGGCGGCTCGGGGCAGAGAGCCACGGCGCGGGGGTCCCCTTCTGGCGCTGGGAGCGGTGTGTGTGTGTGTGTGTGTTTGTGTGTTTGTGTGTTGTGTTTGTGTTTGTGTTTGTGTTTGTGTGTGTGTTTGTGTGTTTGTGTGTTTGTGTGTGTTGTGTTTGTGTTTGTGTTTGTGTTTGTGTGTGTGCGACGCGGAATAAAACGTTCGTGGCGGAGGGGGCAGTCGGCGGGGCTCCCGCTGAGGCGCTGGGGGCGCGGGGGGGCTCGGGGCAGAGAGCCGCGGCGCGGGGGCCCCACTCTGGCGCTGGGGACGCGGGGGGGGTGCGACGCGGAACAAGGGGCACGCGTGCCAAGGATCATACAATCGCGGATGCGAGACAGACGGCAGATGGCAATGGCGCCAAAAACGCGGGGTAGATGGGCGCAGGGGAGGAGCGGCGGGGAGGGCGCACGGTCGGAATAAGGCGAGGGGGGCCCGGGGAAGGCGGGGGGTGCACGAGGGAGCACGCGCGGAAGCTCGGAGAGGGTGGGGGAACCACGGGGGCCAGGGGAGGCGGGCGTAGGGAAGGGGCGGGGAGAGGGCGCGCGATCGGAATGAGGGGAGGGGGGGCCGGGGAAGGCGGGTGGAGCACGAGGGAGAAAGCGCGGGGGCCCGGAGAGGGCGGGGGCGCGCAGGGAAGCACGGAGGCAAGGGGAGGGGGGCGCAAGGGAGGAGCAGGGGGAGGGGGCGCACGGTCGGAATAAGGGGAGGGGAGCCCGGGGAGGGCGGGGGAAACACGGGGGAGAAGGCGCGGAGGCCCAGGAAGAATGGGGGGAGCACCGGGGCAACGGGAAGATGGGGGGCACGGGGGCAAAAGGAAGGGGCGCAGGGGAGGAGCGGGGGGAGGGCGCACGGTCGGAATAAGGGGAGGGGGGTCCGGGGAGCACGGAGGGGAGGGGGGGGGAGGGCGCACGGTCGGAATAAGGGGAGGGGGCCTCCGGGACAACCACCAGCACGACCATTGGCACGACCAGCCACCAGCGCGGCCACCAGCACCTCCGCAAGCACGACCACCAACACAACCACCAGCACGACCACCAGCACAACCACCAGCACAACAACCAGCAGGACCACCAGCACGACCACCAGCACGACCACCAGCACGACCACCAGCAGGGCCACCAGCACGACCACCAGCACGACCAGCCAGCACCACCAACCACCAGCACGACAACCAACACAACCAGCAGCACGACCGCCAGCACAACCACCAGCATAACCACTACCAACCACCAGCACGACGACCAGCACATCCACCAGCACAACCACCAGCACAACCACCAGCCCGACCACCAGCACGGCCACCAGCACCTCCGCAAGCACGACCACCAACACAACCATCAGCACGACCACCAGCACAACCACCAGCACAACCACCAGCACAACCACCAGGAGGACCACCAGCACGACCACCAGCAGGACCACCAGCAGGGCGCACGGTCGGAAATAAAGCAGTGCGAGATCACACCGGTAGGTATGATGATAAAGCGTTCGTGGTGGAGGGGGCAGTCGGCGGGGCTCCCGCTGAGGCGCTGGGGACGCGGGGGGGGCTCGGGGCAGAGAACCACGGCGCGGGGTCCCACTGGCGGCGCTGGGAACGCGGGGGGGCTCGGGGCAGAGAGCCACTGCGCCGGGGTCCCACTCTGGCGGTGGGGGCGCGGGGTGCAACGCGGAATAAAGCGTTCGTGGTGGAGGGGGCAGTCGGCGGGGCTCCCGCTGAGGCGCTGGGGACGCGGGGGGGCTCGGGGCAGAGGGCCACGGCGCGGGGGTTCCACTCTGGCGTTGGGGACGCGGGGGGGGGAGGGGGTGGTGCGACTCGGAATACATTGTTCGTGGCGGAGGGGGCAGTGGGCGGGGCTCCCGCTGGGGCGCTGGGGGCGCTGGGGGGCTCGGGGCAGAGAGCCACGGCGCGGGGGTCCCACTCTGGCGCTGAAGATGCGGGGGGGTGCGACGCGGAATAAAGTGGTCGGAGCTCTAGACGCCCTGTGCAAGATACTATCAGTGATACTAATAACACTACTAGCAGGAGTATGTTTCTTAAACAATAAGTCATATTCACATTAATATCACTACGATTGGCAATACCATGAGTAATACTGATGACACAGCTGGTAACAATGAGAACAACACTATTGTGCATAATGGGAGCAACCAATGATAGGCACAACACTTGAACAATAACAGTAAGACTGAGCTAGCATAGCAACATATAATGATAGCACTACCAATAGCAATACTGAGACAAGTAAGGACAACACTACTATTATTTTTTCTTTTCATCATACCAATAACAAAACATGAATACCAATAGTAGTATCAATAATACTGACACTAGTAGTACTAGTAATACTAGTGCACTCATAATACTAACAGCCAATACTCATACAAACTATATTTGTAACATTATTCACAATAATGGGAGTAATACTGATAATACTGATGCGAATGCTCATAAGAACAACAGGAGGAGCGAGGAGGAGGAGGAGGAAGGTGAGGAGGAGGAGGAGGAGAGTTCTTAGTGGATCTACGAATCAATACTTATATTAATAGTGATAATAATCGTAATGATAACCAAAACTAATATCAATAACAATAATACCAATAAGAATAGTAATAATGATAATAATGGTGACAATACTCATAAGAAAAACAGGAGCGAGGAGGAGGAGAAGGAGGAGGGTGAGGAGGAGGAGGAGAAGAGTTATTAGTGGATCCTGCACCCGACGAGAATGTCTCTCCGCGTCGGGAATGGCCGAGTCCGAGTTCAACTGGGTCTGAGATCAGCCGGGTCCGAGATCAGCTTGGTCCGAGATCAGCCGGGTCCGAGTGCAGCCGAGTCCGAGTTCAGCCAGGTTCGAGTTCAGCGGCCAAGTTCAGCGGGTCGGAGATCAGCGAGTGCAATCCGGTGCTCAGATGCCTCTCAAAACGGTCATGGCGTGCTTTTCCCGTTTTGAATTCACATGTTTTATTTCCGTTTTCGGGCCCGTTTTTTCCGTTGCAGTGGTAATTCGCAAAAAAAGTTCTTCCGTTTCCTTGCCGTTCCATGTTGTTTTTGTTAGTTTTCAGCGTGCCATGTTGTTTCCATTTCTGTCTCTCCCTTAGAGGTGGTCGGTCATCTCGCGAACCTAAGGTAAGGGCCCTTTGCGTCCTTCAGCCGCCGTCGGAGGAGGCGCCTGGAGCGGAAGAGGCGCTGCCGTTTCGACAGGTACGGGCTCGGGAGGCCCGTCCGGGCACGCTATGCTTGGTTAGCGGTGCCATCCCGAACGCGCGGCCCCTGCTGGCTAACACCGTTGACTGAGACGGCTGCGTCGGGGATTGAAGCAGCATCGTTTCCCACTTTCACTTCCCCGTTGCCCGCCTTGCCCGCCCGCTCCGTCTTTTTCGCCTGTTTTCCAGATGTTTCCGGTACGTTTTCAGCTCACGTGCAACCCGCGCCAAACAAATCTCTCCTGGAGCTCGAACCCCACCGGCGCAGCCGCCTCAGTCAAGGGTGCCAGTCGGCAGGGCCCGACCGCTCGGGATACTAGCGCTTACCAAGCAATCAAGCAATGGCGAAGCGCCCTGGCTCGTGTGTAGGTCCACCAAAGAATGTTTTAAGAATCTGCTTGTGGTCTGCACGGCATGTTCTTAGAACATTTCTGGCCGAGACTGTCTTGGTTTAACGCATCGGCTTTACGTTCTAAGAACATTGTTATTGTTATCCGAATAATCTTGGGTTCTAAGAACACGTCGTGGTAGGCCTAGAGGAATGCCGGGACGTTCGGCCTTGCTCAACAAGGAGGTGGACAGGAAAAGGAGCGGATGCAGACGAGGGCGAAGACGGGGCCGAGCCCGTGCCCGTCGAAGAAGGCCGCGGCTCCTCCGCTTCGGGCGCCCTCTCCGGCAGCGACCGAGGGGAGTGCCGCGGCCGCCCCTATCCTTATGTCGGGCATGTCTCCCCACAGGCGGGTTTTGGACGAAAAGCATACAATAGCCAAACACTAGTCAAAAACATTCAAAACACATACAAACAAATCGCCCCCAGACTTGTGTTTCAATGCTATGTTTGAAGATTCCTCCTGTAGAGGGACAGGCCCGACTTAACCCTATCCTGCTCGCGCGTGCCCGTTTTTTGTTGTTGTTGATGGTTTCGGGGGCCTTGGGAGGTTCTGGGTGGCGTCGTTTTCAGCAGTTGTTTTTTTTTTGTCCGTTTCCGTTTCCCACTGGAAAAATTCAAAATTAGTAATAAGGTTTGGGTTTGATGTCTCCACCATGTTTTGACTAATGATGTGAAGGCCATTCTGACTTCAACAACTCTGCCCCGGGCCCCGACGGCATTCTTTTCATGGCTTGAAGACGTTGCGCCAAGTTCTCGGCCGGCGTTCTGTTGGACGTCGCCCGCTTCCTCGGCGACGTAGGCCTAGAGGGCGTGGACGCGAAGCTCAACGAAGATTTTAACCACATATTGTTGTTCTTTCTCCCTAAGAAGCCTTCCAGCACGGCGTCCAACAGCGAGGGCCTCTACGAGCCCCCCAACGTCCGCCCGCTTAACGTGACCAACGCGGACAACAGGCTGATCGCAAACGCGGTGCGTATTCTCATTGAGCCCATCGTCGGCCCGAAAATCACGTTCACGCAGCTTGGCTTTGTGGGAGGGCGCTCGATGCTTGCCAATTTGGTCGGCATCGATGAGGTCACAGTTGAGGCTGCTTGCGTTTCCGACGAGGCAGCGGCGCTGTTCTTCGACTTCGCCGCGGCCTTCCCGTCGGTGGAGCACGAGTTCCTGTTCAAGGTTTTCTCTCGGCTTGGCTGGCCCACCTGGCTGCTGAATGTGATCTTGTTCTTCTACTCCAACAACGTGTGCACCATCGTTCTCGCGGGGGCACGACGCGCTGGATTTCCGATTTCCCGGGGGGTCCGCCAAGGCTGCCCGCTCTCACCTTTGTTACTTGCAATTGCATCTGACATACTTCTCCGTCGCATTCCTCGCCACGTGCCCCACGTCGTTCCTCGAGCTTACGCAGACGACACAGCGCTGGTTCATCGGCAGATATGGGAGCACCTTCCCACCATCGAGCAGATCTTCTCGGAGTTCGAAGAGGTGGCGGGTCCCCGGCTCAATATCACCATGACCGTGCTCGTTCCGTTTTGTGGACTCGGTCTTTCGGTGGCGCGCAGCAAATTGACTGCCGTGGCCCCCGACTGGGCCGGGCTAGAGGTCAACAGTTATGCCAAGTACTTCGGCTTTGTCATAGGGCCAGGACGAGGGTCTAGGACGTTGGACGGAACGTTGACCAAGTTCTTGAAGAGGGCGAAGCTCTGGGGAAAACTCGGGGTGGGTTCGTTGCTCTCGCTTGATGCGTACTAAGTGTTTATTGTTTCCGTGGTCATGTTCTGCGCGCAAGTGGATATTTTGCCAAAGAGGTTCGCCGTTTGCGAGGAGGCCGCGGCGCAGGCTCTGTTTCCAGGCCCTTGGGGTTGGATGCCGCCGGAGATGGCCATATCTCTAAGGATCTCTGCGTTCCCCAAAGAGCTGATGGACATGTCGCCCTGCACGAGGACTCCTGGAACGGCGGGCTTGCGGTGAGCAGGCGTGCGCCCTTTTTGACCCGTTTTGGCCCAGGCGGACCTGGGGCCCGTGGGCGACAGACAGCTGCGTCCTCAACCTCGACGCTGCGCTGAACGAGGCCTGGGCGGTTCTCGGCGACTACCCCAGCATTTTGGACGTAGCCCACCCGCGGCACAGCCGGGTTGGCTGGCAGGCGGCGGTCGCCCGCCGATTTCGTGCACCTCACGAACTGGATGCTCGGCGGTATCTTCGTAAATGCCTGGATCACTGGGTCGTTCCTGTCCTGCTGGGGCGGCGAGTCGATCGGTGGCTGCGACTGGTCACCAACATGTCGGAGCTGGTCCCGCCCAGGGTCCTCGCTGCACGGACCCGCACAACACTCCATTCAACAGGTGGACGACGCCCTGCCGCGGGCTTGGAAATCAAGGAGTTCATCGGTCTCGAGCTTGGCGTGGTTGAATACAACGGCAGCCTCATGAACGAGGAACGCCAGGCTCTGACGGCAGCGTCGGTGTATGCCGCTTCCCGCGTGCATGGCGTTGTCCGCCACGGCCTTTCGAGCAGCGCCGGGTCCGAGGCTTTCGCTGTTCACGTCCGCGAAGCGGTCCGCGGCCACGACAGGCTGGCAGGGCGCGTCCAGCGCGCGCACGATCGCGTGCGCCCGCAGTAGATCATTCCCCTCCCTTCTCTGTTCTCTCGCCGTCTCTGTCGGTCGGGTGCCGTCGTCGCCCCTCGCCCCCGCCCTCCCTTTCTCCTCCCTCCAAGCCTGTGGCCTCTTTATTTCCCGCGGCGGCCCTTCATGTCGCCTCCAGCTCATTCTGTCTATTCGTAGCTCGCCTCTCTGTCTCTCCCGGCTCTCGCCTGTCAACCATACGGGTTGCATTGGGGGTCGCAGTCTCTTTAGTTATTGCCGTTCTGGGCTGCCCGCCCGCTTCGAGATGATACGCATGCAGGCTTTTTATGTGTCATTATCCCTTCCCGCTCCTCTTCTTCTTCTGCTCCTGTCGTTTCGTTCTCCCTCGTCCTCTTCTCCTCTCTTGTCTCATGTTGTGTTGGATTTAGTGGCTCGGCTGACAAAGCCATTCAGTAATGGCGAGTTCCGCACAACGTCTCGGCACGCCAGGGGGAGATACGCTGCAAGGCAAATTCGTATCACTGGCAAGCTGGCTTCTCTCCCTCCTCCTCTCCCTCCTTCTTCTCCTCCTCTTCCTCTTCCCTCCTCCGTGTGACCGTCCAGACCGTTGCGGCGGATGTTTCATACCAGTGTGAGTGTGTGGCGACATCCGGGTTTCACGCAGGAGCCGCGAGAGCGAATGCGGCGGATGTTTCATACCAGTGTGAGTGTGCGGCGGCATCCAGGTTTCACGCAGGAGCTGCTCGCGAATGCGTGGTAGTCTCGGCGTGTTGACGCGGAAACTCGCAGTTCAGCACCGCTGTCTCGGCGGGGTGTGCTCTGGCAGTGAAGTTTTGCCGCATCACGGGACGACGTGCGTTACGATGTCCATCGGATGTCCGCGTCATGATGAGAAAATGTTTTGACTATTGTTGCGTCTGATTTTGGCTATTTCCAATGTTTCGCCCAACGTACGCCTGTAGGGGGACACGCCCGACCTAACCCTATTCTGCTCGCGCGTGCCCGTTTTTGTTCGTTCTGGGAGCCTCGGGAGGTTCTGGCTGGCGCCGTTTTCCGCAGCTGTGTTTTTTTTGCCGCTTCCGTTCCCCAGTGGCACCGTTTCGGTTTTCGTCGTCGAGTCTCGGTTTTTCTGTTTGCATGTTTCCACAATCGAAATTTGAAAAGGGAACAAAAATACCAGACCGTTTTAAGAGACAATTGACACCAGGTCCGAAATCAGCGGATCCGAGTTCAGCGGGTCCGAGTTCAGCCGGGTTTCGAGGTCAGCCGGGTCCGAATTCAGCAAGGTTTCGAGTTCAGCCGGGTTTGGACTCAGCCGGGACCGAACGTAGCCGGGTCCGATTCGGACCCGGCTGAATTCGGACCGTTCTAGTTCAGCCGGGATCGAGGTCAGCCCCTCTCCTTTGCGTTGCACTCGACGAGAGGGTTTCGCCGCAGCCAAAACGGTCAAGTCCGAGATCATCCAGGGTCCGAGATCAGCCGGGTCCGAGATCAGGCGGGTCCGAAATCAGCCGGCCCAGATCAGCCGGGTCCGAGTTCAGCCGTGTCCGAGATCAGCCAGGTTTTGGTTCATCGGTTCCAAGTTCAGCCGCATCCGAGTTCAGCCAGGACGGAGCGCAGCCGGGTCCGAGTTCAGCCAGGTCCGAGTTCAGCCAGGCCCGTGATCAGCCCCTCTACTTGCGGTGCACTCGACGAGAGGCTCGCGCCGCAGCCAGAAATGCTGGGTCCGAGTTCAGACCAGTCCGAGTTCAAATGGGTCCGAGATCAGCTGGGTCCGAGTTCAGCCAGGTCCGAGTTCAGGCAGGTCCGAGATTAGCTGGAGTCGAGTTCAGCCGTGTCCGAGTTCAGCCAGGTCCGAGATCAGCCAGGTCCGAGTTCAGCTGGGTCCGACGGTTCAGCCGGGTCTGAGTTCCTTCATGTTCGAGATCAGTGTTTCTTTTCGAGGCTTTGCAGCCGAGTGTACACATAAAACCAACGAGACCCGACAGGAACATTTAACTAGGCGTGATCTGGCCAAAGCTATTGTCGTCGTCGGAGCAAAGAGCCCGAGGCCCCATCCCTCCTGAATGAAGTCCTTCGAGCCGCGAGTTGACTATTTCATTCCACTCCTCCTCCCTCCTCGTCCTCCTACTCCTCCTCGTCCGCCTCTTCCTCCTCCTCCACCACCTCCTCCTCCTCCTCGTCCTCATCCCCTTCATCTGCCCACCCTCCGCCTCTCTCCCTCCTCTGCCCGCCCTCGCCCGCCCCCGTCCCCCCCTCTGCTCGCCCCCCTCCCCCCTCCGCCCTTTCCCGCTCTTCCCGAGGAGATAGGACAAGAATGAGAAATAGAGGATGAGGAATGGAGGAGGAAAGGATGATGCTGAAAAGGTTGAGGGACACATGAAGAGTGGAATGGGCGGTGAGAGCTGCTCCCGCTCTGCCGCCAGGGGGGCGCGCCGGCGCGGGCAATCTGATCAAGAGAATAGAGAAGGCTCGCCGTCGCAGGGGTGCGCAGGGCCAGGAGGAAGGCGGGATGAAGAAGGAGGTGGGAGGAGGAGGGAGGAGGAGGGGGACATGCAAGGAAAATGGGGGAGGAGGACGGAGAATGACGGGGGAGGAGGACGGAAGAGGAGGAGGAGGAGGAGGAGAAGGAGGAGGAGGAGAACGAGAAGGACGAGGGAGAGGAGGAGGAGGGGGGGAGGAGAACTGAGGGGATGGGGGCGGGATGGACGAGGAGGAGGAGGGAGGAGGAGGGGGAGGAGGAGGAGCAGGAGGAGGAGGAGAAGGAGGACGATGATGATGCTGACGCTGATGATAATGCTGCTGCTGCTGCTGATGATGATGATGAGGAGGAGGAGGAGAATGATGATGATGATGATGATGATGATGATGATGATGATGATGATGATGATGTTGATGTTGATGCTGATGAGGCTGGTGAAACTGATGATGCTGATGATGATGCTGCTCATGATACTGATGCTGATGCTACTGCTGATGATGCCGATGCTGCTGCTGATGATGTTGATGCTGATGATGCTGATGACGATGATGATGCTGCTGCTGATGATGATGCTTTAATGGTGTTGTGTTGTTGGTGGTGGTGATGGATGATGATGATGATGATGATGATGCTGATGCTGATGATGTTGATGCTGATGCTGCTGCTGCTGCTGATGATGATGATGATGAGGAGGAGGAGGAGGAGGAGGTGAAGTAGGAGGATGAGGAGGCGGAGAAGGAGGACGAGGAGGGGGAGGAGGAGGAGGAGGAGGAGGAGGAGGAGGAGGAGGAGGAGGAGGAGGAGCAGGAGGAGGAGGAGGAGGAGGAGGAGGAGGAGGAGGAGGAGGGGGACGAGGAGGAAGAGCAGGAGGAGGAGGAGGAGGAGGATAATGAGAAGGCGGAAGGGAACCCGCTCGTCCTCTCCTCGTCCTCGCCCCTGTCCTCCCGCGCGTGAGAGGCCGTCCTGAACTTCGACCAGTTCCGGGCCGTGTCCCAGGATTGCGGCGCGGGTGGGGGTCTCGGAGGGTCGGGATCCCGCAAAGGGTGTGTGCCCTGGGGGGAGTGTGAGCTCGATCGGTTTTTGCACCGAAGTGCCAAAAAAGACGCCCCTCAGCCGCCAGCATCCCGATAGTTGCCGATGAGGTGGGGGTGCGGGGGGCACCTGTTTGCGGCAGTTCGGTGCACCAGCGGATCGAACCCATGCCCCCCTTTAGGGTCCCCCCCCCTTTGGCGGATCCCGAGAGGGGCGGGCGGCGGAGCAGACAGTCAGATTGTGGCAGCAGCAGAGCACACTGGACACTTTTCCCTTGAGCCAAAGTATCATCCACGGGTGCAAACGTGCGTACAACACTAAACGCTAAACCTGAACGCAACGGATAGAGAAAATTACTGATCAGTCACACTGGTCAGACTTTCTAGCAGGTTTAGCACCCCCGACTGCCGGCCCCTGTGGCCTGCAGCAGTCTGGTCAGGATTTGCCTGACCCCCCTGTGGAGAAAAGGGAAAAGCGGAGCTACTGGAAGACGGACAGACGATTGGAATAGAGAGAGAGAGGGAGGAGGAGGAGGACCACCACCACCACCACCACCAGGACCTGGAACCTGGCTCCGGAGGTCTTCCCAGGTGATCATATCCAACTCCTTCCTGGACGCTGCCTGGGTCCTACTCTTGAGCTCGGGCTGGTCTCGTCGTCGTTCTAACTCCTCGGGCTCGTCGACTAGAACCAAGCGACCACTGATCATTAAGTCGAAGAGCGCAGCGTTGCACTTCGACACGTCGTCTTTGGTCAGGGCGTCCACGGGCATCCGCCCGTGAGGGACCCATCGTACACGCCCCTTGGCCCTTTCAAGGGCCTCGCTGATGATGGCCAGGTCGATGGCCGTCCTTCGGTCCCGGGCCCCCGCATTCCCCTCCTTGAGCATCGTGTCATAAATAGATTTGGCATCTACCACGTGTACTTGTTCTTCTCGGGCACCTAATCGACAGTCGCGCCGAAGCACGGTCGTAAATGGCCCGGAGCCTCGATGGTAGTCTTGGACGTCCACGTCCCTGAACATCACATCACGGTGCATGACTTGTAGATACTCTACTTCTGCTACGGCAGAGGAAAGGGCCTGGGTCTCGCCAGCTAGAGTAATTTGAAGGGACCTTTCTGCGTAACTTCGAACTCCTCCATCCTAGAATGGATGCCTTGACTGACCGGTTTACCAGCACGCTCTTGTCAGCCGCTAGGACCATCCATGCCCCTTGGGTAGGATCCTCTGGAAGGCCTTTGTCATCCGTCAGGCTCTCGGCTGCACCGACGCCACCGGCGTCGGAGAAAGACATAAATGACATGTTCTCGGGATCTAGCTTCCAGACAGTAATACCTCTTGAGGCTGTGGTCCTCAAGTGCTTGACCAGCTTGTTAGCCAGGGAAACGTCACCAGTAGTAGGGGCTTTGAGTCGACTCGCAAGTATGCTAGCTACTCCTGCCGCCTCGGGGCGGCACTCCCTGCCTACCCAGTTGAATTTGTACACCAGTGAGCGTAAAGCTTTGAACTCCCAAGAGTCCAAGGATGAGTCCTTCCGTGCAAGACGGCCTCGGGCAAGAGGGAGCGGTCGGATTTCCTCAAGAATGTACTTTTCCTGATCAATAACTGCACGCCGAGCATTCAGTGAGATCCGGCGCCCCGCATACTCAACCGGTCCGGCCTGTAAGTCACGATACTTGCCGAACTTGAATCTGGACTCGAGCAAACCCCTGAGCCATAACCGTGACTCCTCCGACGAACTCCCGATAAAGAAGTCGTCGACCTCTAACAGCATCATGTTCAGCACTTCTCCCTTAGGACCATACCGAATCCACCAACAAGGCTCTAATAGACATCGAGTGAACCCATGCTTCTCGAGAAAGCTAACGACTGTCTTCCTCCAGGCAACTGGAGCGTCATCTAGTCCGTAGACGTTGACTTTCAAAAGTGCAAGGCTGCCTTTGGGCAGATCTATGCCTTCACATGGCTCGACATATATGTCACCTTGAGGTCGCGACATCGGGTCTGATTGGCAGAACGCGTTTTTAACGTCCGCGATGTCAGCCAGGAGGGAGAGATTCATGATGATCTGAATAAACATCATGATGCTGCTGGTCTGAGGGGTGGGGGAATAGACCTGGAGAGAGCCCGAATCCGGGTCTCTGTGCCCGTGCACGCACCAGCGTGACTTGGCATCCGGGTCGGTGAATGTGCCTTCCACTGGCTTCCACCGGCGGACCATCCGACTCGAAATGATGCGCTCGGGTTGCACCTTGCGCACCGCGTCCGCCTTCTTGGGCGGGATGATTTCGACAGCACTCCTTCTTATCGGAGATGGCAAACTTAGCACGCTCGGAGGGGGTCAAACTCTTCAGGGTAACCTCTCCCCCCCTACTGGCCACGAATGTGCCATCCCCCTGGTCCCCGGAGCCTGGCTCGCACTCCTGGACCGGCCTGGCCAGGAGACCCCCACCAACACCACCACCGGGGAGGAGGAAGAAATCCTCGGTCCTTCCTCCGCCCTCCTCCTCCCAGCCCGTCGGGGCTGACGGCGAGCGGCTCCGCTCCCGCCTGCCCTCGATCTCCCGCACCCGGTCGGCGACGGGCACATGGGGCTCGCGGCTCGTGATGACCGCCGGCCTCGAGGCGGGAGTTGGGGGCTCCTCGGTGCGGGCTCGCTTGACCTCGGGGGGTGAGCTCAATGCCCTCAACTCGGCCGCACGTGACCGAATGCAGTGAGGGACGTCGCTCGGCTGAGAGAGACGGGTGCGAGCGGAGGGAGGAGCAGGAGAAGAAAGAGGAGGAGGAGGAGGAGAAGGAAGGGCAGAGGACGAGGAGGCGGAGGGAGGAGGAGGAGAGGTACCCGCTCCCTCGGGAGGCCCGATGGGGACCTCCCTCGCCTCGCCCGGGTGCCCCTCGGGCTCCCCGGACACCTCTCGAGACATCTCGGGCGACGCTTGGGGAGGGGTGCTCTGTGCCTCCTCCGGCACTGATGGCAAACGCGTCCGCTCACTCCCGGGCTGGACCGAGACGGAGCCCGCCTCGGAGGGCGCCCGAGACCTCGAGCCTGGCCTGGCGAGCCTGGAGCCTGGACCCGGGCCTATCACCGATGGCCCTGGCCCGGGGTCGCCTGGCTCCTCCGCGGGAGCTGGGCCAACTCCTGGCACCCTGGGCGCAGAATCCTCCTGGACTCGGACCGCGTCGTCCCACGCCTCATCGGGCGGTGGGCCCTCTCGCTGGACGTCCACAGCTGCGCCTCGCCGCGTCTGGGACTGTCGCAGCAGCTCTTGCCACTGGGGGCTCTGAGAGAGTTGAACCCACAACTCCTCGTCGGCGCTCGCCAGTATCACCTGCTCCACGGAGCATTTCCAAAGACGCGCACGGACGGCCACCCACACGGTGCCGCTCTCGCACAGGACCACCACCCCGGGGCCGCACCATCCGTCCCTCCTCCGACCCAGGGCGTCCGCTCGGGACGAGGTGCGGGTGAGATGTCTCCACACATAGACCCACTGCCCTGGGCTGAAGGTCTGAGGGGCAGGGGCCCGGGCGTGCGAAGCGCGGTTCACCTTATCCTTAGAGGTGGCCTCCATCGCCAATCTTCGCGCCGCCTCCCGCACCCTCTGAGCTCTGGCGAACTCGGTCCCGGGACCGTCGTGTTCTGAGGGCGAGCACAGCATGTCCTGCCACCCTGGGATGGCGATGTCATCCGAGAGGAGCTCGTGGGGAAGGCGAGGGTTTTCCCCAAACACAAGCTGCATGGGTGAGAACCCCCCTCGGTGCCAGTAGCCAGTATCTGTTTTTGTGAGACACCAGCTCATAGAGGAGCTCGTCCAAGTCCTCGACACAGCTAACCACCGAGGCCCCCGCCTCCACCTCCGCTTTGATGCGGTCCTTGACCCAACCCCCGTGGCGTTCAACGCGCCTATTCCGCCAGGGCGAGTCCGCATCACACACGTGGTGCCGAACCCCCCATTGTTCCAGACCCCGCGCGAACCGCTCTCCGAATTCTGGCCCTCCATCGGACATCAGAAAATGGGGGGCACCGAATGGCCGCAGCCAGCACTCACTAAACGCTCTCCAGACATCGGCGGCGCGGGGGTGGGGTATACGAACGCACACCTGCAGGTTAGACCCGTGATCTACTATGTTGAGCACGGGGTGGGTCTGACCCTGAAACTCAATATAGAACAGATCCACCGCAATGATGTGGTTAAAGCGGAAGGTCCGAGGGAGGGCGACTCTGCGGTGGCTGCTAGACTTTTGCCGCTCCTGGCACTCGGCACACCGGAATCCTTTCAACGCCCACCGGACGAGGTGCCTCTTGACCCCGCCGGCTCGCAAGACGCGGCAGAAACGTCGGACCTCTGGGTGCCCCATGTTCACGTGCAGCTTGTAGATCAACCTCTTTTCCTCCTCGGAAGGATCGATCTCGACCTCCTTGAGGCCTCTGGGTCCGGTCGGTCCCCGGGTCTCTTGCTCGTCGCCGCTGTCCTCGGAGACTTCACCGGCTTCCTCCTCGGCCCCTTCAGGCTCTCCTTCCGCCGAAGCTGCCGCCGGGAACGATCCCTCGCAGAAGTCTCCCCACCGAGGACGCGCACTTCCCCTGGTGCCGCTCCAGTGCTCGGCCACCGCATTAGCCACCACCTTCACGAATCGAGGGGGGTACCTAGCCGCTCGAGACGTCTTGGCCTGACCCTCAAGTACGGCATGCTTGTGCCCCCCGGTGCACAACCTTCCGTCCAACACCCTGGCCAGGAGAGGATGATTGGTAAGGACCCCGGTGGGCTTCTTGTTAACCCCTCGCTCATCCACTTGGAGTCCGAACTGGCACATGTCGATCCTTAGCTTTCTAACTCCAGCCATCGAAAGGATCACCCGAACCACCTCAGCGTTCCAGGAGGTCGCGTAGAGCGGATGCTCAAAGGCGAAGTATCGACCCCGATCGATCTGGTAGCGAGCGATCTCCATGCAAAGGATTAGATCGCGGAGCCCGTTCATCACCTCCTGGTGCCACACCCCGGGATCTCGCTTGGCCTTGTTCAAATGATTTATCGCCGAGAAGACGCGACACTCCGAGCTGAGCCATATGGTCTCTGGCTCCTCTCTTTCGATTTGGGCCCAGAGATCCCGCACATGACTGGGGCGTGACGCGTCCCAGCCCAGAATCCGATCCCTACTGGGGCACGATCCGAGTGGGGCCCCCCTCCTCTCCACCTCGGGGGCAATCCGGGGTGGGGAGAAAACTTCCAAGAACGCCGTGCGGGCCCTGTCCCTACGGACCACGAACTCCCCTCCGCCGGCTGCCGCCTGGTCCGCCTTGCTTCCGCTGGCCTCCGCGGCCGCGCCCTGCTCGACAGCCTCTCTGACCCTTCTCGGCCAGGAGGCCTCGTGATCATCATTGCACGAGTCCCCGTCTAGCCAGTAGAATTGGCACTCTTCGAAGCTCGGCTTATGAGGAGTGTGTGATACAGGGTCACAGAAGGAGGGGAGGCAGAGGGACGAGGAAGGAACGAGAGAGGAAGAGGATTGTTTTCCCTCCTCGGGTGCTGGGCACGAGCACCCGGAGAAGCTGTGAACCAGCTTCAGAGAGCGTGAGCACGCGGGTCCGCGCGTGCCTGGCCGTGAGCGGGCTGCCTCCTCGCTCAGACAATTTGCCAGCCGTCCGGGCTGGCTGACGTCGTCGTAGTGGTCGGGGACCCGATGTAGAACTCCTCGGGGGCAGTCGTCGTCTGCGTTGTGGTCTCGCCTCCCTGGGGAGCCTCGTCGCTGGAGTTGTCGACCTGCTGCTGCTGTGCTTGGGCCTGCATCATGGCCATTATCTGGGCTTGCTGGATCTGCAGCAGCTCCGGGTTGAGCATCTGCTGGTTGGCGTGCGTGGCCAGCGCCGAGACCGCCGTCCCGATCTGGACCATCATACCCACCATCTGGTCCATGCCTTGCTGGAACTGGGCGAAGTTCGTCGTGAGCCCCTCGATCGCCGTCTGTATCCCGTCCAGCGTCTCGCCGAAGTCCTCGAACGCCTCCAAGAGCCTGCGCAGGCGCGCCAGCTCCTGAAAGATGCGATGCATCCCCTCCTGCATCTCCGTCGGGTGGTTGGCGCTGTCCATCGCGAAGGCCACCATGCGATCCAGCACCTGCTGAACGTTTCCCAAGGCCCTCACGCCCTCCGGGATGTTGTGGAGGTGCCACTGTAGACTCTGTAGCATTCCCGAGAGGCTGTTGACCGTGTTGAGCGCCGCTATGCCCTGGGTGAAGCCCCCGTCCTGCTGCTGCAAGTCCACCGCCCTCTGCGCTGCCGCTGCTGCCGTTCTCGCCGCCTCGGCTGCCGAGGGAGCCCTCTCCATCTGGTTCGGGTCGCCCGGGAGGTCGCCTTTCCTGACCCACGCCAGGGACTTGTCGCATAGCTTGCACTTCGAGCCGGACCCGTACTTGTTCCCGTAGTACTTCACGTGCTCGATCGGATGCGTGCATACCGGAGGTGGCTTGACCGGGATCTCCGCCGCTAAAGTAGCCGCCGGAGGAGGGGGAACCTGCTGGCCTCCGGCGTAGAGCCTCGCTGCCCACTCCGCGGGCGGGATCACCCGAGGGTCTGGCTTGGGAGGCGGCTTCCCTGGCACCGGCCCCCACGGAGGCTGGCTCGGGGGCCAGACCCCGTGAGGTCCACCCGAGGCCGAGGACGTCCCTGGAGTTGCCGGCGTCTGAGCCGGCGGTAGCATCCCCGCTGGACGAGCCGTGCGCTTCGCCGTGGGCTCCAGGAACACGCTGCTCGTCGGTGGAGGTGCTCCCTGTGGGAGAGGGGGCTGCCCCTCGAACTCGGTCGACTGACCCGAGCTTCCGCCGGGAGCTGCCTCCTCCGCCTGGCGCCGACTCTCGTTCTGCGCCATGATCATCGCGATGCGGTCCTCGTCGCGGCCGCGGTCCCCCTGGGGACCCGGATCGGTCCACGGGTCGCCGCCGGTATCCATCGGGACTGGGGGAGCCGCTCCGGCGCCGGGGTGCTCCTGGAACATCTCGGGGTTGGCCTCCACGGCCGCGCGCGCCGCGGCCTGCTGCCTCAGGTATTCCTCCGTGGCCTCCTGAGCGCCGGGCTTCTTGCCTTTTCCTGCCACTGCTGTCAGGAAGCGGGCTGCCATGATCGCGAGGAGCAGGGTCTGTCGCATGACCTCGCTCGCGGTAACGTCGTCGGTTGCGCTCGAGCGGGGTGCAGAGTCGGAAAGGTAGAAAGCGGTGCCAGCTCGAGCCGATAGCTACGGAAAGAGTCGATCGATCTTCGAATGAGGCTGTCCCCCCTGGCGCCGCGAATCGTCCGCAAGTCCCCGTCTTCACCTTAGCTTCGCTATCTGATCCTAGGGTCCTAGCCTGTCTTAGAGACGCCAGCTGAGCCCGGGACCCGAGGAGCCTGATAAGCGCCTTGGGGATCTGCCAGACTCCCTTGAACATGCTACCTAGGTTCGCCTGGATCCTGGGGAAAGACCTGGACATGACCCTGATGCTGAGGACGATCGTGCTCAGGATGATAATGATGATGATATAGTCCTGCAACTCTCCGGAGCGCAGCATCTCGGGAGGCGAGCCGTCCTTCAGCAGAAACGACTGATCGTTCAGAAAAGGATACTTCAGGCGCGCCGACTCCGGTAAAGGGTGCGCCGGACCGGCCAGTTTCCTCACTATCTCGACCATGCGATGGCCTGACCCAAGTCGAGTCAGAGGAATGTCCATCCCGAGCGTGTCAGACCTCATGATGTTGCGCGGGAGGTCTATGGTACATCCGTGGAAATCTAGTAGGTTCACGCTCAGGATGTGTGGCACATCGTCTTCAAGCACAGTGGTCTCGACTACTCCTAGCGCGCCGCCGAGGCACAGAGGGAAGGGGATGCTGCGCAGGACAGTCGCGGATCCTCCTACTCCGTGAGCTGCTCGAGGTCGCTGACATTCCTTCGGGATCATCTCGTACCAGAGCCCGAAACGCCCCAGGGCCTTGGACTCCCGATTGAGCACCGCGCGGCCGACGAGGCCCCCAGCCGCGCCTGGATCCACCAGTCCCGGCGTGGGACCTGCCACAAGGAAGTCGCCACTGTCGAGCTCCTTCCGCGCATCGGTAAGCTCGTCCAAGATCTCTGCCGTCAGCTCCTCGGTCACCGTGCAGCCGGTGAACGTGTAGGCGCTCAGCCCCTGCCGCCGGTCGTTACAAGGCCGGCGTTGGTAGGCCTCCTGCTTCTTGTCCGGGTTCGGGCACTCGTCACCCCAGTGCCCCTTCTCGTCGCACAGGCGGCAGCGCGTGATCTTCATCAGGGCCTCGATGGAGAGCTTGGGTCTGAACCCGCGCCCCTTGCCGCCTCCGCCTCGTCCACGTCCTCGTGCACCTCGGCCACCTCCTCCTCGACGGCCGCCGGGAAGTCCTGGCGGTGGAGGAGGTGCTCCCGCTCCTCTGGCCTTCGTCCCGAAGTACTCTCGGTCTCTCCGAGCGGCCAGCTTCATGTCCTTATTCTGCTCCCACGTCCGCTTGTTAGACCGGGCCTCGAAGAAGCTGGCGACCGCCTCGTCTACCTGGTCTTCGCTCAAGTCCAGATCATTCTAACTCCGCCATCAGAGCCTCGATGTCCTGCTCGTCGACCTCGCATTCCTCCTCTTCGTCCTCGCCCAGGTCCTCACCACCTTCGAACCGACCTGAGGGGTAGGAGTGGGAGGAGAGAAACTGCTCATCGTCGCCGGGATCTTCGTCCTCGGCGCCGAACAGGGCCGCGTTGGGCCTGCCGGACAAAAGGCGCTCACTTCCTGCCGCGTCCATCTGCCTCAGAGCCCAGCTGACGCTGTCGTAGTCAAGACGCCCCTTGGTGAGCGCCCTGAGGTTCTGCATCGACTGCTGAGTCAGCTGCGCGCCCTCCTCGAGCATGAGGCCCTTCAGCTTCGATGAAAGCCACATGTCATTACCCTCAGCTTCTAAGAACTGAGACTCCCTTCTGCTAACGCATTGTGTCAGGGTATCCTCGGGCTCCCGCATGCCCTCGTAGAGGGCTTTCCTGCCGGAGCGTCTCAGCTCATCTCCTTCGCGCTCCCCGATCATAAGGTCCATGCGGCCTATTACTGCATCGAGCCACCCGGCGCTGCTGAGCACCGTATCTGGAAGATCTTCAAATTTCATGTGCATATTCCAGTCGAACAGGCGAAGAATGTTTTCCGATCTCCTCCATAGCTGAACATCTGTGTTGTCATTCCATCGGAGATTGTTTTTTTTTTATCCTCTGGGGGGTAACGCTCGTTACCCGGGCCTCTCCCCCCCCCCCCCCCCGTAACGGTAACGCTCGTGCGCGGGGGGGGTCTCGGTCTTCCCCTCCAACATGCTGGTGCCCGAAGGCATGCGCACTGTGGTGTGGTGGTCGCAGGCGCACTGTGGGCGCTCGCAGGCCATTGCGGCGCTCGCATGCGCGATGCTGGTGCTTGCGGGCTTTGCGCTTGTACTCGAATCGTCGTCGTCGTCGTCGTCGTCGTCGTCGTCGTCGTCGTCGTCGTCGTCGTCGACGGCGCCCGAAAACGGCCTCCGGAGGCCGAAACAGGCGGCAAACGTCGTCGTCGTCGTCGTCGACCTCGTCGCTCGTCGCTCGTCGATCATCGTCGTCGCGCGCGCGGGCGCGGGCGTGGTGCCGGGACCGCGCGGCGGGCTTTGCGCTTGTACTCGAATCGCAAGCCACTGTGGTGCTCTCAGGCAGAGAGTGCTGCTCGCGCGCATACTATGGCGATCGCAGAGCGCCCCTGCTTCGCCATACCCCGCCCAGCCCAAGCGTTACCGTTACCCGGCGGGCACGACACCCCCCCCCCCGGGTAACGAGCGTTACCGGCCGGAATAAAAAAATGATCTCTCGCCTGACTGCCTTCTTCCAGATCCTGTAGTGAGTCCAGCCTGGCCACCCGGGAGGATCTGTGAAGTCGCCCTTCGTCGAAGGGCCCCACCAGGAGTTGTCCCAGTCGCCCTTCTTGCGGTAGTCGCCCCAAGCCTCGTCCTTGTCTTGGCTGTGGTCCTCCCAGCCGTTCTTCTTCCACTCGTCGCTGTTCTGGCCGTAGTCCTTCCAGCCGTTCTTCTTCCACTCGTCGTCGTTCTGGACGTAGTCCTTCCAGCCGCTGTCCTTCCAATCGTCGTCGTCGCGGGGCCGGTCCGCTGCTGCTGCCGCGGCCGACCCGGCCGCTCCACGTCTCGAAGACGCCGCCGCCCCGCGCTGCCAAGGGTCCTCGCTCGCCGCGGCCCCCGCCGCGGCGCCCATGGTATCTCGCACCACCCCTGCCACGAGTTCTCTCAGCTGCTCCGTCGTGAACGACATAGCCGACTGCGAGGGCGGTGGAGACGCCGGTCTCTCTGCGCCCTCGGCTCCGGGCACCGTCGCCATGAACGCGCCGCCCTTGTCGTCGTCGTCGTTGGGCATGCCGTGGATCCACGCCGCCTAGCTCGCGCGAGCCGGCACCGACCGGCGGCTCGCGAGCCGCGCGCGCCGCGCCCCCTCAGGGGCCAGCCGCGCCGCCCATGGCCGCGCCTGTCGAACCGGCTCCGCTACCAATTGTGGCAGCAGCAGAGCACACTGGACACTTTTTCCTGGGGCCAAAGTACCATCCACGGGTGCAAACGTGCGTGCAACACTAAACGCTAAACCTGAACGCAACGGATAGAGAAAATTACTGATCAGTCACAAGATGAAGACAGCGTGCCGATGCTGGTCTGCCGCTGGCATTGCCTGTTTCCGCAGACGAGGGCTGGCTGCCCCTCGATCGGCGGGCGTGTCGATTTCTGTGGAGTGCCTATGAGCTGAACCTCTTCCCGTGCGTTCCTCTGCCCTGCTGTGATGTGTTGGCTCAAGCCAACCAGAGGTATGCGTTGTTTGTGGCCTCTCGGAGAGGAGAAAGGGATCCTCTCTCACCGCCATGGTGTACCCTCGAAGAGGGGTCAACTCACAGTGGTAGCGGAGCCGGTCGGCCGCCTGCTTAGGGCAGCGGCGGCCGGCTCCAGGCATGTCTGCGCAATCCTGCGATTCTCAGGGGGCATGTGACGGAGAGAGGGAAAGAGAGAGAGAGAGAGAGAGAGAGAGAGAGAGAGAGAGAGAGAGAGAGAGAGAGAGAGAGAGAGAGAGAGAGAGAGAGAGAGGACGACTCCCTCGAGGAGGTCGCCGACGCACCTGGCTTGGCCAAAAGGCGACAGCAGCGGTCAGGAGAAGGATATTCGCACGATTTCCGCGCAGGAGCTCAGAGTTGTCTTGAAGGAAGTGTTCGGGGAGATGACTCGCGTCTCTTGGAGAGGATCGTCGTCGAATCGGCGCGACGGCAGGTGGCGAGACGGCAGCTGGGGCGAGTACAGCTGGATGGGGCGGACCTCGTCCGAGGCCGAGTGGCGTATTGGTGCCTCACAGTCTCGGGATGCCGTCGCGATCGAGAAGACGGACGACGATGAGTGGGAACGATATGACCCCTGGTTTCATGGTCGGCGAGAAGATTGTGCCTGGGCGGATGGACGCGATCGCGATGCTGATCGAGACCGGGACAAGAATGCCGACTGGAACGACATTCGGGGAGGCTGGACAAGCCAGGGCTGGTCAAGAAACCACTGGGGCTCAGGTGGCCGATGGCCCAGCGATCGCAAGGGCGATGTCACCGACCCGGAGGCGTGGATGTCGTGGGCTGGCTGACTACAAAATATGGAAGAGAAGGATAGGCCGATGGAAGCAGACGTGACCATGTCAAAAAGAGCCGACAGAGTGATGAAGCATTGCCCGTCGATCTTCAACGAAAGCTCGAGCACCTGTCTGACGCGGCGGTGGGGGGTTCAGACGGCGCGGATGCGATCCTGGCGCGCCCAGACATTCTATCGGGCGAGCGCCGGGGCGACGAGAGGAGAGAAACATCGAGAGAGTGCCTCTTTCAGTTTCATCGGCAGTCACTGGAATCATTGTGTGACTACACAGCACGCGTGGACGTGCAGTTCGACAAGCCTGCGGGTCAAAGGATTACTTATTAGCAGACGCGTGGAATAAGTTGTTCTTAGAAGGGGGCGCGGCCCTCGACATCCAGGGGGCCCGATTGGTAATATCCTCGACTCACGACGCGGACGCATGCGGCGCGACCTTGCGAGTTCTGCGAGATCTCGACGCGACGAAGAAGGAGACGCTGACCTCTACGAGGACAAAGACCACGTTGGCAGTGGGCTCGTTTCAGGACTACGCACCAGGGCGCGCGAGAGAGGATCGTCTAGACGTCGAGGATGTTCTGTTGGAGTATGAGGACGTGAGCTCGATGAATGTGGAAGACGAGATGATCTTCCTCAACGCCATCGAGAGCAAGGACTTGCACGAGGAAGAGGTCCCAGAGGTGCTCGCCCAGATCCAGGGCGAGCGCCGGGAGACATGGAAGCATACAACGAACACAAAAGGCAGCTGAAGGTGGGTCGTAAGTACTTCAGAGGTCCCCGCCCGCGCCAGGGGCCTCAGACGCCAAGCGGTAAGTTTGAGATGATGTCAAGCATCGCAGTCGGAGGGGTCTCATTCGCGAGCGCAAGACGCGCCTCGCGACGAGCGAGATCATCAAGCGCGCGAGATGCAGGAAGTGCAAGCAGACGGGAAATGGGGCGATGAGTACCCTAATTCACCGGCCCAGAGGCCGAAGGCATCGGCTTTCATCTTCCTGAACGACGGCGGCCGCGACTGCGGCGCGGCGTTCATCGCCGTGGAGGAGACCGAAGGGTGGATTGACCAGGCTCGCGAGCAGGTTCGAGAGCGGCCCAGGTGCCGATGCCTGGCGTTGCGCGCGCACTCAGGCTGTCGGGAACGGTGCAAGAGACACCGGCAGCGCGCGGGCGCCCTGGCGCACGGTTGCGCGCAGCATCTGACCGGGGTCGAGGTCAGCGCCTCGATCGACCAGACGTTCGAGAACGTTTCGCAGCAGCTGGCGACCAGTCGGCTGGAGGCGCCGGCCGGGGCCGCGATCGTCGACGCGGCCGCGGGCCAGGGCCTAGTCGGCGAGCCCGCAATGAAGATGTGGGAGCTCGACCTTCAGGGGGAGGGCCGCCGGGTCGCGGGAGTGCCGCCTAGGCGCGAGCAGGCCCGAGGTATAGGCGGCGCGGTGAAGATTTTGCGCAGTGCGCTGGTGCCTGCAGGGATCGAGTAGCGCATGGGGGCGTTAGAGATCGACGTTATAAAGGCCGCCATTCCCTCCCCGATGCCGATCTCTCTCCAGGATCTTTTGGGGGCCAGCATCGACCTTCCCGCGGGCGCTGTTTATTCCGCGCAACTGGGGTGCTCCATGGGACATGGGCTTGTTTTCGTAAAAAGGGCGGTCCCGCCGGACCACTTCGAGTGCCCAGAGAGTCTCCTGGAGGAGTGCCCTGAGCTGAGTCCAGACCTGTTTTGGGCTGCCCCGCGCGAGAACTACGCGGCGCCGACCTCCCCCTCTTCCCCGCAAACCTCGCGCCCCCCGACCCCGCAGACCACGCGGGAAGGCGAGACGACGACGTGAACAACGACGAAAACGTCGATTCAGATTATTGGGTTCTCCTTGGCAGTGTTTTCAGACGCGCTCATCTGGTTCCCCGAGATCAGCTATGCTCTCCTCAAGGCTCTCAAGACCTCCTTGTTCCAATGAGTTTTATAGGTCCCTCGAGGTCTACCAGGTTGCCGTTGAAATCCTCGGGAGACGAGCTGCATCGGGATGGCGAGTGCGGCCGCAGCGGTTCCGACAGGATAACCGAGTTCAAGTTGACAGGCCATGCGGATTTCATCGTGACTTCGGGCTCCCCGCAACAGCTCAGGCTCGAGTATCTCGTGGATCGGGCGCGCGTATCAGACTTCCGACCGTCGCCCGAGACTCCTTCGAGTCCGAGTCGAGATGGCGAAGGGCATCCAGATCGACACCGACGGGCAGGACGCCCGCGAGTCGAGAACCCTCGACAACTGGACGGACATGATCACCTTGACGTTCCTGGCGGCGGTAGCCTATTCGGAATTCGAGAGAGTTTCTGCACTGCCTGGTCGACAACCGCCCGTGGACCAAGCGCGCGCTCAAGCACATGAAGCGCCTGGACCTACGACAGATGCAGCGCCGTCATCCGATCTCGACGGTTCGGCAGGACAGCAACGGACTCGGTCGCTAGTGGAACTGCACGAACTGCGGACTGCGAGTCGGGTACCACGACAAGAAGAGCCTTCGTATCTTGGCGAAGCGCGAAGAAACCCACGACTATCTGGTACCACATCTGAACGATCGTCAGGCAGGTCGCAGATCAGAGATTCTCCAGGCGTGTCGGAAAATTCGCGCGAGCAGGATGGTCGCTCAGGGAGGCGCGATGAAGTCGGATATCGAGGACGTGGCGATGCGTCCTGTGCTGCCCGAGGAGGTTCCACGACAGGCCCGGGCGGCGCCCCCGCCGGCGGTGAGGCGCCGCTTCTCGTGGCGGGCTCCTCGACGGCGATCAGTCAGGTACAGCGGCTGAAGGGGCCCCAAGAGCAGCTGCGCGGCATCGTGCTGCAGCGCGGGGGGCGACATGGCCCAGATGCTGCGCATGATGGGGCGACAGGGTCAGACCCTGCAGCGCCTGGCGGCAGGGGCTTCCAGCGCCTCGAGCGCGTCGACGGCCGCTCCGGGGTCGTCAGCTGCGCCGGGATCTCCGCCGTGGGAAATGGACCTGGCGCTGCCGAACTCGGGCGCGCAGAAGTGATTCCTGAGCCATGCAATCTGATCCTTTTCCAAGGCCTGCAGGAAGAGAAAGGAGTTTCTCGTCAGCAGAGCCAAGATCGCCCCGGACGAACACACCTTTGCCGTCGTCTCCCCTTCGGGTAGGCTTCTTCAGAGGCTAGAGAACAACGAATCGGTCATGGCTCTGCAGACGATCTCTGCCGGCACTGGCCAAGATAACGAACGCTGGACGCTGTTCCGGCAACCCCAATGGCATCTGTTTATGGAGGAGAGTGTCTTGGACGACGACAGCGAGGCCACTATTCCAAGGAACCTCATGATTAAGGCCATCCCCACCAGCGAACCCCGGACCCGAGGACGACCAAAGACGTCAGACAGGAAGACTAAGGACCCCGAAGGATTCATCTGAATACTCTCTCCAGAAACGGCGGGGCCGCGTCTTCGCGAGCACGGGGTCGCTCATTGGGGGAGTTGGGGTCTCGGGACGGGTTGGGATTCTCGCCTGGAGGTTTATCGGCTATGAGCTCTGAGCTGGATAGATCAGCACGAGCCATGGGCGGTCATTGTAGAGCCACCGCGTAAGGCATTTGCAGGATCTTCGATATCGGCCGAGAAAACGTGGATGCCGAGACGGCTCTTCGCACCCGTCTGGAAGGTCATATGTCTTTGAGGTTCGCCGTGGAGGTGTCGATGACAGATCGCGGCCAGGCGCAAGTTTGTTCTGGAGCATCCGCGCACGTCTCGATCTTGGCGCACCCGGGCCCTGCAAGGGCTCATGGAGGTCGATGGGGTGTTCTCCACTTTGATCGACCAGTGTCGCTTCGGCCTTCAGGTTTCCCTTCTCGGAGTTCCCAGAAAACCGACGGGGTTGTTGACTAACTGTTTCGATGTGTGGACGACCTTTCAGGGTTTCGAGTGCCGGGGAGGGCGCACTCGCATTCCCCTGGAAGGGAGGCATGAGACCTCGGCGGCCCAGGTGCACCCCCCGAAGTTGGCAGAGAGACTGGCTCTGTCCGTGGCTCGGAGCGTTCGTTCGGCTCGACAGGACACCGGCGTCTTTCTGGCGGAGATTGCCGGCGCCCCCGCTCTCTTGCGCCATCCCCGCCCGCGCGAGGCCTCCGGGGACGGGCGGGGGCGTTCAGCATCAGCCGCCGCCGCGTCTCTCGGCCGGCCAGACAGAGGACGTCTGTCGCCCCGCGATGCAGGGTTCGAGGTGCCCCCTGACCCTCGCTTTCCCCATGGTCTCGAGCAGCGCAGCGATGCGCCGCCGTCTGCCTCGCCCGAGCGGTTCGAGGGGGCCCCCGGGATCCAAAAACGAAGGGTCAGATTTGACGACCGCCGACGCGGAGGCGATGCATCGTGCCCCAGGGCTCGCTGCTCAGGTCCACCCCTTCCTCTACAAGAGGGCACTCAGGACATGGGCGAGGACGGGGCTGGGGAACCGATGGGGGGCGGAGGAGAGCCAGCAGAGGGAGGCGACATGGAAGTATACCTTGGTCCAGAAGAGGAGCCAGAGCCAGCTCCCCGCATGGAGATCACGTCCCGCGCGAAGGCCTTGATTCAGAAGCTGCATATCAATTCAGGACATCCCCCGGCTGAGCAGTTATTAAAGTCCTGAGAGCGGCTCAGAGCAAGCCAGAGATCTTGGAATATGTGAAGAACCACTTTCGCTGCGATGCGTGCGAGTCGCAGCGGGGACCGCCAGAAAGGCGTCGAGTTGCCATGCCTCGGACCTTTCAGTTCAACAGAGTCCTCGGGATAGATACCTTCTTCGTGGCGATACAGGACCAGCAAGTCCTGTTCTTGAGCGCGACGTGTCACGGCGCAAATTTCCAGGTCGTCTCCAGGTACGAGGGAGGGGCCGAGGCTTGCTGGAACGCATTGATGTCTTCCTGGGTTCGATACTTTGGCCCTCTGGACATAATAATATGTGATGGGTGCTCAGATTTTCAGGGCGAGTTCGAACGAGGTGCGGGACGTCGTGGCATTCTACAACGCGTGGTGAACAGCGACAGCCCTTGGAAAACGGACGCGCAGAGCGTCGCGGAGGGTGGGTGAAAGATCTGCTCCTCGAAGACATGTAAGACCAGGTTGTGGCGTCTGTCCAGGACGTGGGAGCTGTTTGTGCATGGCACTGTCAGCTCTAAGGACACGTATTTACACCGTGGTGGATTCACGCCATACCAGTTGGTGCTAGGACAGAATCCCCGCATGCCGAACAACGTCAATTCAGACGACGCGGTGTCTACTGTAGGCTCTTCGGACTTTTTGGAAACGCCTCGGGGCCGCGACGCGGCCGCGGCCGACTTCGCCCGAGAGGCGGCCATCCAGGGGCACGCCAGAAGGGGGCACTGTCGAGTTTCCAGCCGCCAACGGGATCAAGAGGTCAATCGGAGGCGTCAGCATAGTGATCGAACGTTCGCTCCAGGTCAATGGGTCTACGTCTGGCGGCGAGCCGCTAGGTCAGGGCGCAAGAGCTTGGCTCCTCAGCGCAACAGGTGGGTTGGCCCGGGCATAGTCATCCTCCAGGCTCAGAACGCCGTCTGGGTCGCCATGCGATCGCGTCTCTGGAAGCGCTCATCAGAACAAGTCAGGGAAGCTACGTCCTCGGAGCCCCGGGGCGCCGAGGTTCTCTTTGACCCTGCCATCCGGGATCTGATCAGGGAGACTCAGAGCGGGCGGCATCGAGCCGGCGTGGCTGTTAGCGGCGAGGCCCCCCCCCCGAAGAGGCATGGAGCTCCCCCTTGAGCCGAGAACGAGAAGGCGCCGGCGGACTTGTTAATTCCGACGCCCCCCCCCCTCCCGCGACGACGCCCGCGCAGGAGGCGCGGGAGCTGCGGGTGCCTCGTCGGGAGGGGCAGGCGCGCCATCCCGAGAGATGCGTTCTCCTTCCAGAGGTAGAAGTTCGTCTTCCAGGGCCGCGGCGGTCCAGCGAGAAGCTAAGCTGGTAGGAGCGGGGGGAGGTCCTCCGATGTCCCGCCGCGTCTCGGGAGAGGATTCCGGCGCCCCGAATCGCCCCGACCCGGTTGGAACCCAAGCCGCCGATTCAGCCGCTCAGCCAGCATGTCGGGGACGTCCAACCCTCTGAGGGAAGGGCGATCAGGTGTCCTGCGATCCTCGTGTGCTATCGGATTCGGCCCCCAGAGCTGGGCGTCGGAACCAACTTGCGGACCTGGGCCCGATGGCCCGGGGGCTCCCCGCAAGGCGGGGGGCTTCGGAAGGGGCCCCCTACGGTCGCGTGAGACAACAGGTCGGAGAGCTGGAACCCCGGGGCCCGGAGGCCGAGCGTGACTGGTCGAGATCTCCAGATAGGCATGGAAACCCGATTCTCTCGGCGGACCCCGACCCGGACGCCCCCGACGCCACGGCCTTGCTTTTGCATGAGGCGGAGCAGGAGAACGAGCAGGGCGTGTTTGATACGTTCTCCGCGCCCGTGAATGAACGCTTGTCTTTCTGCGGTTGGCATTATTTGAACGGGGGCGCAGACGTGTTTGTGGACGTTCGGTCCGGTCAGTCGGGCCACGGTCTGTCCTTGGCCCGGCCACCGCGAAGGGTCAGGAGGTCCAGAGGAGAAAGCTCTCTCCAGAGGAGAAAGCCGAGTTCGATATTGCGAAGGCCTTACGGCCGGCGCCGCCGACCCTGAAGGGGAACGACGACGGCGGCGGCGGCGGTAGCGACGACGACGATGCTGACGTGGGTTGGGTCCTCAAGCGTGCTTCCTGGGGTTGCTTCCGAGCGCTGTCGGGGGCCTCTGGGGGGATGTTTGGCGGCCTCTTGGGAGCCCCTTGGGGCCTCTTTGGGCTTCCTGGTGGCTTCTTGGGGGCCTCTCGGGGCTGAGGGCTCGAAATGTCCGTTCGGGCCCCCCGTCTGGGCACTCTCTTGGAGCCGTCTTGGGGGCCTCTTGTGCCGTCTTGGAGGCGTCTTGGGCCGTCTTGGGGCACTCTTGGGCCCCTTGGGGATTGGAGGCCTCTTGGGCGGTCTCGGGGCGACCTTGGGGGCCTCTCGGGCCGTCCTGGCGCGCGGGGGAGCGGAAGAGGCGAGAACGCCAAACTTCTTGAAAAAACGCATTGGAAATCCATGATTGTTGCCTCTTGGTGCTCTCGTGGGAACGGTCCTGGAGGGCTCTTGGGGCGTCTCGCAGGCCTCTTGGGCCGTCTGGAGGCCGTCAAGGCGTCTTGGACAGATCATTTGGCGATTCGGGGCCCTCTTGGATCCTCTTGGGGGCCTCTTGGGGCACTCTTGGCCCGTCTTGGGGCTTTTTGGGGGCCCGGGATTCCCGGGGGGGCTGCGTAAAATCCGGCCCCCCCCCGGGGGCCCGCGCCGGCCCCCCCCCCCCCGGGCGGGGAAGGGATCAAAGGGGAGGGGCTCCCCTTCGACTCAATTACGACGTTGCTCAATTTCGCTTTGGACTGGCACGCTTCAGGAGGAGGCCCTGGGAGAGGGGTAGAAGCAACGACGCTGTGGGGAAAGGGAACGACGACGACGACGACGAAGAGGGAACAGACGGAGAAGCCTCTTCCACACGCTGACAGGGTCGTCGGATTTCGGATCAGACAGAGTGGTCGAAAATCATGGGATCTGGGGCCGTTCGGGCACACCCTCCTGCAGTTGCTCAGGTCATTCGTCGAGACTTCCTGGGGAGTGTCGCATCGAGTAGAATGGCGAGGCGGTGGGGGCGGGGGCCGCGAGAAGGCGCGTGCGTTCGTCCAAAAGGAAAGAGCCGACGGTGCGTGCGTGGACAAGAATCAGACACGGCGGAACTGAAAGTATACGCTCCCGCTCTCATATGGAGTCACTAGTACTGTTCTTAGTCGTGTCTCTTATGTGCGGCCTCAAGCTGTTCATAAGGGACCTCAAGAACGCGTTCTGCCAAAGTAACGAGTTGAAGCGTGAGTCCGGTCGTGTCTTCGTCGAACCTTGTGAAGGTCTGAAACTGGAACCAGGCGCTATTATAGAGCTAGTGGCACTGGTATACGGGCTAGACGACGCACCACTAGCGCTTCATCGTGCCACCGATGGCTTCTCCCAGAAGATAGGCTTTCTTAAACGCATGACGGAACCGTGCTGGTTCTGCGACAGAGCCCCCAACGGCGACCTTAAGGCGCAGGCCTCGGTAGAAGTCGACGAATGAGCCATAGCCGTGCATCCGTCCCTGGTCGAAAGGCGTCTCCAGTCATTTCAGGAACGATTTCAGTTTGGCAAGCTCCAGGCTATAGACGAGAAGGGAGTAGACTACATCGGCAGGAGATTGCGTCTCTTGAAGGATCGGGTGTTAGTTGATCAACAAAAGTACATTCTCGATCTTCTGACGAAGATAGAATTGCCTCGGAATAGAAGGGGGAATCACGGCGCTTCCTTGTTGGCCCCAGAGCGCGCGCAGTTCTGGTCTCTTGTTTATCGGTTATCCTGGGTGGGGGCGGAGACGAGGGCAGAGGCGGCAGGCACCGCTTCGATTTTGGCTTCCTCCGTCAATGACCCCACCGTCGGAGACTTGTTGCAGTCCAACAGAGCGGTGGATCACTTCCGGAATATTTCTGTATTCCCATTACGATTTGGAAGTTCCGTATGGGGACCATGATTCGGCCTCCCGCTGGACGAGGAGGAACTGTTGTCTGTCTGCGTTCGCTCTTGGATCTGGTAAGTATACCCAGGAAACCGCTCTTGCGGATCGCAACGGCCTCCGGCCAGTGCCTCCGATCTGGGGGGCTCCGGTTTCGGTGATGTTCGCGGCTTTGTGGCCTTCTCCCTCCTCGATAATTTCAGTTTTTTCTTCTCCCTAGTTCACGTGACCTTTGAATTTTTGAGTGTGCGCAGGAAGCCGCTCTTGCGAATGAGAACTAAAACGCAATTGATCGTCGATTGACAGGAATATGGGAAGTGGGGGGTATACCAAAAATCCGGAAGGTATTTGCGTGCATTTCGGCCCCGGGATTTCGGCATCCCCAGGCCGGACAACCGAGCGGGCGGCGCGAGGTCGGGGAGGGGTTGGCGGCGCCAGCAGGGTCGGGAGAGGGGCAGCGCCAGAAGCAAAAGGGGGCCAACCCGGGCGAGGCACTCCTGGACCCGAAGAAGAAAAAACCACATGAACGTAAACTTTTGGCGTTCCGCGCAGATTTCTTGGATCCTGGGCCCCCCGGCGGCGCTTCCGGCGCCGCCCCCCGGGCGTTCCGCGCGCCTGGGAGGGGTGCCCAGACGCAGATCCAAGAAATCCGCGCGGAACGCTTCAAAGTTTATTTTTATGTGTTGATTTTGTTATATTGACTTTGCCTCTTCTTGAGCCGAACGCGAGGAGGGATGTGAATGATGACGAGGGCGAGGGGAAGACGATGGCGACGACGGGGGCAAGGGCGGGGACTAGAGCTATGACGAAGACGAGGGCGCGGGCCAGCCGGCCGAGAACGAGGGCGAGGGCGAGGACGAGGACGAGGATGAACAGAGGACGAGGACGAAGTCGACGACGAGGACGGAGACGAGCGAAGGGAAGCGATGGGGACCCCCCAGACATACTCGCGTCGCAGAAGAAGGCATCAGGACAGAAGTGTTTCGTCGTCCTCGGCCTCCAGGGCCTTGTATACGGGCCCCGAAGGCCGTCGACGCTCAACTCGGATCGAAGAGCCGGCTCCAGGGAAGGGCCCCAGGGGCCGCGCAGCGGAAGGAACATAGCATCACATGTCTAAAGAAGCGAGGAGTGGGAGGACGAGGAGGAGGAGGGGGAGGAGGAGGAGGAGGAAGAGGAGTTGTATTCCCAACTCGCCAGGTGGAAGTACTTATGCGGTTAAGAGGTCTGAAAAGGGCATTAACGGAGTTTTTTATATATATATTTTTTTTTTTTTTTTTTTTTAAAAAAAAAAAAAAAAAAAAAAAAAAAAAAAAAAAAAAAAAAAAAAAAAAAAAAAAAAAAAAAAAAACGATTTTAATGGTCCAGATAACACAGCAACGCACACATAAGTAGTATTATTAGTAATGGTAATCGCCCGGCGTGCGTCCCGCGTTCAGAACAGCACTTCGGTAAACTGATTCGCTGCCAAACTCGATCGACTTGCGAACAGCGTTGGGGGTCGCCCCTCCCCCCCCCCCCCGCCACCCCGAACACATTATTATTATTCGTGTTGACCCTCCCCTTTCCCTTCCATGCGGTCCTGTTCCTCCTCCCTTACCCCTGCGGTCACGCCCCCCAGGTGATTTTCGTGATTTACGCCCAGTGGTAGGGTGGGCACGGAGTTTCTCCGTTTCGCGGGAAGGGGACATACGCGGAGGGTGCCTTCTGCATGGGCGAAGGGGAGCGGGGTAGGGCAGGGGGGGGAAGGGGGGGGGGGGGGGGCGGCGACGTCGAAACCCCAAAGCAATTTGGAAGGAGATGGTGCTGGCGTTTCCCAGTTGCCCCCAGCCCAGCAACAAACAATTGCTCCGTAGCCATTTGGGCTCAAGCTGCGATATGTTGTGGCGTGCTTCCATCTCCTTCATATTCTCCATATTCGCAGCTGATGCTGCCTCCATATGCACGATGCCTTTCCATGTTGTGGACGGGGCGGGAGCCGACGTTCCAGCAGACGCCATTGACGGAGCGGGAGCCGACGTTCCAGCAGCAGCGGCACCAGTGGCAGACGCCGACGGAGCCGACGTTCCAGCAGACGCCGACGGAGCCGACGTTCCAGCAGACGCCGCCGACGGAGCCGACCACGTTCCAGCAGACGCCGACGACGGAACCGACCACGTCCCAGCAGACGCCGACGGAGCCGACCACGTTCCCGCAGCAGACGCCGACGGAGCCGCCCCCATGCCGCACAGAGCCCGTGGACAATTAGGTCGCGCATCGCATTTTAGACGGATTGCGCAGAAGCGATCTCATATGTTGACGGAAGCAATGCGCCCATCACAAGCATACCAGTGCGTTCAAGCAATATTCGGAAACACGGAGTGTCATCGCCAAGAGCGGCAACACCGTGTCTTATCTGAGAATGGCCCCATGTCGCTTCCTGGATCGGGGTCGAAATATTTCAATTTGGATTTGGACCGCGCTGTTGTGTCGCACGTCACAGCGCAAGCTTCTGGTTTGGCCAAGTTCTGCAAACAACCCGAGGCCCGTGGATCGGCCAGCGCGGATGGTATATTTGGCACGGTTGTCATCGATGATGCGAGCATGTGGGCGGCCAATCCAAATATTTCGATTCTTTGCACTGGGCCAAGTAAGGATTTGTTACAGGAAAAATTCGAAATGCGAAAACGGAGAAGGGGCCTGACCATGCATATGCCCGTTTTGAACAAGGTGGAAACTGTACACGTGGTTGAGTCATTACCTCCCGAGCTTCGGCATGGGGTTGCAGGCGGCGGCCTACAGCCACGGCTGGCGGGATAATCAACAACGCACCTGATAGCGCGTTCGGGGGCGGGGCGTGCGTGTGTAGTTTGGGCATGGTTGCCATCATGGGCACGCGAGTTCGGAACTTGATAACGTGATGGCCATCGTGCCGTGAACGCTTGCCCTCGCCTCCGCCCCCGAATGCATCGTCGGCTTGAGTTGTTTTTTTTTGCCCCGCCCGAGGCTTCGGAGTGCAAGCGTTGTCACGCCAGCCCAAGTTCTTACTCAAGCAAACTCGAACACCATCAGGAAACGCATGAATGATTGGATCGTTGTATCTCCGTCGGGACCTGGCAACAAGGTTGACCCGAATAGGGAGCTGGCGAACGAGCTGGAGGCTCCGGGAGCTTGGAAGACATGTATTTTTGCTCACGATAATCTTGGAGTCAACCAGAGCGCGGTGGGGATGGACCTTCGGCTACTGCGAGCTGGTGGCGAAGACGACGAACGTGCGGAGGCGGATGCAGTCTTGAACATCAACTGCGCTGGCCACAGTTTTGCCTTGTCACTCAAGCCAGTCTACAACCGCATCGGCAACTGGACAACGACGTCGGCAAGGCTTGGCCATGTTCTCGAGAGCGGCAGGTCCGTCGAGAAGCTGCTCGGGGCTCTTGCAGCAGAAGTGCGCAGTGCTTTTCATTTTCGCGAGGTGCGGGAATGGCCAGAACACCTCGCAGCGTGGCAAGCCCACGCTCGAAAAGTCATGAACAGGTCTCGCCCAGCAATGGACCTGACTCCCCTTGAAGAAGGCGCAATTTTGTCTGGCGATAGTGGTGATTGGACAGGTACTCGGGTGGTCCACTGGCGCATCGGTGACGACTGCCCTTTGAAGTACAATGGCGACAGGTCCCGTAGTTATTCTGGCGTGGTAGGGCGCATCATAAACAGCATTGGCCATGGCTACACCACGCCGCTAGAGTGCCGATGGAAGGGCATGGAGAAGGTGGCGAGCAAAGCCTACAGGGGTCGTTCTCAACATCGGCTGCTCGACAGAGCCCCCCGCCGCCTCAATCCGCAGTCTGCTCTTGATAGGGCCAGCGCTGACGTGGCGAATGCAGTGCGTGACGGGGTTGGAGACGAGGTCGGGGCAAGTGCAAAACGAACCATCAAAGCTGGGAAGGTGATTGAGGCATTCCAGCGTGACCAACAGAACATCGAGTTGGAGGCGGCGGTGAGCTTCTCCAGTCCACCGCAGCGCTTCCTCGTGAACGCCTTCAGCGCGGAGGAGAGCAACACCGATGCGATACAGGACAGGGTTATCATATTCCTTTCCTCCTTGCCCATAATTCTCACACCCTTGCCCCCCCCCCCCCCCCTGTCCTACTACCCCCCACCGCGAAGGAAGCCGCGAGAACGCCCCATCGCTCGACGCTGCGTGGTTGGACGGATACCCGGATGAAGTCGATGAGGAAGAATTGGGACATCATATTTGGTAGCTGCGGGCGCCAAGTGGTTGTTTCTTATACGTTGCTGCTGCAGAGCTACACGTGCGACCTTTGGGATCATAGCAGGCTTAGTGCGTCTCAGAAGCAGGCGCGTTGCCAGGGCTTGGTCGAAAGCTTGGGTGGCGCCGAGCATCGGTTGGTGCATTGCTACAAACAGCCCAAGTTTCAAATCCTCGAGGTGTGCAACGACGGGGTGTTCAACGATGATCTGGCACGACGGGTATGCGAGCCCATGCGGCAACGGGCTGGGGAATGCGATGGATGTCTGGACGCAGCTTTTACCTTGCGGTGGGTGGGTCGGCTTCTCGGCGTGAACCTCGCGACAAGGCAGCGTGCCCACAGGGTGTTGCGCGGCATTCTCGTCGCCATGAACGTTACCACGGTGAAGTGCGAGCGGCGCCGCTTGCTCGGCCAGGGGGCGCGTGGTCCGAAGCGGCGTGGCAGAGCCTTGCTGCCAGCAGCGTTGTCAAAAGTGACGTGCGCCAAGGGGGTCCGCCAAGTCTCCCTCCGCATGCGAGGTGATATCATGCGGAAGTATTTGCCCACCGAGTCCATCAGGCGCAAGCTTGGCCAGGCCATCGCCACCTACAGGACCACGCGGCGCCATCGAGGGGTCAAGAAGAGTAAAGCCCCACCTGTTGCCACCTTGTCAAGGGCATCGGCTACACCTTTGAGACGCATTCGAGCCCTTGACGTGTGCATCCGCCTTCACTACGCGGACCACTCCCAGCCTGGCATGGCGTCCAACCAGATTCTGCAGGCCACTATCGCGGCTTGGGGCACCGCGTCGGAGCAGGAGAAGGCAGGAGCGGTGATGCAACGTTGCATATTTCATAAGTTTCATTCGGGTGGTGCGTTAGATTACGTAGCAAGTGAAACATGCATGGCACCACCAATTGGCAAAGCAAGCTAATCTTGGCCAGGTGCAAAGGCTAGGCGTAAGAACGCACACATGTGGATAATGCAATGCAAGGGTGGTGGGGAGGCGGAATACAAGTCGGTGCAATAGCCACTTGTTTGGGTGAGCTCCAAGAAGGTTTCGTGCGAGGGCATCGCTCAGAGCGAGAATGACGATCGCTCGGGGCGGGCAGTGCACGAGGATTTCGTTGGTCACCAACATCGCGTTGCACTTACGCGATGGCGTGGAGCCGCTGGGACTGATCGTGCACGCGCGCTTGCGAACACGATCGGCGCCATGAAGGGCGCCGACGAGTGGGCGGCGGGCAGCGGCGCCGGCGACTTCGAAGCTGGCTTGCGGGAGGAGCTCGTGCTGCTCGGCCCCCAGCAGCAGATGAAGGCGCAGGCTGACGCGATCTTCGACTTCGACCACAAGGCGGTGGCCAATCCTGCTGGTAGGACGTCTTGCTTGGACGTCTGTGCAATTTAGCATGGCGGCATCTGCTCGGGCGACCCGCTGTTGGACAGCATCGCCAGGGCGAACAAGATGTTCTACCACCGCCTGAAATTGCGCAAGCTCGACTGCCCCGTGGTCGTCCGCATCGAGTGCCAGCTGCCTGGGTGCGACCTGGCGGTCGAGGAGCACTTCATGTCCAAGACGGTGGGCAAGGGCGACTTGGTCTGGCTGGCGCTCGCCCGACGAGCGGGAGGTGACATGGGCCTGGGGGTAGGGGGGGGGGGGGGGTGGTGCGGGGGGGAGATGGCGGAGGGAAGGGGGGGGGAGTCGGCGGGAACCCTGGAGGGGAAGCGGCGCAGGAGATCAGGAGGCCCCACGGAGGGGAGGTGGATAACACATCTGGGAGGAGGGAGGAGGAGGAGGAGGAGGAGGAGGCACCAGGATGGAGCTCAGGCTCAGCAGTGTAGTTATGTATGTTTGCGCTTCTCCCAGGTGATGCCGCTGCTGGCCCGCTTCCTGGAGATCGTTTTCTTCTTGCTGATGGCCCTTGCTCGTCGGTCGCGGCCACTTCGCGTTGCGTCTTGCGGAGGGTGGCTGCCCGAGCTGGCGACGCGGCGGCGGCTGCGGCAGCAGGTGTTGTCATGAAGGCGTTCTCCTGTGACTTGGGCGCCGACGTCGCCATCTGGCGCCACTCCGCGGCGGTCGCGGAGCCAGAGTTCGAATCGTCCTCCCTCGACCCCGATCTGGCCGCGATGGTCGGGGGCAAGGCGAAAGGGCCGTTCGGACATCATGGCTTTGCAAATGTTACGGTCAAGGATTCTTAGGAGAATGGTTTGAGCAATCACCAAAGGGCAACGGAATGGGCTGGGCTGGGAGGAGGAACGGGGGGAGGATGATGCTTTGCGAGCGAGGGCGAGTGTGGGGATGAGGATTTGAGATGGTGATGGTGGCGATGATGAGAATGTAGATGATGATGTTGATGATGATCTTCATGGCGTCGACGGCGGTTGCAACAGCGGTGGCGTCAGCGGGCGGCGAGCCAGCAAGCGGGGCACGGGGGTGAGCCAACGTAGTTGACGAGATGTGGCGAGGAGGGCAATGGAGGCAGGGAGGTGGGGGGAGGGCGGGTGGGCGGGGGGATGGGGTAGCGGACGGAAGCGGAGTGGAGTGGGATTGGAGACGAGGAGGCAAGTGAAGCAGAAGAGGGGACGGGCGGAGGAATAAGAACACGGTGAACACACTTCTGTTCGCACAGGTCTCCGCCCCGAAGTGCGCCCCCCCGCCCCCCCTTGTCGCGTGCCGACGCTTCTCGTCGGACGTCTGCCCACGGCCGCGGCCGCGCCCTTGGGGCGGGGGGAGTCTTTCGGGGAGGACGAGGAAGAGGAGGAGAGGAGGGCCCTAACCTTCTCCAGGTGTCGGTTGCAAGTCTGCGTCTTCGATTTGGGCGTTCGGCGGGGCCCGCCATGGAGAGGCGCTTTCTTCCCCGACACCCCCTGTGCCCAGGCCGTTTTATGAGGGCCAATCGCCGGCACCTCGCATGTAGCTCACATGTCCAACGCATTTCAAATTACAAGTTCATTTACACATTTTCCCTAACTGCTGAATGTGTCCACGACTGGTTCAAGTGTGACCACGATATATTCTACAATCCGAACGGACGTCGCCCCTCCCCAGTGTGAGTCCAGTGCGCGGGGGTCCTCGCACGTGCTGTCCCGTCTCCTGGCGAAGGGCCATACGATGGTGGTGCGGATGATTATGGTGTTGATGATGATGACGGTGATTCTAGTTCTGAGGACGATGAGCCTCGGTATCCCAGCCGAGGGGCCCTGCCGATTTACCGCTGTCGCTCAGCGGATGGGGCCCGAACACTCACCAGTGCATCCCCGCCGATGGGGGCTCCGCCGACGCACCTTCGTCTGGCAGCCGATGGGCCCGAACGGTTCGCCTCTGCCTCCCAGCTGAGTGGCCCGAACATTTCGCATTTGCCTCCCAGCCGATGGGGCCTGAACGATTCACCGCTGCCTCCCAGCCCAGGGGCCCGACCGACGCGCCTCCCAGCCGACGGGGCTCGAACGAGCCACCTCTGCCCCCCAGCCGATGGGGTCCGAACCATGCGCACCGTCCACTCAGCCGATGGCGCCGAACAAGTCACTTCAGCCTCCCAACCAGCCATGGGGGCCTGAACGGCTCGCTGCTGCCTCCCAGCAGAGGGGCCCGAACGACTCGCCTTCGCTATCCAACCGCGGTGCTCGAACAACTCACATCATGCAAAGATGAACCGTTCGGCCCCTCGGTTCCAGGTGGGGAGGTGCACTTCTCACAAGATGTCATCCCAATTCACCGTGCCACGGAGCCGTTGGGCCGACACACGCGACCCCCCTCTGGTGTCTCGCTGCGTGCGGACAGTTTAGCATGGCATATGGGCGGCACCAGAAGAGCATGAGTGCAGTAGGAAGCCGGCAACAAGCAAGTCCTCACGAGAAGCCCAGTTTTGAAGTGCTCAGACCTACAGATTGATCCTTGCGCCCTTCCGTGTGACCGTCCTTTATACTCCGCCTCTCCTCTGGCTTGCGTTTCTCTCCTCGGTTCCTTTTCTGCTTATATGTATATGTATATTATATATACATACATACATACATGCATGCATGCACACATACATACATACATACATACATGCACACATACATGTGTATTCATATGTATATATATATATATATGTATATATACACATAAATATATTTACATATATACATATATACATATATATATATATATATATATATCGTCAGCTCCTTTCCTCTCCTCTTCTCGCCTTCGTTCCTCTCCTCCCTTCTCTCTCTCTTTGCTGCTTCCTTGGCCCCTCCTTTTCCCCGGCCCTCCCGCCCTCCCCCCCTGGCCCTCCCCCTCTCTCCTTCTCTCCTTCCCTCCTTGGCCCTCTCCCCCTTCTCTCCTCCCTGGCCCTTCGTGCGCCGCGGCGGTTTCCCTCTCGAGACGCGGCGCCGCGCCGCGACGCCGCGCCGCGCTCGGTCGCGGCGCGCGCTGCCGCCGCGAGCGCTGGCCGCCGCGGCCGCCGCGGCGAGCGCCCAGGCCGCGAGCGAGGGGGCTGGGAAGGTGGGAGGGCGTCGACTCGCGGGACCGACGGAGGGGGAGGGAGAAGGGAGACGGATGAGGAGGGAGGGGGGGGGGGGGGGAGGAGGGAAGAGAAGATTATGAGGAGGGGGAGGAGGAGAAAAGGGAAATAAATAATGTAGGAGGGGGGAGGGGGGACAAGGGGGGAGGGGAGTGACAGATCCTGCGCATCTGAGGCGGGAGGACTGCAAAGGGGGCTGATTAATCCTAGCGAATTTCCAACTTCATCATTGTCCTTCGCTCTTCCTCATCGCCCTCCCGTCATTTTTCTCCTCACCGTTCCCCTTCTCATCCTTACTCGTGCTTCTCATCCTCCCTACCGCGGTCATGGTCATCCCCGTATCCTGTATCCCCGCGCGGGTTGAACCCCATCTTCTGCCGTCTCCTCATCATCATCCTCCTCTCTCTGCCCCTCCTCACTTCCTCCTGATCCTCGTCCTCATGTCCTCCGTCTCCAGCTTCTCACGTCAATCCCCACGCCCTCCCTCTCCCCTCTGTGCACTCCTGGCACTGCCTCTCCCTCCTTCTCCTCTCTCTTCGCTGCCTCGCCCCCCGCTCCCCCACCCCGCGCGGCGGCGGAGCGGGCCGTCGCAGGCCGTCGCGGCGGCGACGGCCCTTCACCCACCTGGCAGCGGAGCGGTCACCCACTCCACCCCTCCACCCCCCCCTCCCTCCGCGACCTCCTCATCCGTCATGTTCTTGCTTCTGCTGCTGCTGCTCCTCTTCCTCCGCCTCCTCCGACTCCTCCCATCCCATCCCTTATCCACCTCTAAATCGTCATCCTCCTTATCCACCTCCTCCTTCTCCTTCACTCGCCCCCCCTCCTCCACCTCCTCCTCATCATCCTCGCCATCCTTCTCATGCTTCTCCACCTCGTCCACTCGCTCCACCCCCGTCCTCCATCCGCCTCCTCATCCGCATCCCCATCCCCAGGCCCATCGCGTTCCTGTCCTCATCCTCATCCCTCCCTCATCCCCCCCCCCCCCTTCTTCCCATCCGCCTTTCCTCTCATTCGCCGAGCCGGCGACTCCGACCGACCCTCCTTGGTTTTTATCCGAGGCCACCCTCGGGCTGAGGGCCCCTCCTCAGCGAACCGCGAAATTGTCGTCCTTCTTCTGCATCTTCGCGCGCTTGAGGGCGAGGATCGAGTCCCAGCACCCAGTCGCCCTCCAGCAGCGCTTCTTGATGACCTGCTCGCCTCCACGGAGGAGAGAAACGCTCATAAGCTTGTTCCTCGTTATCTTCCTCCTCCTCCTCCTCCTCTTCTTCGCCTCTGCTCCTGCCCCCGCCCCCCCCATCCTCTTCTCCGCCTCTCCTCATCCCCATGCTCTCCATTTCCATTTCCTCCTCGCCGCATCCTGCTCACCTTGGATTATTCCCCTTATGTGCCCCTTGTCCTCCTGGCGACGACGGCAGCGACAGCGGGCCTTTCTCCGCCTCCGCGCCCTCCTCGCAGAGGCTGTCCTCGAATTTCTCGTCCTCGTCCTGGGCCAGGGGGGGCGTAATCTACTTTCCTGAACCCGATGTGCTAGCGCACCTTTCCCGGGCTCGTCACCAAACCTCCTGCGCCCTACCTTCCTCGTTCGCCCCCTCCCCCACCCCAACCGCCACCGACTCTTCTCTGTATGTTCCCTGACCGTCCTCCGAGCCCAGCTCGACCTCCAAGGGGGCGAGGTGCGGCATCACGCACGTGACCTTGCGCTTCAACACCTCGACCTCGAAAGGTTTGCACCACAAGCCGCGCGCGGGCTTCAGGGCCTGATCGCCCTGCCCCCCCCGTCGCACCGTTGCTACTCTCATCTCTCGAGTTCTCTTGGCCTCGTCATGTTCCTGCCCCGCCCGATCCTTTTCCTCGTTCTCCTCCTTCTCACCCTCCTCCTCCTTCTCCGTATCCATTCCCCCGTCCACTCCTCCTCCTCTTCCCCCTCCTCCTCTGTAGATTCCTCCTCCTCCCCCTCGTTCTGCTATCCTCCTCCTCCACGACCTCACTTTACCCCTTTTTTCGTCCTCCTCTGCTTCGCCGCCCCCCGCCCTGCAAAGACGCCGCCGTCGCCGTCGCCCCTGCCGCCGCGCCAGGGACATGGGCGGCCTCCACTTGCGGCGACGGGGGGGCGCCTATCGGGGGAGGGGGGCCGAGGATGGGACGGGCGCAAGGGTGGCCCTCGGACGTCGCTTGGGGAGTGGGGGGGTTGGTTGGGGGATTGGGGAGCGGGGGATTCGGGGATTGGTTGAGAGGCCCAAGGAGGGATTGGTTGAGAGGCCCAAGGGTGCCATCTCTGACGATCGCCATGCTGTTCACGGATGGCCCTTTAACCCCTGTCCTACGACTCTCCTGACAGCTGCCTTGTATTTTCTTGCCGCTATTCTTCCTGTCCATATGACGTATCCTCCTCCTCAGCCTCCTCCTCTCCTCCTTCCCCTCCTCCTCCTCATCATCCTCCTCCTCGCCCCCATCCATGCCCCCCGTCTACTTTCACTTGCACCTCGCGGACTTATGTATCCGCTTCTTGTTTTCTTTTTTTCTTTTTTTTTTTTTCTTTTTCTTTTTTCTTTCTTTTTTCTCCCTCTCTCTCTCTCTCTCTCTCTCTCTCTCTCGCTCTCTCGCTCTCTCTCCCTCTCTCTCTCTCTCTCTCCCTCTCTCTCTCCCCTCTCCTTCCCTCTCTCTCTCTCTCTCTCTCTCTCTCTCTCTCAATCTCTCCCTCCCTCTCTCTCTCTCTCTCTCTCTCTCCCTCTCCTTCCCTCTTTTTGTTTTTTCTCTCTCTCTCTCTCTCTCTCCCTCCCTCTCTCTGAGTATCTCTCCTCTCGCTCTCCTCTCGCTCTCGACGTCGACCCCGCCTCGGCTCGACCCATCGAAGCGTCGACGCAAATATGTTTTATCGCCCCGAGGCCCCGAGGACAGGGTCGCAGCCGCCGCTGCGCAACACGGCGCGCGCACGACCTGGGCGCACCGCGCCCAACGCACTGCCATCAATTGGTCTGGTCCACCGTCGGCGGCGGAGTGCTTGAGCTCGAAGGCGGCTCATTCGTCAGCCAGCGCGGCGCAGGCCCACCCGACGAGCTCGATCCACTAGAGCCCCCACGAGGCACGCGAAGATCAGTAGCTCGAAGGCCGAAGTCCTTTGGGGGCACAAACGGAAATTCTCAACCCCTTCGGCTTAGCCCCACCGTGGTGCACCCCCCCCGCCTAACCACGCCACCCCCCGTCCCACGCACCCTCCTTCGCCCACTTGCCCTGTGCGAACTTCGACGCGACAACTGGAAACTGGGCGGCTGCGCGCCGCATGGTGTCCGTGTTGCCGACGATGATGCGAGTGTCGAACCTCTCGCCTGCGTTCATGCGGTTCAGGTGCTCCTCCGTCAAGCGGTGCACGAACACGCCGTCGATCTTCCACTCCACCCACCACGTCTTGTCCTCCTGAAAATGGGTGCCGAACCAACATCTCCAGCACCGCCATCATTGCCCCCCCGCCCCCCGTGCGTTCAACCGTCATCCTTGTTCTCGCCTTCCTTCTCTCCCCCATCTCCTCCTCCTCCTCATCTTTCTCCTCCTCCTCCTTCTCATCCTCCTCCTACTCATCCTCCTCTTCTTTCTCCCCCTCCCCCTCCGCGCCCTCGTGCCTCTTCCCCCGCATCGTATCCGCATCCGATCTATTCCTCTTCGTTATCTTCCTTCTCCTTCGCCTCGCCATCGTCTCTGAGATCACCCCTGGCCCCCCACGTCCCCCTCGTGGTTGCATATTCTTCCCCTCGCCGTTACCTCGTCATCTGCCGTTCGCCCCTGGCTCCTTCGGCTCCACCTCAATGGCCCGCTCGCTAGGCGGGTCGCCGAGGACCCCGAAGACGAACGGCCCCATCCATCCATGGACCAGAAGGAGGAGCCACCCGCCGTGGGACTCGGCCTGGGGCAGCAGGCAACGGACGACGCACAACGATAAGACCTACGCCGGCGACGGTGCAACGACGACGACAACCACGAGCCCAGACGAGCCAGCCACGCATGTCGGGCAGCATGTCGGCGATGGAGGACTCCTAGACGAACGACGACGATCACGACTGCCCTCGGCATGAGAAGGAACGCCGCGAGAACCAGGACATGGCAGATAGCCCGACATCATGAACGGATTTAGGAATTCCCAGCAGCCTGGCTGGGGGAGGCGCATCTTCGGACCCGGGGAGGCGCATCGTCTTCTGAGGCGCCTGGCAGTGGCAACGATACGACACCCCTCCTTTCCATGCTATGATCCCTGCTCTTGCTGATGCCCCTGCTACTGCGCTTGACTTTACGCCACTGCCGAATATGGCATGATGCTTGCGATTGTAAGGCGCCTGCTAATGGTGTATTCCTGCAGCATGAAGCGCCCGTGACGTTCGCTGCATGTCTCAAAGACAAAGTGCCGCGCCTGCATACCGCCAGCATCAACGCTCCGCTTCACGACGTCGCGGTGCACGTCGTCGCCGTTCGTGATCTGACACCGCCCCAGCAGAAGAAACTACTGAGGCAGGCGGGCACGCGTAGCAGGGTAAGCGAGAAAGAGCGGCCATGGGAAAACAGGAGCTGGGAAGGCAACGCTGCCAATGGAAAGGCAAACTGAACTGATATGGAGGGAAGGCAAGGCATATAAACGCAGATAGGCTTAGGGCGTAGAGCGTCTGAGAGAGAGCGAGAGAGGTTGAGACCCAGAGACAACCGAAAAGAGTCAGAGGTGATAGGCGGACTTCGCTCGACTAGGGGGGGGGCGACGACTCGACTAGGCAAGCGAATTCGGTGAAGGCCAATCTGAGTTCACCCCCTCTCCCTCCACGCGCCAGGACAGCATCGACGAGGGCGTCGGGCGCGCCGAGCTGAACTTGAGGACTGGACTTGCCTCGGGCGGGCATGGGTAAACAGGAGGAGCTGACGAGACTCCGAGACAACCACCCAGGCGCGGCCCAAGCAGCGCCCCCCCCCCTGCCCCCGCCTGCTCGTCGTCGCCAGCGGTGTCGCGCGCGATCTCCTCCTGAGCAGCCGCCGAGCCAGCGGGGTCAGCATCTTCTTCTGCGCCGCCAGGGGGCTCGGGCTCGGACGACGAGTCGAAGGCAGAGTCCTTACGGCCCCCCCTCAGCCCATGCGCATGAGGATCGGGCTCCAGCGAGTCTGGAGGTAGAGAACCCTGCGTGTCGTCGAAGAGGGGGTCCTTGAACGGGCCCATCGCAGGAACGAGCTCAGACTATCGAGCCGCGCGCTTGGCCCCGCAAAGAAAAGAAGCAAACCAACCTCGAGCAAACCAAGCTACAGACAAACAGCACAGGGCTTGGGGGATGAAGATCGATGTTCGCTGTGATCTCTACAGGGGCTGGTACCTACGTGGGGGGTGGCCTTGCCGCGTGCACCTCAGGCGAGGCCCGCCCCCTCCCTTGGAACAAGGTGGCGTGATCTGGGGTCTGAACAATGAACAATGGGATGGTCATCTTCCCCCTCCTGGCACCTTCAGACACCTCAGGGGGTCGCACGTCGAGAAGCGAGAAACTCGGCAAGGCCGAAAGCAATTGCATGCGGCAGAACTTGCCCCGCCCCCGTTTGCCACCCCCCTCCAGGAGGACAGGGGAGGAGGAGGGGAGGTGAGAGGGGGGGCAGGGAGTAAAAGAGGAGGAGGAGAAGGAGGAGAGGAAAAAGGAATAGCAGGATGACATTGACTGAGGAGGACCAGGAGGATGCGGAGGAGGAAGAGGAGGGCGAGGGGGAGGGGGGAGGGAAGAGGAGGATGAGGAGGGGGAGATGAGGAGGAAAGGAACGACGACGAGAAGCGAGGCAAGCAGCAAGGGAGAGAGAATCGCCAGGCCTTCTTCGGCCTGGCCAGCCGCTTGGCCTTGCCCTTGCCCTTGGGCTTGGCCACTGCCTTCGGCTTCGGGACAGGGGCCACCAGCCAGCCCGGGCTGAAGTCCGTCCTCAATGGGTTCATCCAGTGACTCCCCTCGACGTACAGCTTGGGCGGCTCCCACCCATTGCTCACCGTGTACCCTGCCTCTGGGCCCTCGTCCTTCGGGCCGTTCAAGCTCAGGCAAGATCCTGCGGGCATGTGCACGACGGAATCAGCTCACAACAAAGAAACATGCCCCATCGAATTGCACCTATGTGGCCAAAAACTCCCCCCGTGAGAATCACCGAATAGCAAAACCATTTTCTCGATAGTAGGTCGTTCCTATTTTCCTTAGATGTCCCCTGTAATGCATTATCTCAACTAGCATGTTGTCCTTCCTCAAACTACCGTATGTTCACACTTAGCATCGGCTCACACAAAAAAAAAAACTGAATCCTGTCTCTCACGGCCCCAATGAAAGATTTCCCTTGCACATCGCCCCCTCATCATGCTGATCCCCCCTCATAGCCCCACATCGCTACAACAAACCTAGCTCCTCTGCTCATGTAATTCGCCGTGTCGACGTCAATCACCTTCCCGAACATTGGGATCGTCAATTCTCCGATGTCTGCGCCGTGCCGCTCCAGGATCCACTTCGCCTTCTTCGGGCCATCGTCGGCGACGGCATCCTGGGGGGCGCAGGATTCGGGCGGGGATGGCATGGACAAGTATGAGGGATGTGGGTCGCACGATGTCTGGGCTGCGCGAGTAAAATGCATGCGGTGGGGGTGCGCATGCAAGCAATGCACCCTTTTCACTTTCGAGATGAGTAAACAATCCTGCTCGTCCTCTTGCTTGCTCTTCTTTTTCTCCGTGGTCAGGAAGATGTTCGAGCCCTTGTGTCCGTATTTGTACGGTTCCTCCTCGGATGTCTTCTTCTTCTTCTTCGTCTCACCAGTCTCCTCAGTGGTCGTCTGCCGCGAAGCCGAACGTGACGACGCGACCGAGAATGGCGACCGCGGCTCCGCTGGCACGATCGAGTCGGCTGAACACCCGCATGCGTCATCTGGCAACAATTCCCCCAATTCTTTCTCCAATTGCTCGTCTATGGAAACGGGGATTTCGTGCATGCCGTAAAACTGGATGCCGAACTCCGTGATCTTGCTCTGCACAGCATTGATCACCGCCTTCTGCCACAAAGCAATCTCTGCCCCACTCATCTGCTCCTGCCAGACATAAGCAATACGATGGGAGAACAAAAGGGGAGGGCGCGTGCGACTGAAGTGGCACAACTGCCACGGCCATGCGACATCTAAGTCAAGGTGCTGCTGAAGCCCGCCAAGCCAAACTTGATCGAGAGGGAAGCAGCAAGGCGGCCGAGGAGGGGGGGGGGGACCACGCCCGCGTTGCGAGAGGGACTGGCGCGATCCTTAGCCATGGTGCCGTTCCAGTGGCCCAGCAAGGAGTGGTCGGGCGCGGCCTTGATGAACGCGCCGCCCTGCTTGCCCTCGTCGTCGCCCGCTGCGCCGCCGACGTCAGCAGCTATGCTCGCGCGCCCACTGGCGCTGGAGGCGGCATTCAACATTGCATATTTCTTGCGCCCCTCATCTGCTCTCCTTCCTCGCTCTCCTCCTCGCACACCCCCCCATCATTATTGCCTTCCTTCTCTCCCTCTCCCTCCTTCTCCTACCGTGCGTATCACCCTTGCCCTCTTCCTTCTTCTCCTCCTCCTTCCAACTCATCCTCCTCGTTCGCCTCCTCATTCCTTCTTTCCGTCCACCGTGCTGTCGTGGCTGCGTGACTGTCTGGACTGCCTGAGCGCCTGGACGCATCGCGCTACTTTCCGTTGCCTCTGCCCTTCCACTTGCCAGGGCCCTTGCCCCGAGGCCCACTGCCCCAACCCCTGGCCCATGATCGAGAGGCGGCAAGGGAAGGGGGATGTGCGAATACGGAAAGAGAGAACGAGGGAGAGCGAACAGACAAAGGCCGCTGGACAAGTTCAGCATGCATGGGAGGGCGGAGGGGGGGATAGCAAAACAGCGAGTAAGGCAGGGTGGGCGATGGACAAGGCCGAGCAGAAACATGGTGTCTGTCCTGGCTTTGGCCTTGGCCCTCTCGGCCTCAGGAGGCACCAGCGAGCGCTTCCACTTGCGGCTGAGCGCCATCCACATGTCGTTCATGGCCAGGCTCGCCTCCATCGCGCCTGCATTCTCCTGCTGGGGTTGGGGGACGGAGCCCAGGACGAGTGACAATGTATTTCCGAGCTTCTTGCCAAGCGAGAAAAAGGGGTCAAAGTTTTTTTTTGGGGGGGGTCTAGGCGCCGCCTCGGATATGTTTCCAAGGCCCGCCTGCCCCCTTCAAAAGCCAATGCATCTCAAGTTCTCTCAGTGGTGCCCCCTGTGGCGCCCCTGGTCGAACTGCGCCATGATGGCGGCCGCCATCTTCTGTTTCTCCGCGGGCAGGGCGCCCTCGCCCTGGGACCCGGGCCACTTGAAGCCCTGGCTCTGGATGTATTTGTTCTCCAGGGTGAAGGCCCGAATCTTCGCGGGGTCGCTCAGCGCAGAGATCGTCTTGAGCAAGACGCCCTTGCGCTGGGCCACGCTCTGGGGGTCAGCAGAGACCAGCCAGTTGCAGAACAATGTCACTTCCGACATCATGTGCGTGAAAACCTAGCAGGGGTCGCCACGAGAAACTCCACTCGCCCCCCCCCCCCCGTGCGATCGCGCCCTTGGACGAGAAGAAGGGGTAGAGAGGTGGGCAAACCGAAGCGCGGAGGAGAAGGCGCATGGGGCTCCTCATCCTACGCCCCCCCCCCACCCCTACCCTTCTGCTCGTCTTCCATTGCTGTCGCCCCCTTCCCTCCGTTTCCCCCATCAGCGCCCCTCCCCTTTCCTCCCATATTCCCTGCGTGCTCGTTTCAGCCCTCCCTGACGCGAGCCTCGGGCCACTGCGTCGGTCTCTTCGGGCTGTCGGTGACCAGCTGCTCGGCCTGGACGCAAGTGGGGGATGCTGGGCTCAGGCGAGCAGTCAGCTCCGTCAAGAAGCGGTGCATCACTGGGCTCAGGTACGTCCTCATCTCCAGCAGCGGGCCCTGTCTCACCTGCGGGAAGCCAGAGAAGGACAGCGAGGACGAGCAGGAAGATGATGGCGAGGATGCGGAGGAGAAGGAGGAGAGAAGCGGGAGGGGATAATACGGACGATGAGGAGGAGGAGGGAAGAGAGGAGGAGCCGACGAGGAGGAGGAGGGAGAGGAGGACGAAGCGGAGACGGAGGGTGACGAGGAGGAGGAGGAAGGTGAAGAGAAGGAAGTGTAGGGGAAGGAGGGGGGGGGGGGGGATAGGGTGAACTATAGGATGCGGCCGATGATAGGGGAGAGGAGCAGGCCGATGAGGAGTAGCATGAAGAGGAGGAGGGGGGGGGGGAGAAGAAGGAGGAGAAGCAGCTGCAGCAGCAGCGCAGGCAATTGCCCAACTGAGACTTCCAAGAGGAGCAACACCCGCGCGCACGCCTGACACTGCTGAAGACCCAGCGACGTGACAATGTACAGAATGAGGCTTGCCCTCGAGGACCCCAACCTGAGCATGTCGCAGTTGGCCTCAACCAAATCAACCACCGCAAGGTTGTGCGAGAGGGCGCCCACGTGGCCGTGCTTCTTCACAAGATCAACGAGGCGCGCGGCGCTGTCCCATTCCGCAGGGGTCCTGGCCATGACCTGGCCCATCGCCTGGCAAGAAAGCCAGGAAAGCAACGCCGTGGGATGACAGAGAGGAAACGTAGAACCAGACTGGCGTAGAGCGGGGGGCAGTTTCATCAGATGAGCGCCACCTCAACAACGCGCGAAGCATGGCGCATGGGGTTTACAGCGACTAGACACGGGAGTTCACATGGGCGCACATGTCCAGAGAGACAACTCAATGGAGGCCACCCTAAAGAAGGACATGCGCATGGCGAGCACATGTTGGGCCCCCGCGCCGCGCGGAGGAGGCCACATCGGGATGGAGAGGGGTCGCGCAAGCACGGCAGCACAAGCGCAGCACGGGAAGAGGAGGTCAACGGCACATGAAAAAGGAAACATTGGCCGATCTGCCTTCTCAACCAAGCAGTCGAAGGCGGCGCCCTCGTTCGGAAAGCTCCCGCCGCTTGAAGCCAACGTGCCGAAGATCCCCATCATGGCCCCGTTAAGCATCTCGGCAAAGCACGCCAGCAGCATGGGCATTTTGGTGAAAGCCTGCCAGGGCGCGGTAGCAACAATAACTTCACCCACCCAACCCTCCTCGACCCCTTGAACCCCCGGGCAGCGCCTCCTGGCTTCGCACGAAGTCCCACAAGGCCAGCAGCACCGCGTCCTCCTCCTGAACCTGCTCGAGCAGATCTGCAGCTGGAACGGCAGTCCCGCCATCCGCCTCGGCGAAGCTGGCATCCATCGAGGCGTCCTCCAACGCCTGCGCTGAAAGGAAAGCAATCCCCCCCCCCCCCCCCTATCCTCATCCACATCCTCCATCTCATCCTTCTCCTCCTCCACCTCCCCCCCGTTCTTCTCCCCCCTCGTTTCTCCGTCTCGCCCTCCGCTTCCTCCCCCCGCGCTCCTCCTCATGCCCTCCAAATAGCTGGCCTCGCTCATCATCGGTGCATCCTCTCCACGCTCTCGCGCGGTACTTCCCAACTCCCGTCGCCGAAAGGGAACGCTGGGAGTTTTCGTGCCCCAGGCCACCCCCCCATTCAATTGAGCCGAGCTCAGTTGCAATATTAAGTTGCCCATGCCCGCAGTGTTGAAGGAGGGGGGGAGGCCACCTTGCCGATGTCCTTCTCAGCGAGCACCTGCGCGTGCAAGGCGGAAGTCGGGGTCGACGGCCTCGGCTTGAGCTGCGTGGCGCCGCAGATGTGGCGCTTGAATAGCATCCGAAGCTGCGCCCACCCAGCGACAGTCCTGCGGCGCGCTACGCCCTACCCCCCAAGCCAATCTCGTCACGGGTCCGCCACCGCGCGTCTGGGCAGCTGAGCGAAGGGGGGGGGGGGGGGCGGACTGAAGGCCAGGCGAGGGCGCCCAGGATGCGGGCGCAAGAAAATCCGAGGCAGGCTGCAAGCATAAGGGGCGCACCAAGGAGAAGGTTCAACGGAGGGGAAGGAAGGGGGGGGGCGCGGAGAAGATGAAGGGCAGGGGGGCATGATGAGGGAAGGATGAAGAGGGCAGAGGACATCGAGGGCGAGGGCGAGGCGAGGCCTAGGAGGAATAGGAGAGATGAGAAGCGTCAGCGCAGAGAGAAGAGGGGGGGGAGGAGGGGGCGAAGAAGGGAGAGGAGAAGGCGGAGGAAAGGGAGAGGAAGAGGAAGAGGGAGGGATGAGGAGGGGCGAGGAGGAAGAGGAGGAGAAGGAGGAGGACAAGGAGAGAGGCGGGGATGAGGAGGAGGAGGAGTAGGAGGACGAGAAGAGAAGGGAGGAAGGGGGCGGCAGAGAAGGGGGAGGTCAAACAGGAGGGATCGCCCCGCAAGGATCCTGGACTCGCCGTCGATCGAGACCTCGACCTTGCCATTGAAGATCCCCCAGAGCGCGGCCATGCGCATGCCCTGCACGAGCTCCTGGGTCTCGGAGCCGCCAGCCTTTGGGGATGCGGGGCCCATGCTGCTGTCGCACCTTACCCCTCTCCCCCGCCCACCCCCCCTTCCATCCTCCCTCCCCCTTCCTCCTCATCCTGCCTACCTCCCCCCCCCCCCCTCTCCCCCCCCCCCCCCCCCCCCTCCTCTATCCCCCCTCACCCCCCCCCCCCCCCCCCCCCCCCCCCCCGCCCCCCCCCCCCCCCCCCCCCCCATCCATCCTCACTCCTGACCTGCTCCCGTGTTGGCATATTCCTTCCCCGGGGATCCCACAGGGAACCTTCATCAAGAAGGGCTCCGTCTCGCAGGGGAAGTCTAAGAAGTTCTTCTAATTCGCGTCGTCGTCCTCTTGAGGAGCCGTCGTGGGCGTCTCCTCGATCCTCTTGGCCTGGTCTCTCAGCTTCCTCTCCTTTTTCAGCTGCTTGGTGACCATCTGGCGGACCAACTTGAGGCGGCACTTCTCGTCGAGGACCTTGCCCTTGTTCTTACGGCCCCCGATGAACGCGTGGACCTTCGCCTTGTCCTTTTCTTTGCTCTCCTTGAGTTGCCTCTTAGTCTTGCTGACCTTTTCGGCGTGCTTCTTGTTGTCCTGAGGATGGCGCGACGCAGAATCATTTGCCTTGCCTCCTCCTCCTGCCTTCCTCCTTCTCCTCCTCCTCCTCGTCCTCGTCGTCCTCCTCATCCTGCCTCCTCCTGTTCCGCCTCCTCCTTCTCCTCGTCAGCCTTCCCCCCCCCCCCCCCCCTGCTCATCCCCGCCTCCTCCTCCTCGTCATGATCGCCCTCCCCCCCCCCCCCCCCTCCCTCGTCATCGCCCTACCAAGTCTCCCGCATGCGGCGGTCCTTCTTGACCAACTTGATTGCCTTGCTGTCGTCCATCGTCGCGAAGAGGTGCTGCAATTGCGCCGGCGTCGGTCTTGCCGCGGGGAGAAGAAGCCCTTCTGGCAGGAGAGCGCAAGCACCCCATCCTTTCTTGCCAGCGCGGGGCATCCGCAGACTGATCGCGTCTACGATGAAGTGTTTGCGGCGGGCGCCCTTCAACTTCCTCGGGCGCCATAGGGCGCCATTGATCGGGGGGGGGGGGGGGGGGGCGGCAGAAGAAGGACGAGGAGGAGGAGGGGGAAGAGGAGGGAGAGGAGGAGAGGGAAGAGGAGGAGTAGGCAGAGGAAGGGGGCCACGAAGCAGGCAGGAGAAGGAGGAGGGAGGAGGATGAGGAGGGGGAGGGGGGAGAAGGACGGAGGAGAGAGGGGAGAAGGAGGAGAACGACGACGACGACGATTTTAGCCCGCGGGTCTTGAAGATCACGGACGCGACCGAAGTGATCCTGTCATATTGGATGGCGGCCTGGTCTGTCAGGTCCACCTCGTCCATGACCCTCGCAGTGAAGGCCTTCCAGACCGTGGCGCCCTGCATCTTGCTTGTCAGCAGGTTCGTCTCGTCCACGATAGTTCTCCCCGCCTGGGCAATGAAGACAGAGAACGACGACGACGAGTGCAACGAGACAAACGATTTCTTCATCATGTCCTCCTCCTTCCGCGGGCCATCGCTGCACTCTGCCTTAGCGCCTCTCTGCGCGCAGGCTCGCCTCATATTGCCCCCCATCCGAAAGGTGCCATCAGGGCGAAGACGACGGCGAAGAGAAAGACGACGCGGGGCGCGGAGGAGGAGGACAGGTAGAAGAAGGAGGACAAGGGGAAGGAGGAAGAGAAGCTTGAGGAAAAGGAGGATCTTGAGGAGAATGACCAGGAGAGAGCGACGTAAGGAAGAAGAAGAAGATGGAGGATATGGATGAGAAGCAGCAGCAGCAAAAGAGAAGGCCACTTCTGGGAAGAAACTGGAGGTCTGCTCTAAGTGGTGGTAGTCCTTGAACCGTCCTGGGAAGAACGCGTTCGCGATTTCGAGCTTGCGCGCGCCCCTGAAGGCAGCGGTCGTGACCCCGTTCGCCCACCCCATCGCGCGCTTCTTCTTCATCCAGGCCGCCTCGATCGTGACGCAAGAACGGTGGACCTGGGCAGCGAGGGGGATCACAAGATCAGCAAGGAGGGAGATGAGTTAGACAATGTTGCGATCCCAAAGAGAGGTGTAGCACAGGGAGGCGACCGCGGGGGGGACTAGCACCTACAGGTGGAATGGGGTTGGGGATGGTAACATCTGAGACGCAAAAACACGCCCCAAACAATCGCGGACCAGCAGGATATCACACTCACCGCCCCTGCCCCCAAACATCACGTGAACAATGCGGTTCTGTCGATGCAGCTTTTGGACGGTGTTCTTTCTCGGCTTCCGAACGTTCCTACGTTTTCCTCGCGACCCCCTTCTTCCCTCCCGCATCTTTCCTCCCCCTCCTGCCCCCCCTTCCTTCTCCCCCCTTCCTCCGTCCTTCCCCCATCCCTCCTCGCCCCCCTCCTCCCTCCTGCGGCTGCCCGCCCGCTTCGCGCGCGCCCCTGGCCTCAAATACAGTCACTTGCGTGGCCTGATTGTTCACGCTGTTGCCGAAGTCAACCAGAAACTTGCACGCGTACTTGGCCGAGCTCCGAGAGTACCCCTGGGCGCAGAACCCAGGCGAACGAAGGGGCCAACCACGAAGGGCCTGCCCCCACGCACATCACGGTGCACCCCCCAGGGCCCCTAACATCTAGCCGAGTTATAAGCCAAGTGGCGCCCCCTCATTCCCCCTGCCCCAAGTTACGCATCCCCCCCCCTAAAAAATACACCATGCTACGCCCATGCGATTTGCATCACCCCTCATGGCACCTTGCTGTTGGGCACTCCAGCCTGGATGGACTGCTGGATGGCGCGGTTCGCCTTGTTCTTGTCGTCGCGCCACGCCATCTCAGCGCCCTGGAGGAGCGTTCCCCAGTGCAGGGTCTCGAAGCTGTCGTGCGCAGCCTTTCGTGGCAACAGGCATGATGAAGGGGTGGAACACGAGGGGGGGCGAGCTCATCACAAGATAGCCCACGCACCGAATCGAGAGAATGGAGAAAAACGATAAATGGCAACACGACGGCGCATACATGAATGAGTGGCGAGACAAAGCATGCAAACGCCCACGCATCGCATGCCGTCGTGGGGGCATCTATCCTAACGTGTCCCTCCTCCCCCATCATATCCTGCTATATCCACCCTCCTCATCCTGCCCCCACCCCCCCTTGGCCTCCCCATCATGCCCCCCCTCCCCCCTCAGCCCATCTCATCCTATGATCCTCCTGCTGCCCTCCACTCCTCCTCCTCATCATCCTCCTCCTCACCCCCTGCCCCCTCTCCATCCCAATTTCTAGCATTCCGATCGCCTCGTCTGGGTCCTGCGCGACCCACGCGCCTCCGCGCAGGTCGACCAAGATGCCGACGCTCTCGACGGACTGCTTGCGCTGGAGGAGCGAGGCCGCGTCGCCTGGGCAGACAGATAGAATGTGGGAGGGGGGCAGCTAAGGGAACGACGGCGACAGGAAGGGAACGCCAAAACAAGCTGACCTCAATCTCAATGGCAGCCCAATGGCAACGACAATGAGGAATCGAGGAAGACGAAGGAGATAGAGATACATGGACACAATGGTTGCGACTTGATGTCCCAATGCTGCCTCGGCCTTCCTTGTTGGCAGGGTGGCGCCTCGTGGACCAGCCCCCGTTGGCCTTCGCGAGGGCGAGCCTGAAGTCCCTATGGACGAGGCACCCCGGCGTGGCGTCGATCCTCCTGCGCTGGCCAGACAATAGCCCTCCTGCCAAGCTCAGCCCCCCCATGACACCCGCAAGGCTGACAACCGAATGTATGCTACCACCCAATAGGCCCGGGGCATGCCTTATCTGGCCCGCACAAAAGGGACATTGTGAAAATGGGATAGCCCCAAGATCTCGATGGGCAGCGAGTCGGGCTTGAACAACTCGCTGATGCGCTCGTAGCCATCATCCTCCCCTGTTTTGAACAGGGCGGACGCGGTGACTCCATCGCGGAACTCCGCGAGCGTGGCCACCACCGCTGGCTGCTCGGTCATTGATCCTCACTGGGCGGCTGGAAAGCTAGACCTAAGAAGTGGACATGCCGATCGCAAAGGGAACATCCAGCGGGCATATAATTCAGCGCCCCTACGCACAAGCCCAAAAAGCGAGTGCCCCACGCCCCGTCCAGAAGAACCGTTGCCGATAAACCTGGAGACTTCACAGGACTGTCGTGGACTCCATGTCGGCGACGAGTGGGCTGGTGAAGACGCCGACGAGGAAATGATTGCAGCGCGTACCCTAACTGATCACAGCAAACGATGGCATTGCAGGACCGCGCCCTTTCGCACTGGAATCGCACGCACGCGTACCCGAATGAACTACGACTAAGGCGCAGCACAGGCGCACGCAGCACACACTCGAACGAGCTGTTCACACGAGCGCGCTGCAAACGACGTGTGCTACAGCATGGCGACCTGCAAACAGACCAAGTGAACATGCGCACTTCGGCAAAGGTTTCGCATAGCTGCTGAACGCCCGCGCGCGATATCGCGCACGATGGTCGCATTGCGTTTGCGATCGGCTGCAACGCGCGAAACGCACTCAAAGTTGAAATTGAAACCGATATGTTTGTTTTATGCGCGAATAGTTTTCTGTTTTTTCGCGTGTATGTTTTGTTTTTGGAAACATTCGTCGCCGAAATCAACGACGCCATGTAGCCAGGCACGCGTCCATGCGTCGGCGCAAGCCGCCCGACGCACGTCCGTGCGTCGGGCAACCTGCCCGACACACGTCCGCGTGTCGGGCAGCCTGCCCGACGCACGGCCGTGTGTCGGGCAGCTTACCCGACACGCGGACGTGTGCCGGGTGAGCCGAAACACGTCCGTGGGTCGGCCCACCTGCCCGACACGCGGCCGTGTGTCGGGCAACGCTTCTTCTGGTTATGGACCCCGCACCCACCCGACACACGTTCGTGCGTCGGCCCACTTGCCCGACACACGGCCGCGCGTCGGGCAACGTTTCATGCGGTCGGGGGCCCCGCGCCCACCCGACACATGGACGTGCGTCGGCCCTCTTGTCCGACGCGCGACCGTGCGTCGGGCGACGCGCCCATGCGCGCGTACCCCAACCACGCCCAACGCACCGACGTGCGTTGGGCACACATCGCACCGCGCACCTTGGGCTTGACCAACGGCCCCGTCGCGCGAACGCGTGGCGGGCGCGGCGCGCCATGCCCGCGACCCAACCACGCGGCCGACACATGGGCGTGCGTCGGCCACGCCTCGCGTGCCGCATACGTAGCAGCGTCCGCGCACCACGACCCCAACACACCATGCGAGCCCACGGCGCACCAATGTGCTGACCGCAGAGCCCGACACACCCTCGCGCGTCGGCTCTGTCCCGGGGCGCGCGGCCGCATGTGCAACACGCTGCCGCCAGACACATGAACCACCACAACCCGCCGACACACGGCGAACGTTTATCAGCGCGCCCCAACGCACCCAGCCGTCATCCAACACCCCCACCGCACCATCGAATGCCAACCGCGGGGCCCACGGCATGCTCATGCGTCGGGTGCGGCACCCGACGCACCGATGTTGTCGGGCGTCGCCATCAACGCGTGACCGCGGGGGCGTCGCGCCCACCCCGCGTGCAAACGTTGTTCGCCTGATGCCGCGCGGCGCCACGCGCTTGGAACCGACGGCATGCGCAATTACAACGCATGCCATCCCGCATGGGCCGCGCGCGCAACATTTGGCCAGCCACGCGGTCGCGTTGGTAGCCCGCCCAGGCATGTGCACTCGCTTTGCGCAACGCCGCCCCGCGCGACGCAAACGACGATGGCCCCACCTCGTGCTGGCCACCTGACCGCGCGCTCAGGTCGCGGCATGGCGCGCGCGCACAACCGAACCAACGCGCTCGCACGACGTGCGCAACCCAACACCAGAACGGTGGAGTGCGTTTGCCCCGCCGAACACCACCCCTTGAGTGATGCGCATGCCAACAAGTGGCCGACGCCCGCCACGTGAAACAACGGTCGGGCCAACGCACGCGTTGCAACCAACGCACGCGCCGCTCGCCCCACGCGATCGCATTTCGCCCTGGACCCCCCCTGCTCTTTGCAAGCCCAGCGCTACCCCGTGCGCGCAGGGCGCAAATGGTTTTCTCGCGTGCACAACGCGCAACGCCATGCTCAACTGCACACGTGCGGCACACACATGCGCGCACCGCGCCATGCGCGTGTTGCGAGCGCACGATGCAGGAACCCCCTCGGAATGCAGATACGCAATGTGCGTTGCGCGGGCGCGCCCTCGCGGCAACAACCTTGCGCGTGCCCAGCAGGCGTGATGTGCGCAATGTGCGTGCAATGTGCGCGCGGGGGGGCGTCTGCGTCGTTCGGCTGACCCGAGTCGACGAGCGCTGCGCGTGCACTCACGATGCCCGTGCCACGCGCGTTATCAATTGATGCGGGTCCTGCATTAACGCCGCCGCCATTCCTCAGGAATACAGCGGCCTGCGCGCGGCCGCATGCACGTTGGCTTGCAGCAGCGATGAACACGTTGCCCCGCATCACGCACGGGTTGCCCGCGAACCACGCCGTTGTACATTAACAGTGGGTGGCCTTTGCTTGCAATCATAGACTTGTTGATCCGATCGCCCCCCGATATACGATGAGCAGCGAGGGTCGGCCCCGATCTCGCGGCGATCGCATGTACTACGCCGATGGCGCCCGCCGATCAGAACCGCGATGCTAAGGCCACTGCTAATTCTGCATGCGGCGCGTCGGGCGCCTCTACCTGCGGGAGCACGCGATGCAAACGAACGCGCCAAAGTCTGCTCCGTCCAGGTCTACCGCTGCGCATGCGTAGTGGCATGCGCTGTGGCACACTGTGCAAACGAAGTAGTCGTTCCAGGGGGGCTTGTTGTACGCATCCTTCAGCGCACCCTTGCACATGACGCATCCTCCGAAGCTAAGCTCTGCAGGACGGGGGCCGCAGAACATGGTTACTTCGGCGTGGCCCTTCAAACGCAAGCACCACTCAGGCATCAGGGGGCGTTCCGCTTTGCCCCCAGTGGTTTTGATCATGCGGACGCCAGTGTCCCGAATGATGATCTCCATCGGGGCGTCGGCCATGCTGATCTTTTCCGCCTGGAAGAAGACAATTGTTTTGACTCTGTTGAGGTGGTCCAACGCAATCTCGCGACCCTGGCCAACCACTGCGCCCCACCTGATAAAGAAAGCGTTGTCCGTGGTCTTCACGAGCGAGGTCACTCCATGGGTCGTGGGGTGCGTTGCAATCGACTGGGCGGCGGCCACTCTTAGCGCCTCCGCGATGGCGTCTCGCCGCTCCTTGGCCATTCGGTTCCTATCGGCGAATGGAACTGCCCCATTACGCCGCCGCCAATCAGCTCGCCCCGCATCATGGCGGCGGGCGGGCGCAACAAGCCATCAGCATCCCTGTCTTCTGGAAGCAAAGCGTCAGCGCCGTCTTCAGGCGCAGCTGCGGCGCCGCCCTCAAAGAGGCCACCGTCTTCTTCAACATCGCCCTGTCCGTCTGGGCCCAGGAGCCGCGCTTCAGCAAGCTCTGCATCAGCGGCCGACAAGCGCATGGCCAATTCTTCCTCGTCCGCGGATGCCTTTTCCATCTCCGCCGCCTCGGCCTCCTCCATCAGCCGCTCTAGATGGCGTTCCAAGTCCCCGTCGTCGCCATCGCTGAGGTTGTCGTCGCCATCGGGGCTGGCATCGCCCATGGGCGCTGGCGCCGCGGGGGCGCCGCCGCCAGCGCCGCCGTCGCTGCCAGCGCTGCCACCCCCGCCCGACGCATCTGGCCTGGGTCTCTTCGGCCTCGGCGGCGGCGCAGGGCCAAGGCCAATGGCGGTCGCGGACTCGCCCAAGACACGCGCGTGCAGCGCCCTGCCCCGAAGCAGCCGCTGGCGCCGCAATCGGAGAACTGCGGTGTCCCGCTTCTTGCGGTCGCCTCCTGCGTCGGCACCCCCTGCGTGCTCGTGGAACGCTTCGAACAAAGGCATTGGGTGAATTGGCGCTGTCAGCTTGAAGATGACGTGGCCATCCAAATCCACAAACTCACCCTTGCACGCCCAAAGCTCCGCGCCGATCGCCCACGGGGCCACGAGCGGCGGCAAACCTTCAGGGCCGTCCCAGACGCACTGCACGCCTTGTTCTTGCCGCCTGTACAAGGCCAAAGCGTACCGTATCGGCATTATCACAGACGGGCAGCGCTTGTGAGCGCACTGGACGTGGCGAGCTGGAGGTGGGCTCACGTCGACCACAGGCCCGCTGAAACGGCAGAGCGCCTGCTCGGCCACCATTGACTGCAGTCCCCTCTTGTGGTTGGTGACGCACTCAGTCGCCGTCACTCCATCGCTTTTCTTGAGCTGCATCTTGTCACTTGCGAGCGGAGTGTGCAGAGACGGGGCTCTGGCGACCATCGTCTGCAATATGGAATTCATGCCCTCTATCTCTTGTGTGTCGATGGGCCACGCGCGTCTCAGCATCAACGTCGCGGCGTACAAGTCTGCCGGGCACGTGCCCGTCGCCTCGGCCGTTTCCAACTGCGGTCGGAAGTGCGCCGCCCACTTGGCACTCATGTCCCCGAAGTGCCACTGCAAGCAACACGCCCGATGGTCAAGTCTGTCCTCCAGCTCGGTCGCAAGCCTGCGGCGCATCGGGCAATCTTGATCGGCTGGCTCTTCGGCAAACATGAGCCACAGATATGGGAAGTCTGCCAGTCGCCGAATAAATCGGAGCGCCCATCCGCATCCCACAATCAAGACCGACGCTACGATGGCCCCCGCTGCCTTTTCCTCTCTGACGGACCTACCCCAAGCATGGGCCACAGAGGCCCCAAGACTCCTTCGTCGTCTGGCGCAGTCGGGGCAAGCAGCTCACCAATCTCGTTCATAACTCCTTCGGCGCGGCCAGCAACCATCAGACTCATTGGCGTCGGGCCGACATACGTAATGCCATTGGACGCGTTGGCCGCCACGGTCTTGTTGCGTTCCTGACAGGTCGCGCCCCCCCCCCCACCACCACCACCACCACCACACGCGCAGACCCGCCCCCCTACTGCAAGCCGCCATCGCGACCGTTGGGAACGATTGTCGGGCGATGTTGCCCCATCAGACGGCGCTCGCGTGACCGCAGCAGGGAGCGGCGGAGATCTGGGGGTGGCGGTGGGGGAAGTAAGGCATGACCAGGGGGCGATAATAGAAGACTGCGGTTGGATTGCCATCGGGTCCTTCACCCGCTTCTGGAGCCAATGATAGAAACCCATGAGCGGGCGCTTGGCTACGTTGGCAATAACTACAGTGGCCAAGAACGCCTGGTCATTAACGCTCGTCACAGCGGTGTAGCGGTAGTTTTTCTGGCCAGTCTTGAACCGCTCATCCTCCTCTGTGCCGACGCGCGGCGCCTTGCGCTTCTTCTCGACAACGTTCTGGAAGACGGCGCTGAAGACTGGCCGCAAGACTGCGCGGCCGCGAACCAACACTGATTCTATTGAATCAATGCGCCCCCACCTCCCGCGGAGAGGGCGGCCTGGCATTTTGCCGAAGTGCGCGGCCGACGCCGCTGCGTCGAACAATCCACCGGCAGCGTTCCGCAGCTTCTGCGCTACGCCTGGTGAACGCCAGACGTTGGCGACTGTCGCGCATCTGGACCAGTACTTCGGGCCGCTCGGCACTGCGCCGCCAGCTTGAACTGGCGCGTCGGCCTCACTGGCAGGCGCCAGCACGACCTGCAACCCTGGGTCTCCCCAAACGAACTCTTCAAAAAAACACGTGGCATTCTGCACGATCAGGTGGAACTGGTGTGCAAAACAGAAGGTTATCAGGAAGCTCACAGTGGGCGCCGCCGACAGACTAGCCCTGAGGAGCGGGGCCATTCCCACGTTGTCTGGCCCCGCGTCCACGCCGAAAATGTATGTCGATAGTCCAGGCGTGGCGTCCGCGCCCTGCCTCGCGCGCGCCCTCTCTTCCCACGTGGGGAAGCCCACCGACGTCATTTCGGCGACCACCATGCTGCAGGTCTCCTGCGCCGTTCCAAGGTACACTTTCTGAATGTCGCCTGGCACGCTCTTCCTGGCCACGCGCGAGCTGAAGCCCCTGACTTCCTCGGGAGACGCTGGAAGCGAGTCTGCACGCACGACCACGAGCAGGGACATGTGCACCTTCGCCTTTTCAATCGTGTCCTGATTCGTGGCGTCGCAGCGAATCGCGAAGATTTCAGCGGCGGGCAAGGCGCCCCCGCGGGCGACCTCCTTCGCCAACATCCTCACGATTGCTGCGGCTCGGTGCTCGTAGCGCCAGACCGTGCGAGGATCGCGGACCTCCCCGTGGAGGTCGTCGCCTGCAACCATGGCGGCCGCCAGCTTCCCACCAGCGTGCCCCATGTTCCTGCGGAGGGCTAGCACGTAGCCGCCTTGAATGGAGACGTGAGCCCGCGCGCCCGATCGGTAGCGGACCGCCGCGACGAGGGCGCTCTGCTCCATCTGAAGCATCTCTTTCTCCGCCCTCAAGGCCCGCGCCTTGTCCTTCCAAGTGTCGCGCGATCTTTGCATGTTTCTCAGGTCAATGGCGGACTGGCGTAGCTGGGCGGCCGACTGTTCGATGGTCACGTCCTTTGCGTGCAAGGCAGCGACCATCTCTGACCTATCCAGGCTGCTGTAGTCGCGCGGTGCCAGTGCCAAAGGCGATTGGCTTGGCGCCGCGGCGCCATCATGGGGCACCGCGGCCAAGGCAACCCCGCGTTGCTGTCCAATGGCCTGGGCGGGCCCCAACTCAGCGCCACCTGCGGAGTCACCATCGCCACCGTGCCTGTCCGCCAGCGCGCCACGTCCTCCAGCTGCGGGCAGCGCGCCGCTCGCCCCGCGGGCGGCCGCAACATCAGCTGGCATCGGGCCAAACAGCCCCCCCGCGCCCCGCTGCTGACGGTCACAAGGCAACTACGCCCCAAGTCGCCGCGCGTACTTCCGCGGCGGCGGCGCGGCAGCGCACGCGGCGGCGATGTCGCCAGACTTGACATCAACGTTGCAGAGCTCCCCGAACACGCGGGGGAGCAACGCCAATGCAAACTTGCCGTCGCCGTTGAAGTGGGGCGCGCCATCTGTGGCAGGCAGTTCAGCAACAAATTTCTTGATCCGATTGGAAGTCTTCCCGATGGTCATGTGGGGGGCGGCGCCGCTGTCCATGCCAAGGCCGAACAAGACCATGGCTGCTGCGTCTATGTAGCGCACCGAACCCGCTGCCAAGTCCCTGCCCATGTTTCTGTCGCGGGCAACCTGCGCAATGCCCTCCACGAAAGCGTCCTTCCGCGGCGGCATGGCTCCTCGGGGGCAGGGGCGCGGGGGCGTGCATATTCCTCGCCCCCTTTATGATATATGCGACTTCCATTCTATACTTCTCAATCCCCCGCGCGCCGCTGTCTCCTTTTGCGCGCGGCTTGCGCCGCCATCTTTCGCACCGAAGAGGCCCCGCGCTTGGAGGCGGGACCGCGGCCACCTTTGACCTGAAATCGTGGTTTCTCGGCGGCCACAGAGCAAGAGCGCCTCGGGAATTCCCATTTTCACTCAAATGACCCTGCCCGCGGGCATCGGGACATCGGGGCGGGCGTTGCTGTTGCGCACGGCCCCGACACACGCCCGCTCATTCACAGCGCGGGCGTGCGTGCGTGTAGGCACACATGACAGACTGCTCAATTGATGCTGCGACATAGCTTTGATCGCGTGATTTCTGACGCGAGAACGCCCTGAAGGGGCGCCGAACATCGCACGTGCATCGCACAAGCGTCACGGCACATAGCCATGCACGCATGGCTCGGCGATTCGTGGCCCAACAATTGAGAAGATGGTGTCATCACGCAGTTTCGCCCGCTACCCCCCACGAAAGACAGCGCCGACAAATGCAGCATTCCCATTGCGCGATCGTTAGGGCGATGGGGCCATGAGGCCCTCACTGCGCCTTCTGTCGGCCAGCGGGCGGGGACATCAGGACATTGAAGCCCGGGGCGTTCGATTCCAAGGCGGTGGGGTCTTCTGAAAGATTGGTCGTGCGTGGAAGCAAGTGTTTCCTTTAATCCTTCGAACGCCCACCGCGCCCACCCCATCCCCAGTAAGCATTTTACCAAACTTGAGCCGTTCAGAGTCGTAGGCAACATCACGCTGCCAATCCCAACGTAGGGTTACCAAGCATGGCCATCATGCTGCAAAAGCGAGCTCATGCGACGGCGGGTCTTGGATTGGCGCAGCCAGACGTTTATCACGACATTTCCCATTTTGCCGACGCCCCCCCCCCCCCCTGGGAGCCCGCGGAGGCGGCAGGGGTCCTTGAAGAACTGCGCGAGTTCTTGCCGAGCTCGCCGACGAAGGCGGGGGCGCTGGAGCTCACCTCGCGCGACGCAGCAACGCAGGCACGCACCGGGGGGAAGGGCAAGTGCAGTTGCAGAAAGGCTGACCGCACAGGTGAGCAACACCTCATCCGCTCCTCCCTCTTCTCTTCCCCCGCGTCCTTCTCGTTCTCCTTATTTTTCTCCTCTCCCACATATTCCTGCACGTGTTCACGTATCCTCACTCTTCTTCTCACTCTTCTCCTTCCTCGTTCTCGTTCTCCCCCCTCTCCTCATTCCTCTTATCCATCCCCCTCCGCATCCTCCCGCTTCTCCCCCCCCTCATCTTACTCCACGTCCTAATCATCCACACTGCGCCATGCTGTCATTACACCATACTGCACATTGCAATGCGCCCAAGTTGCCGTCTCGATCCCGATTCCTAGGCCACCCCTCTGTTCACATCCTCTGTTGGGTTCCCTCTATTGCTGCTAACATTAGGGTGCGCTGATGGTATTGTTTGGTTATCTCTCTGTCTGTCTCTCTCTCTCTCTCTCTGTCTCTCTCTCGCGCTCTCTCTCTCTCTCTCTCTCTGTCTTTCTCTCTTTCTCTCTTTCTCTCTCTCTCTCTCTGTCTCTCTCTCTCTCTCTCTCCCTCTCTCTCTCTCTCTTTCTTTCTTTCTTTCTTTCTCTCTCTCTCTCTCTCTCTCTCTCTCTCTCTCTCTCTCTCCCTTTCTCTCTGTCGCAGTCTGTCGCTCGCATCTCGAGGCCGTTGTCGTCTGAGCGCGGCGGGAAGTGCGTTTCTGCTCTCCCCTGCAGCAGCGCTCCCCGCACGACGGGGGGAAACTGGCCTTGGCGGCCTTGCGGCCTTGCTGGCCCCCAATGTAAAAAGCAAAGCGAGGCCGACTTGCCTGGCGGCTCTCTCGCTCTGAGCCCCTAAGAATGAATCATGTGCCAAGCATTGCCGATGCTCGGCCTGGGTCACTCGGCCCGCGCTGGGCCCCACCACTAGAAGACATGGAAGGATAGTTGACGGAGCGAGTATACTTGATCGACACACAACGCATCGTGATCACATGCAGTTGCCGTTCCGTGCTCACCGACATCGAAGTGCCGACGTACGCCCGAGCACGCACCATAAAGAAGACGCGGCATGCGCGCTCATCATTCGAAGCGCTCGCTCGCTCGGCAAACAACGCTAATGGAGTGGAGGAGGGGCGTGGCTGCACCTACCCGCGCAAGACTAGGCTATTCAGCAGAATCAGATCTACTGTACCGTTTCAAAAGTTCACCTACTCGTGAGCTGGCGTAGCCTGCGCGCCGCTGCTGTCCAGCATGGACCAAGGCGAGAGGCAATCGCGCGCACGACAACAACGATGCCATGCATGAAGCACCACTGACGTCACAGTAAGAAGCGCGTTGCGGAAGATAAGCTCCGCTGATGAGTGGCTGGCCGCTCACAACATCCAAGATGAGGAAGGACGTGACAGCAATGAAGCAATGACTGAGTTGGAAGGGAGAAGGGGGAAGGAACAGAGTCGCAGCGAGCGACGGCATGCAGGGAAGGTCGGCCCATTAATCTTAGGAGCCGGGCATGGCAATTGCAGGAGAGGGCAGACAGACAGCTAGCAAGGGTATGAACAGAGATCCTCATCATCTTGATCATCTTGGATCCTCAACCCTCCTCCGCCCAACTCCTTCATATCATCCTTCACTCATCCTCCCCCTCCAGACTCCGCCGTCTGCCAGTCTGCAGCCTCTACCTACAGCGCGCGCAGGCTTTGCCTCGCACCTTCCCCCAATGTCCCTGCAGAGCGCATGGCTCCCAGGGGCGCGTCACAGAGTAGCCATCCAGGTCGCCAGCCGACCTGCCCGAGTCCGCGCTTAGGGTGGGCGCCGCTCTCCCCTCACCCCAAGTTCGCGCATGCTGATATCCCCCAATCGCCCACCCCCCACACCTTGAGACGCCCTCAAACAACTGAGACGGCCCACGGCCTCCCAGACGAAAACATATGAACCCTTCTGATGCCAACACCCCCCCTATCCCCGCCATGCGAAGGGCAGATCGTGCTCATGAACTGAAGCACGAGGAACATGACGTACTCGGACTTGTTCAGCTTCTTGATCTTCAGGACGGCCAGTTTGATCGTGTTCAGCTTGTTCGTGTACCCCTGCGGCAAGTGCATAGATGCACTGGCTCCGATGGAGGCTGGGCGCAGAACACCAGGAAAGGGAGGGGGATGAACCGCTCACGATTGATGCATTGTTGTTATCAGCATGCTCCTCACCATTTGGCCCAATTGCCCTTATTCTCCCCGCCGCCTCCTCATCCCCCTTGTTCTACGCATTCGCTTCCTCCTCTTCCCGTCCTTGTTCGTCCGCCCGCTGCCACTTTGATCCTCCGCCTCCTCCCTCCCCCCCTTCCCACCCTCCTCCTCCCCTTCCTTCTCCCCCTACTCCTCGTCGTCCTCATCTGTTTGATCATCTTCCTGCTCCTTGCCTAATCCCCCCCATCACCCAAGACATGCGCCCCCCGTCGCCCCCGCGGAGCCTCGCCCGTGAAGTACATGTGCCGTCGGCGCCCTCCCGCGCCGTGAGCCTGGCAGGGGCGGCGCCCGCGCTCTGCAGCTCCACCTGCCTCGCCTGGCGTTCGGCGGAAGCAGGAACGCGACTCTGACCCCCCCCCCCCCCCCGCCCTGGGGCCCACAAGCTACAAGGAGCAGACCAGAAGACGCAAGTGGCCTTGCGCGCAATCTTCGCCGGGCCCTTAGCGTTGGCGTCGAACTTGTCCGACCAATCGGACTCGAAGCATTTCATCATCAAGCGCGTCGGCTTGATAGCGTCGTGTCCGAAGCCACACATAGCGAAGGACACATTCTTGAACTCGTACCTAAGGCGATCGAGGGCCCACGCCGTCGCTTCTCCTACACTGCGACACTCGGCCCCTCCCATCATTCCGCTATCCGACGCCACTTCTCTTTTCTCGCGAAGTCAATGCAATGCGCCCGCCACCCCTCCTGACCCTTTTTTTCCCTGATCCCACCCCGCCCGAGGTACGACGCCAACCTCTGCAAGAGCGGCTTGTAGCGGAACATGAAGCTGGCGGAAGGCTGCTCGATGATGATCGTCCCTTTGACGCTCAGCGCCTGGGAGAGGGAAGGTTGAGGGGGGGGGGAGGGGGGACCAGCTCGCTCTACGAAAACGACTGCAGCTGAGGACGTGGCCGTCGCTGCGTCGCTCAAAGCTCACCTCATCGGGCGTGTTGGGGTCCCGTTGGCCTATGCCCCCCGCGCTCTCTGTGGCGCGATGTTGAAGCCAGCCATATATTACAGATCTCATCTACATGCCATTTGGTTCCCTTGTCCCAACGTCGTTGCCCCTCGACGTCGACGACCGCGGCGCGATGACACCGACGCTGGCGCGAGCAACGCAAAGCAATGGAGAAGGAGGATGAGTCGGACGCGAAAGGGGCAATAATTGAAGAGAAAGAAGATGCGAGAAGGAGTGCAGTCGATACGTGGACCAATATAGCAATCGAAGGGCTGACTTGTTCAACTGCGCTCCTGCTTCCTCAAGGTGCCGCGGCAAAACCCAGGGGGGCGAGCCCGCTCACCAAAAGCTCAGCCGAACCCTTTCCAAATCCACGTGCTTCTGTAGCATCCTCCGCCCCATTTGCAACAAGCGGAAGACGGATGAAGACGAGGAAGGGGGGGGTGGGAAGAGGATGACGGGGGGCGGGGGGAGAGAGGAGGAGGAGGAGGCGGAGGGGGGAGGAGAAGGAGGAGGAGGAGGGGGGCGGGAAGAAAGAGAAGGAGGAGGAGGAGGAAGAGAAAGCGGACGAAGAAGAGGAGGATGAGGACAGCAAAGCGGAGATGGGAAGAATGCTGAGGGTAGAGGCAGGCATTGGGCCATGGGGGGGGGGGCGAAGGAAGGCAAGGGGCCGAGCCTCCAAGAAGTCAAGCAGCATGCGCGCGACGTCTACGATGCGATTGCCCTCCCTCGCAAAGGCGCTGTTGTTCCCTTCGGGCTTGTGGATTGACCTCCCCTGCCCCACGCGCGCGGAACACAGGAAGACAAAGCGCGAACACATTCGAAAGGCAACGCGTGGCACACGGTGGCAAGCGCAAGCCGAGAGAGAGAGAGAGAGAGAGAGAGAGCGAGAGAGAGAGAGAGAGAGAGAGAGAGAGAGAGAGCGCGCGACGCACAAACCAATCACGCTCAAAATGTTCCGACGCACAAACATGCATTGAGACGCGATCTGCAAGAGTCCGACAACCACCCCAACTCGCACCGTCCAGTGACACCTGTAGTCAGCCAGATCCAATACTTGCACGGCGGCCCCAACACCAGGAGGTACCCGTTGACGAACCGAAGGCCGATATTCACGAGCCTGCACACACTTGGCTACGCAAGTGCTAGACATCACACGCGCACACGCATCATCACAACCGCTTTAAGAGTGATCTTCATATAGGCACTACTCATCCTGATTGGTTCCCCTTGGCATCCTCGTGCTACAGATTCTCTTGGTCGCCTGCTCCTCCTCCTCATCCTCATCCACTTCCCCCATCCTCCGCCTGCTCCTCCTCTATTGAGCCGCTGCTTCATCTTTCCTCCTCAATGCTACCTCCTCGTTGCAGCACTCATTGCAACCATGCCTCATTCATGGTTTCATTGCCTCTCCGCTGCTTCTCCCAGAACACATGCGCACGCCGCAGCCCGCCCCGTGCCCGGGCCTCCGTTGCCCAGAGGGCAAGAGGACGTCGTCCAAGGCGTTGTCCTTCTTTTCGAAGACATCGCACTTCATGCCCGTCGCCCTCTGTGCCATCGCGATGCCCTTGTCGCCCGCGAAGAGGTCGCATCCTTCGAGGCGAGCCCTCTTCACCCTTTCCCACCCGCTGAAATTGACACGGCCCTTCCTTTCCAATATGTCACGATTGAAAACGACTCCAACAACCGCCACCCCATCAAACCAGGACCTGCTCACCTTGATCTCACGCTCATCTTCCTCCTTCCCTCATCGCACGCATCATCTTCAAGTTCATTATATCCCCATTCAATCATCGCTTGCTTCTTCATCAGCATCCTCCTCATCCCCATCCAAACCTCTCTCCCCCATTCCGCCAAATCCAACCTGGCGCCGTCCGCGCCCCGACCCCTGCGCCTCGATTGTGACGCCCTTGGCCCGAGCGGTTCCTTGCAGGCGGTTCTCGCGGTAGCCGACAGGGTCCAAGAACTTGTTGGCGGCGAGCTCTTGCTGGGAGGATGGGGGGGATCAGGGCGGGAGGGGGGGGGGGGGGGCGCGGGTGACCAAGGCTGACTTGCGGGCGTCGTCATGCCGTCGTGGCCGTCCTGTCGCTGTCATGCCACGCGTCGTCGCTGTCGGCCCATGGGCGCCCTCGTGCCGTTGGTCGTCGTCTTGCGCTCCTACTCACCCCCGCAACGACGAAAGCAACGACGACGATTATTTCACCGTCGGTCCTTCACCCACGCCTTCCAAAGGGAAGGCACCTTGTCCCAGTTGGTGACCTCGCAGGGGGCCTCCGTGCCGTCGAAGTCCTGAAAGCGCCCGTCGAGGCTGCGGATGCGACCCCACACGAAGTGATCCTGTGGCACGCGGTCGGCCCTGTCTCCCCCACCGCCTTCTCCTCCTCCCTAAGTCCTCATCCCCCTTATCCTCCTCCCCCTCCTTCCTCGCGCCCCTCCTCCTCGCTCGGCCCCGGCCTTATTTCGCCCAGCCGCAAGTCCTCGATCAAGGCGACAGGAAACACGCGGGGGGTCTTCGAGAAGAATTGGCGCCTGGCCGTCTCGAGGTCGCTTTCGCGACGACGCAGCTGCGCCAGCATGTCGATCTCCTCAGCGCTCTGCTGCTGAGCCAGGTACTCGCGGATTGAGCGCTGCCTGGGGCGACGCTCAATGCCTCCCATCATATCCAATCGGTCCTCGTCCGCCTCCTAATTATCCTCCTCCTCTCGTCCTTTGTCCCTCCTCCCCGTCGTCGTTATCCCCCCTCTTCCTGCCGCCCTCCTCATCCTCCACTCTTCCTCATTCGTGTTATCTTCCTTCTCCTGGTCCCCCTTCAATCTCTGAACCTTCCCCCTCCTCGTCTTCTTCCCGATCGCCCTGGCCCTTGTCGTCGCATTCCGTTGATCGGGCCGCGCGGCAAGAGGTTGGTCTCCAACGTCGCCTTCGCCCTGCGCGGCGCGGCGGGGGGGGGGGGGCCAGGTAGAGACAGAGAGAAGAAGAAGAAGCAACGATGATGTTGTTTGATTGGGGAGAAGAGGAGGACGGCATTGGAGGGCGGCCGATCCTCAAACAGTAGTCTCTGCAGCAAGGACGCCATCCGACAAGAGCACTGAATAAATGGCGTACCTGCGGAGGCAGGGCGCGAGAGGGCGACCTCCCGCCCCCCGCCCCCCACGCACGCGCGCGCACACACACGCGCACCCCTGAGGTCACGCTCAGGGGCAACAGTGCGACGATGGGTTGAAAAGCTCTTTGCCCAAACCCAAGGGCGCCGAAGGAAGGGGCCCTCGATCCAGAACAACACCGCAGATATAGGATCCGCCTCGCCTTCCTCGCCAGGCCACCAGACAGGCACGAAGTAGCAGGGCTCTGACGACTCACTTTCTGGAAACGCCCATGCACTAGGCTGCGGCTCAGGCAGCGGCAATTCCAACCACGCTGGCGCCCAATCTGGCCACGGCCCTGGGGACCGAGGGGGAAGCATGGAAGCAACATCCATGCCATCACCAGGGCGCAATATTGGGCCCGCGCGATCCTCCAGCTCCAAGCCCCATGGGGCTGCCCGGCGGCGCATCCGCCCTGGCTCATAGCACAAGGCAGAGCTTTGGCCAGGAATCCAAGCCGCGCGAATCTCGGCCGCTGTCCACCAGCAGCGCGCCATGGGCCGCGGACGGGCCCAGGGGGAGGAGGGGCCCTCGGCGGCCGCAAGGCTGCGGCAGCCCGCAGGTGGAGCGAACGTGACCGTGACGATTAAACAGTGGCGCGGCACGTGGATAAGAAGCGGGTGCGCACAGAGGATGACGATAATGAGGAGGACGACGAGGAAGAGAAGGATAAGGACGTGAGAGGGATAAGGGAAGGAGGAGGCGAGGTGAGGACGAGGTGAATATGAGGATGATGAGGGGAAAGGTTAGGAAGACATGAGGATGGCACTGGGAGCTCCGTAAGCTGTATCTCGCTGTGTTTTCTATCCATGCTGCTCTCTCTCTCTCTCTCTCTCTCTCTCTCTCTCTCTCTCTCTCTCTCTCTCTCTCTCTCTCTCTCTCTCTCTTTCTCTCTGTCTTTATCTTTCCCTCCTCCCACCCTTGCCCTAGCGTCAGTCCTCCTCCTCCCCCTCCTTCTTCTCCCTCTCCTACGTTTCCTCCTCCTCCTCCGCCGCGGGCAGACGCGCGCGCCCGCGGCGCCGGTGCCCGCGCCGCCCTCCTGCGAGGCGACCTCCACCAGATCCACGGCGCGAGCCGCCTGGGCCCGCTGAGCGCGGGAGGAGGGGGGGCAGGAAGAGAGGCAACGATGGAGGTGAAGAACGCGACAACGCCAGAAGAGGTGGCAGGAGGAGGCGCATGGGGAAAGAGGGTGGATCTGAGAAAGACGCTTGGCAGACGGTAAGGGCTAGGAAGAAGTGGGCAGTGGGAAATGGTGCCTCGCCGATCTCCGCGGCCCCGCTCGCCATGGTGCGAGGGCCGAGGGCTGGGGGCGGGCAGAGGTGGCGAGCGGGGCGGATGAAAGTGGGCAGAGGGTAGAGGGGTGGCGTGGGACGAGGAGGAGAAAGAGGAGTGGAGGTTAGAAAGGGGCGGTGGAGAAAGAGACGCTTGCGTTCGGGCGAAGGTCAGGGCAGTCGGAAGGGTCGGAAGAGAGGGCGGAGCGCGCGGGCCTGGCCAGCGCTCCTAAGCCAAAGGCTGTGGAGGAGCACCACGTGCAAAAATGATCACGAGGGAGACGAGGGCTGAGGATGAAGATGATCAGGGAGAGGCGGATGAGCCCCAGGGCAAAGGAGGATGAGGATGGGGACGGCGACGAAGGCGACGATAAGAAGGATGAGCTTGAGGACGAGGGCGAAGATGAGGATGAGGATAAGGATGGAGGCAAAGACGAGGATGAGGATAAGGATGAGGATAAGGATGAGGATGACGAAGATGAGGATGAGGATAAGAATGAGGATAAGGATGGTTGTCCGTGCTCTTCGTCGTGCATCGTCGCCATCCGTCTTCGCGCTCCCCCTCTGCTATGCTACCCCTACCTCCCACTTGTGCCTATACCTTCTGATCCGTTCACGCTCTTCCTCCACGTCCTTATCCTCCTCTTTCTGTTGTTCATAGTTATCCTCACGTTGTCCGTTGTCCTGCTTATCCTACTCCTCATTCGTATCCTCATCTTGAACCTTCTGATCTTCATCCTCGTTCGCATCCGTCTCGCCCTCCTCGTCATCCTCCTCCGCCCCCTTCCGCGGCGCAGCGGCGCGCGGAGGGTCGCCCGCGGGCCGCGCGGCGCCAGCGCCGGGCGGCGGCGCGCCTGCGGCCCCAGGCAAATGGACCGTCTTCTTCCTCCACCTCCCTCTCCTACTCCTCCTCCTCTTCCTCATCCCTCTTCCTTCTTCTTCCCTTTTTGGTCATGCTTCTCCTCTCTGCCATGCCTCCGACCTCTCGTGTTTGTTTCGCTCCTGTTCGTTCGCCCCCCTCGCCTCCCCTCTTCCGTTCGACCCTCGCCTGCGTTGCCCCCCCACCCGTGACCCCAACCCCCCCGCCGGGCCCGCGGCCGGCTGCGGCCGCGTCGCGGCGCCCGGGGCGCCCCAGCCCAGCGCGGCGGCGCCGCGCTGGGCAAGCCAAAATGGGTGCCGAAGCGAGCTCCGCCATTCCTTCCTTCCTTCCTCCTCCTCCCCCCCTCCTCTCCTGACTTCCCTCTTTCCTTCATCTCACTTTCTCATTCACCTCACCCGTCCTACGGACGAATCCGTTTCCTCGTTGCCATGTTGTTATCATTGCGTTTCCGCTGCCCCTCCTTTGCTTAGCATTCTTCCTCCTCTTGCTCATGATGTCTGTCAACCCCTCCCGTTGGCACCCGCGCGCATCTCACTTCCCTCGTTGCTCTATCGTTACACTCCTCTCTCCAGGACAGCAAGCGCATTAAACAGCGAACGCGCTTTAGCCACGACGATTTTGCGTTTGGGGCGGAAGGGGGTACATAACTCATGTTGCCAAGACCCTGGGGGGGGGGGGGGGTCGCGTGTGTCGGCCCAAAGGCACTGTGGCACGGTGAATTGGGATGACCGCTGGCCTCAACGGCACCTCCCCAGGTTCCAGGGACAGAGGTGAGCCGCTCGGGCCCTTCGGCGACACGGAGGCCGACGTGAGTCGGGCCTCTCGGCTTGGATGCAGAAGTGAGCCGTTCGGGCCCATCGGCTTGTTTGCAGCAGAAATGACCAACTGAGGCCCGCTCAGATGGAAAGCGCAGGTGAATGGTTCGCCCCACCCCTCCCCCGCCCCTCGCTGCTCAGACGACTGCTGACCAGACGAGTGCTGCTCAGATGAGTGCTGCGTGGGGCAACACTCAGTGATGCGGTCGGCCCCCTCGGCCTCGGCTGGGAAGCAAATGAATCGTTCGGGCCCCCCCTGGGATGGGAGGCAGAGGTGCTTCGTTCACTTCGATCGGGCTTCTCGTCTGGGAGGCAGATGCGAGTTGTTCGGGGCAGCGTGAGTCGTTCGGGCCCCGTCGGTTGGGGGGGGGAGGTGATTCGGAAAAGGCCGCGAAGCGCGCGGGGGCTGCGCCCAGCAAAGTTTGGGCGACGAGTTTTGGAATTAGCCGCGGTGCCCCGCTGCGGGCTGAAAACGAGGACCCAACATGCAAGAACGACAAGAATAACGCACGCACACGGGGGGCTTGCCGTGCGGGCCGTCATCCGAGCGGGCCCCAAGGCGCGTTTGCCCCCCCCCCCCCCCCCCCCCCCCCCCCCCCCCCCCCAACGGCACCAGGATGGGTCCCGCGCGATGCAGCGCCAGAGTCTGAGCACGACAGTGACGGCGGCGATGGGAAGGAGCGTGCGATCGACGACGGCCCCGACGAACACGAGGAGTCGCCGAACGCCAGCGATGACTCCGATGCGGCCGAGCCTCCAGCACCAGCGCCAGGGCTCCCAGCGGCTGGGCTGCGGGCGCACGGCAAAGCCCCGTCGAACCGATCCATCTGCGCCTTCTGCCACCGATGCATCAGGCTCGGCACGTGGCGGTTGACGTACCGTTTCAAGCCATCAAGCTCGTTGCGGGACGAGCGCTACGTCCATTATGATTGCGCGCGCAGGGCGCCAGCAGCAACTAGGGAACAAGGACATCCTGACAGTCAGGGGGTGGCTTGGTGAGCCAGCTGCACCAGATGCGCCATTGGCGGCTGTTCTAGATTTTCTATCCCAGCACGACGCCAAACAAGCACGCCCTGGCCACGCTGGCCAGCCAAACGTCAGTTTCGAAGGGTCGGCTATTTTTTTCGGTTGGGGCGCGGCGCCGCCCCGAAGGGTCGCCTTAAACCCCGGAAAATCTCTCAATGAAAGTTATTCTGGCTTTTTCTGGACTTGTTCTGAGTTGTTCTGAACTTGTTTTGGTTTTGTCTGAGTTGTTCTGACTTTGTTCTGAATTTGTTATGAGGTGGACTTTCCTCGTGCCCGCGCAGGGAAAGTCGGCCCTCGGAGTTTGTTCTGAGTTTTTTTTGTTCTTCTGAATTTGTTCTGAATTTGATCTGAGTTATTCTGAATTTGTTCTGAGTTATTCTGAATTTGTTCTGACTCATTCTGAGTTTGTTCCGGGGGCCCTTTCGGCCAGGGCGCGTTCGTTTGAGCGTCGTTTAGCCCCCCTTTTGATCCTTTCGCCCGCGGGCGCCGCCAGCTGAGCCAGCTGCGGCCTGGAGAGGGATTCGGGGTGGATCGTGTGGCTCGCGCCTGCGTTTTGCTCGGGCCCATTGAATGAAGGCGCCAGTGCGGGAGTCCATTGGGGCCGCGCAGCCGAGGCGATCGTGAGAAAACACGCAGGGGGAATTACCCAATACATAGCCGCAGCGCGCGCCTTTGACTTGCCTCCCCGTGGTTCAACCCTTGCGGGGGGGGGGCGCGCATGCGAATGTCATGGGACATATGTTTTCGGCATAATGCAATGTATACTTTCCTCCTTACGTGTGATCGCTTACGAAGTGACTCCCAAAGACGTGATATTGCATGCGAAAAAAAAACACATGCACTATACCACAATGCCACCTCTGCCCTCCCCTAGCCCGCCTCCTCGGGCAGCTCGGGCGCTCTCGGAACACTGCGCATCCGTGGGCCTTTGGAAGGGCGATGGGGGGGGAGAGGAAGGGAGGGGTTTGGAGGGCCCCCTGGTGATCTTCGGGAGAGGTGTTTCGCCTTTGTTCCAAGTGTCCTGGAGGCAGACTAAGAGCACGTGGCGGCCGATGGGCAGAATCCTTTTCTGCTGCTCGCTTGGCCCTGGTCATTGCTGGCACCCCCGCGCCATTGGCATCGTCGTCGACGTCGTTGCTCCCTTCCACCTCCCCCCCGCTCGCTCCCCACCCTCCACTTGCCTTCCCTTCCCCCCTGACCACCGTCGTCTGGGTCGCCCCGCCCAAGCCCTCGTTGCCCTGCCCGCCACTCCTCCTTCATCCCTTATTATTTTTCTCATCCCGCCCTCGGCCCTAGCTGGCCGAACGATGCCGCCCTACTCCAGACCGTTTTGGCTTAATGACTTTCCTCTCAGCGCGTGCGGGCCGCAGTTGAAACCCAAACCACTCCCTTTTCCGCCTTTCCTTCCTTTTCCGTTTCACCCCCCCATATCCTCCCTGGCCCCGCCCCTCTCCCCCCTGGCGGCAACTGCGCCGCCAAAACGTTGGGATCGATGAGCAGCGTTGTGTCCGCAGGGGCCGTTGGAGGCCGTTTGTGCTTCGACCCAGTTGTAATCCACGTATCCAGCGACGCGCCACCTAACTTGGACTTCCCATCCTCCAGGGCGTTGTCGCCCCACCGTCGTCGCCGTCTTGCCACTGCCGTTCAGGTTCCGGATCAGCAGCAGCATCATCGATTGCGACTAGTCGCGTGCGAACCGCCACAGATGGTGCGCGTTCCAGTTACACAGCCTGCGATGCGCAGGAAAATCCTGATTCTTGCCAAGAAGCTCAGGGTCGCCAACACTCACATCTACTGGCTCAGGAAGCGCTCCAAAATGTTGTACACCACAGTCCGCCGCGCCACTCAGGAACTTAGCAAGGCGACTGAGAGTGCCGACCAGATGATGAGTTTGGAGACGGCTGAGCGCGCTCAGGCGCACAGCACGACGGAGCGGGATGAAGCACAAGCCTCGGGATCGGACTGAGTCTGACTGGCAGTGGGTTGTGGTGCCACGCGCGAGCGAGAGGCTCGCGAGGGCGGTGCCCTCTTTTCCCGCCTTCTGCCCGTTCCTGTTTCCTCGCCGCCCCGCCCTCGTGCCCCCCCCCCCCCCCCCCCCCCCCCCCCCCCCGTCTTCAAAAGACTTTCTCCCTTTCTTGCCCCCTCTACTCTATCGGAGCAATGCCTGCATGTTGGCATGCCTGCGCGAGCTCGACGCTCTAGGCTCTAGTGAGATTCTCGATCAGACGGCGGCGGTTATACCGCACGCGCGCGGCGCCCTTTCGACAGGGCCTTGCTGGAACAGAAAGAAACATCGTCATCTGTCCGCCTCCGACCCCTCGTATCAGCCCCCCCCTCTCCTCCCTCCCCGCCGTCCCTCCTCCTCCCGCCCTCCTCTGGCTTTCCTCCTCCGCCCTCCTCCCTCCTTCGTCCTCCGCCCTCCCCCTCCTCCTTTCCTTTTAGATAATCCCCCCCGTCCTCGCTCCCCCCGTCGCGCGCGGAGGTTATTGCCGCAGGGCGGGTCGGGTGTTTCGCGTGAGACATCGTCGCGAAGTAGCTTCGCAACGCTCCATTGCGTTTTGTTCGCCCTTGCTCCCATGGGCCCCCTCTCGGGCCCCATCTCATCTAGGAGCCCTCTACGGAACGTATTGGGCCCATTCCGAACACCCAAATTATCAATGCTGATTGTTTGCCCATCCCATCCCTCGGGGGCCTCTCGCAATCCTCGGGCCCCTTCTGGGGCTCTCTTGGGCCCCGCGGGGGAGGGGGGCTGCGATGAAAACGAATGTCGCAGGTGTTGCGCCTGCCCTCTGCGGGCGCGGGCCAACGTGGGCTGGCGTGGATTCGTAGCCGTTTTGGCTCGAGCTTCGCATGTTTAGTAAAGGCCAGCGCCTTCATCTTGCGCCCTGGTGCCGCGCCAGCTGCGCTGGGGTTGCGCGGCCGCAGCTGCGCCGCGACGCACCTCCCAGATCAGAGATCAGATGGCGCCGAACATCGTGAAGGCCCAGAAGACGAAGCGCGTGCTTGGGGTGAACGACTTGCCACTCGTGCCCGCCCACACGCGCTTTCTCTGCGACCGGAGCACTCATTCACCTGATCGGCAGGTCCAACGTCCAGATCCCCCCGAGAAGCTTCTTGATTGGAGGGCCGAGGGGGCCCGCATAAGTCCCCCAACAAGGAGGGGAACGATCGAGGATGATGAGGGCGAGGAGGGGGGGGCGGAATAGGGAGAATGGAGATGGGAGGAGGAGAGGGCGGAACAGGGGAGGGCGGAGGAGGAGGAGGGCAGGGCGGAGGAGGGGGGGGCGGAGGAGGGGAGGGCGGAGGTGGAGGACGAGGGGGGCGACGAGGGCGGGCGCGGCATCCCCCCCGCAAGAGACTCAACACCACGTCCGCGAATATCCCCAATAATTGCCGCGGCTTCCCTCATGGCTCCGAGTGCTACGGGTGCATGCGCACGAGGATCAAGTACTTCTGCTGATCGCTGGATGACCTTAAGGCCAAGATGGGAGCAGACGAATCGGGCGACCTGAATCTCAAGTTCTTGGAAAAGAGGGGCTCTCTTGTCACTGGCGTGAAGAAGCGCGCTAGGGTGGGGGGCTACATCGACTGCGACACCTTCGTGAAGGAATCGCGGACACAGAAGGACATAGAATGGCAGGAGGGCCAGTTGATTGAACTCTGGGCCTTTGTAAAAGACGAGGAGCTGTGTTTCGCCAAGAACAAGGAGAATGAGGATCTTGTCACATCGTACATCAAGGAGAATTACCACTACACGGTGAGGCTCAACAAGAAGAAGGTCATGCGCGTTGACGTGCCAGCCACCAGCGACGACCGCTCCTACTATAAGAGAGAGGTCTGCGACGAGAAGGGCGTGGAGCACGTCACGAAGCATGGCGAGAAGCGGGCCGCTGATGATCACGTCGACATGCTGCTCCTCGAACAGGAACATGCAGATGCCGTTGTTCGCGGTAGCGGGGCCCCGCGCCGCACGCGCTCGAAGTGTGCGCCGCAGGCTCGCGGCCCTGGGAGCGCAGCCACCGTGCTGAGCTCGGCGGCGACCAGCAGCGACTTTGGACCAGCAGCACCGTCGGCCCCGCGCATCGGGGCCCTGACTTCTCGGCGTTCCATATCGGCACCCCCCCGACTCCGAGGAGGACGAGGGCGGTTCCGGAGCAGCCAGCGCAGCGGGGGACTTCGAAGAGGCCTCCACGTCCGTCGTCAACGTGAAGCCCCCGATGAAAGGCAACCTGAAGAACCAGCGAGGCGGTCCCGCGGCGAGTCGAAAGAGTAGAAGGGTGAAGGGCCAGAGGGACCAGGCGACAATTGATGACTGCAAGGAGTTGAGAGACAAAACTAAAGAGAAGTACACATTTGAGCACCAGTGGAAGGCGCAGGCGAAGTTCGGCTACAGAGAGCTCCATGGTTTGGTTGGCAAGCTGCACCGCGCTGCCAGGAAGTGCGGTGCGATCGACGCTGGTCCGTGCAAGGAGGCTGCGCTCGAGGTCAGCACCGAGTTGTTCGACCTCGCCCAGGAGGTTGAGATGGCGAGCGACGTGGTCAAGAACTTGAGGACTTCATTCTTAACGTATGCGTCAGAACCGTTACCACAGGGACACAGCGACGTGCTTCGTGGATGCCCCAACCAACTGCCCTCGCAGATCCTGACCTCAGGCACGAACGCGGTGATAAACAGCATCAGCAAGGACGTGAACAACCTTCAAATTGCCTTGGGCCTGATGGCCTGCTATGGTACGTTCTCGACGCTGAGCCTGAGCTTCCTGGGCGCTGAGAGCGCATTGGCGTCGCAGCGAAGCCTCGCGTTCAGCCTTGTTGACAAAGTATGGTGCATGAACAAGCTCGATGATATCATTCAAACTGGGGGCGCGCTTCGCAGGCATCTACCGACATGGGCATCCGTGCACACGCTGATCGGCACGGACTCCACTGACGGCTTCTACACGCAGCCTGCGCTGGACCTCCACTGTTTGTCGGTCTGCTGCTCCGCGCTCAAGTGGGCCACGGCCGAAGGTACCCGTGTTGAGGACAGGGAGCTCCGCATGCAATGCGCCGCCTTGTTCCACGAGCAGGGCCGCCTGAGCGCGCGCACGAAGACCCACTTCAGAGCACTTTGCGGCGATGCCACCTCGCATGGGAAGACGGCCTGGGACGCCGTGAAGACGTTCCACGACGAGTACACCACGATGGGCAGTATTGCGAGGAGAACGACAAGAAGCTCGATGAGGTCGCGCGCTTCGTCGAGCAGCTCCAGGTCGATGACTTCATTGACCAGGTCAATGTGATCATCGGTCACTTCGCTGAGGGCGACTTCCACATCACGTGCAAGGATGTCGGCATTGCCTGGGGCGGCACGCAGTCCGACAGGCAGGAGCTCGTGGAAACGGGGGTTGCAATAGTGAGGCCCAGAGGTCGGGTCTTGGATCCCTCCTGGAGATATTCTTGTGGGCTTCGGAGGGTCGTTCGAGGCGTCGTTGCAGGCTGCGCTGCGCTTCCCAACTCCACGGGGGGGGGGTGCGCGTGCCATCCCCGAGGCCCGCAATTGCAACGCTCGTTTATATATATATATATATATATATATATATATATAGCCCAGGGAGTGCATATCGCGGCTACAAGTTGGCCCAGGAGATTGCAGATCGGAACTGGGGGGAGGCTGTGGGGGGACGGGGGATGAGGGGGGCATGCGCCCTCCCTGGACGTTAGTTTCTGACTTTCCTGACCCTCTCTTCCCCTCCATCTCCTCTTCATCCTGCTTCCCCCCCCCCGTCCTCAAGCTTATTGTCCACCTCCTCCCCTGGGGAGGGCGCGCGCGCCTGTCCTGACGTCCGTTCCTCTCAGGACGTGGTCAAGACGCTCTACGCGATTGCCGAGAAGATCTTGACCACGGAGCTGCATTGCCCCACCTACCTCGGACAAGTTCATCGTTCCAGTGGCTACCAATATGATGATGAGCCTGAGCGGTGCGTGGTACTGTTTGTGGTATTGAGCTTTATCATTGACACGTTGACGCACTTCGACATGTCGGATTACTCTGTCCATCACAACAGCCTCATCCTTGAGGTCTCCATCCGCACCCAAGCGAGCATCGAGCTGCAGAACATGAAGCGCGTGTACGGCCGCAGCACAGAGACTACGTTCGACGAGGCGTTCGTGAATGAGTTGCACGCGGTGTGGACCTTGTTCTTGGAGGCGGGCTCGCATAAGCACACCTGCTCCGAGGATTCCGTCGTCGTCACCTTCTGCGGGCGTCTGAGGCAGGGGCAGAGCACCATCAGCTCGGACATATACCAGATGCTCGTCGACATGCTTTCCGTCGGCCCCCCGTTCACCGCCGTGGCTTTCGCGCGCTTGCAGGACGCCCAGGAGCTCTTCCCCGACAAGTGCAAAGACCTGATTCGGAGCCTCCCTGTGATAGAGCGGTGCCGCGACGTGCACGGCCTCAGGGAGCAGGGGAAAGCTGGCGGCGCTCTCTGCGCGCTCGCCAAGCTGTGCGACGAGGTTCGCGTGGTCCATGCAAAATGTCCAGAGGCGGCTGCAGCGCGGGATGACAGCGTAGACTGGATTGCTGCCGGCGACGCAGAATTCGAGGAAGCCCTGAACAGCCTCTGCCAGAAGATGAATGTCAGCAAGACAATGTCCGACTTCGAGAAGCACTATGCCGTCGCGGTCACGGCCATCGAGGCGTGGGGCTTCACGCAGTGCGAGTGGCTTCGAAGTGACGCCGAGGTGCCCCAGCTCGTCGTGAACATCACCAAGAAGCTCGAGTTGGCGGCCAACCAGTGGCCGACTTGGCAACACCTGTTGGAGTCCACGGTGCAGCAGTGCAAAGACTGGCTCGTGGGCCCCACGCGCGACGCCTTGCAGAATGCATTGGGCAGCGTGCCTGCGACGGGTGAGGCTGTGCGCAAGAACGCGGTGATCTTCGGGGCAGCTCTCGTCGCCAGCCGCATGCTCACCACCGACGGCAACAAGAAGGCGATCGACGGGGCCCTGACTTATGTGAAGAACAAGCTTCTGGTGGCAGAAGCGGATCTGCCGCAGGCGCTGCTGAAGCGCCTGCGTACGGGCCTGCAGGGGAAGAAGGGCGCCGACGCAAGAAAGCTGCAGCGAGCTCGACGGTGGGCCCCCCCTCAAGAAGCTGGCCAAGGGGTCTTCGACGGACTCCTGAGGCGCACGCTGTCAGCATGCGTTCGTGGTGCTGCTGGCTGGGTGACTGACAGATGCTCGGCATGGGCGGCGGGGGTGCGCCTAGTGGACTGAGGTGCGAGCCACCTCGCTCGGTGCCATGAGTCCGCCCAAGAGCTGTTGCTGCCAGTGCCCAGGGGACGCGCGGCCAGGCGCGTGGGATGTGTGAGCACATTTGCGATACGACTTTGAACGTTGTGCAACGTTTTCTGGTGGACAGCGGGATCGCCAGTCGGCATTGTCATCACCTCTCATTCGCCCGTCCTTCTGCCTTCCGCCTCCTACCTGTACCAATCCCTTCCTCCTCCTCCTCCTCCTCCTCCTCCCCTCTTCCTGGTCTTCCTCCTCTTCCTCCTGCCCCTCCTCCTCCTCATCCCAGTCCCGCATCCTCCTCCCCCATCCCCCCTTTCCCTCCTCCTCTCCCGTTCCTTCGTCGTTCCTCGATCCTCTCGCCTTCGTCTTCCGACGAGCCGTGGGCCACAACTCCGCGTCAGTTGCCGCCCCCCGCGTATATGCGCAGCCCGAGCGCGCAACCAGATGCCTAGGATGGGGGTTCCCGCGGGGCCTTTTCGGAAATCGTTGGGCTCTCCTCTGGCTCCTGGGGGGCTCTCTGGTGTCCCCGTTATCTGGACCTCTCCGTGGTGTTCTCGGGGGGCTCTTTGGGGCCTTATGGGGGAGACCTGGTTTTATCGTTATTGGTGTGTGTCAGAGCTGCTCTGGCGCCCATCTTCATGTTCCAGGGCTTCTGTGAGCTTGTCTGCCCCTAGGTTGTTCTCGTGATTTGATTTTTGCGACGCGGCTGGCCCCTCGGAACATGTATTTGGCATTCCGTGGTCAATTACGTCAGATGCAGTACGGCCGTCGAATAACGAAGCACAGCAACGTTAGGCATCATTGTCATATCAGAAAAAAACTAAATATCACAGGGGTTTTCTGCATCATATGTAACCCGTCCAAGTGCATATTGTTGTTTCCAGCGCTCCTAACGTTCACTTTATTTGTACTAGCCAACTTACATATACAAAAGAGGAGGAGGATGAGGAGGAGGAGGAGGAGGAGGAGGAGGAGGAGGAATAAGAGGGGCGAGGACGAGAAGGAGCTAGGGTGGAGGAGGAGGAGGAGGACGAGGAGGAGAAGAATGAGGAGGAGGAGGAGGAGGAGGAGGAGGAGGAGGAGGAGGAGGGACCAGGATGGGAAGGATGAGCGAGGATGGGATGTTAGAGCGATGCGGAGGAAGAGCGAGGATGGAGAAGAAGCGAGGATGAGGAGGATGGAAGAGGAGGAGGACGACGAGGAGGGAGGAGGAGGAGGAGGAGGAGGAGGAGGAGGAGGAGGAGGATGTGGAAGAGGAATCGGAGGGAGGAGGCGGAAAGCTACCGTCTTCTCCCCTGGAGGAGGAGGAGGAGGAGGAGGAGGAAGAGGAGGATGAGGAGGAGCAAGGAGCGAGGAACGAGGAGCGAAAAGGAGAACGAGCAGGAAGGCCAGAGGCCTCCTTGTACGCCTCTCGGATGTCCCCTGAGAGCTTCTTGTTGTCCTCCTTGGGCGTCTTGGGGGCCTTTTGGCGGTCCTGGACGTCTCTTGGAACGTCTTGGGTGCCTCGGGGGAGCCTCTTGGGGCCTCTTAAGGGTTTCTTGGGAGCCTTTCAGGGGCGTCTTTGGGGCGTCTTGGGGCCCCCTGGGCGCCTCTTGGGGCACTCTTGGAAGCCTTGGGGGCCATCTTAGGGCCATCTGGGAGGCTCTCGATCACAAAAGGGGGTGTCCCTAATTAGGGCCCTCCCCAGGGGGACAAAATGGGCTTGTAACCTTTGGAGGCTCAATGATTTGTGCCTTTTCTCCGAAGCCGTCTTGGACGCTCCAATCGGTTCCTGCAGCTCCTTGGAGGGGGTGGGGGAAGGGGGCATGACACCCTCCCCGCCCGCAAGCTAACTCGCTCACTCCCACCCGCCGTCCCAACATAGAAGTGGCACCTGGACCTCAGCATGTTCAGCGGTCGTCTAAGGATGGGCAGCTACTGGGAACCAATCCGGACCCCGTGCGCACGATGGGGCGATTTGCGCCACGCGTACCAGGCGCTTCAGGTGCACTGGGCACCGCTTGGGCACAAATGTGCCAGGCACGCCTCGCGCGCCAGATTCGCCACGTGCTCCACGTGCGCCATGTGTGCCGCATGGTGTTGCCGCGCTAGGTGCGCCATTCCTGGGGCACGCGCAGAGTGTTCCAGGTGCGGCCGCGCGCGTGACAGCACACATCGGGAAACATGTCGGCCCCCATCATCCTTGTCGAAAGCCTGTGCGCACTCGCGGTGGGGTGGCCGGTGGGCCTGCGCACGCCAAGCAACATGCCAGCACCCCCGCGGTCCTTGTCAAACGCCAATGGACAGTGATCGCGGGGTGGCTGCGCATGATCCAGATTTAGCCGCGAAGTGCATGTTGCATTGCTTTTCACAGGGATGGTGGCCTTGCGCAAAGCAGGATATACGGGCACCGCTGCAGTCCCGATCAAAAAACAATAAACATTGCTTGTTGGGCACACGGGCATGACCCAAGATTTTGCCCCGAAGTATTCTGCATAGTTTTTTTGACAGGGAGGGGGGGGTGTTGGCATTGGTCCTGGTTGGCTGCCGGTTGCCTGGGGGAGGGGGTGTTTATTAACAGGGCACAGTGACCAAGTTCCCAGCGGGAGCGCCGCCAACAGTTTCGCTGACTCCCACCCGCCCTCTCATCACATCAGTAGCACCCGAGTCTCAGCATAGGCAGGGCCGCCATCGACAACCGCCGGCAACCAAAGCAGACGCCAGGCATGCGCACGACGCCCGCGAGAACAAATACACAGTGACGGCGGGTTTGCCAGAACGTGTATTATGTGCACGCGCAATCATTATGCAGGCTCCTTCGCTGCGCCTGTCAAGAGCCAATGCAAGGGGATCGCGAAGCGCCCGCGCATGATCCCGATGTTGGTGCGACGTGAATTTGGTATTGCTTTTTTTGCAAACGGGTGGTGAGGGTGGTGGCATGCCACACAGCAGGCAACTTGCCGTCCCTGGCTCAAGCGCGCCTGAAGCTGTTTCAACAGGAGCGTGAAGGACAAGAAGTTTCAGCCGATGGCGCTTCTCATCGTTGCCGCTTCGCTGCTGGCACTCGCACACGCCTTGGGCCCGCAAGCGTCTTGCACCGTAGGGCAGCAGTGCGCCGCAGGAGAGCAGGATGACACCGGCATGCTCCAGAAGAGCTCGCGGATGATGCAGGTGAATCGGCATGAGCAAATGAGCGTGAAGACGACGCCCACGAATGATGCCGAGTGCGAGGCCGTGCCGGGCATCAATACGGACGAGCCCATCGTGTACGACTCCAGCTGCCCCGGCCTGTGCTGCTTCGAGGACCAGCCGTGCAGGTACAACACCACGGGCTGCTACTCCACAGCCTTGGCGCAGGAAGGTGAGGACGACGCCCACGAACGATGCCGAGTGCGAGGCCGTGCCGGGATCAATACGGACAGCCATCGTGTACGACTCCAGCTGCCCCGGCCTGTGCTGCTGTCGAGACCAGCCGTGCAGGTACACACCACGGGCTTGCTACTCCGCAGCCTTGGCGCAGCAGAAGGTGAGGACGACGCCCACGAACGATGCCGAGTGCGAGGCCGTGCCGGGCATCAATACGGACTGCCCATCGTGTACGACTCCAGCTGCCCCGGCCTGTGCTGCTTCGAGGACCAGCCGTGCAGGTACAACACCACAGGCTGCTACTCCGCAGCCTTGGCGCAGCAGAAGGTGAGGACGACGCCCACGAACGATGCCGAGTGCGAGGCCGTGCCGGGCATCAATACGGACGAGCCCATCGTGTACGACTCCAGCTGCCCCGGCCTGTGCTGCTTCGAGGACCAGCCGTGCAGGTACAACACCACGGGCTGCTACTCCGCAGCTTGGCGCAGCAGAAGGTGGGACGACGCCCACGAACGATAGTGCTGCTCGGGAGCTTTGAGAGCCCAGGTGAGGACTCGCACGAACGATGCTTGGGGCATCAATACGGACGAGCCCATCGTGTACGACTCCAGCTGCCCCGGCCTGTGCTGCTTCGAGGACCAGCCGTGCAGGTACAACACCACGGGCTGCTACTCCGCAGCCTTGGCGCAGCAGAAGGTGAGGAAGACGCCGACGAACGACGCCGAGTGCGAGGCCGTGCCGGGCATCAATACGGACGAGCCCATCGTGTACGACTCCAGCTGCCCCGGCCTGTGCTGCTTCGAGGACCAGCCGTGCAGGTACAACACCACGGGCTGCTACTCCGCAGCCTTGGCGCAGCAGAAGGTGAGGACGACGCCCACGAACGATGCCGAGTGCGAGGCCGTTCCGGGCATCAATACGGACGAGCCCATCGTGTACGACTCCAGCTGCCCCGGCCTGTGCTGCTTCGAGGACAGCCGTGCAGGTACAACACCACGGGCTGCTACTCCGCAGCCTTGGCGCAGCAGAAGGTGAGGACGACGCCCACGAACGATGCCGAGTGCGAGGCCGTGCCGGGCATCAATACTGACGAGCCCATCGTGTACGACTCCAGCTGCCCTGGCCTGTGCTGCTTCGAGGACCAGCCGTGCAGGTACAACACCACGGGCTGCTACTCCGCAGCCTTGGCGCAGCAGAAGGTGAGGACGACGCCCACGAACGATGCCGAGTGCGAGGCCGTGCCGGGCATCAATACGGACGAGCCCATCGTGTACGACTCCAGCTGCCCCGGCCTGTGCTGCTTCGAGGACCAGCCGTGCAGGTACAACACCACGGCTGCTACTCCGCAGCCTTGGCGCAGCAGAAGGTGAGGACGACGCCCACGAACGACGCCGAGTGCGAGGCCGTGCCGGGCATCAATACGGACGAGCCCATCGTGTACGACTCCAGCTGCCCCGGCCTGTGCTGCTTCGAGGACCAGCCGTGCAGGTACAACACCACGGGCTGCTACTCCGCAGCCTTGGCGCAGCAGAAGGTGAGGACGACGCCCACGAACGATGCCGAGTGCGAGGCCGTGCCGGGCATCAATACGGACGAGCCCATCGTGTACGACTCCAGCTGCCCCGGCCTGTGCTGCTTCGAGGACCAGCCGTGCAGGTACAACACCACGGGCTGCTACTCCGCAGCCTTGGCGCAGCAGAAGGTGAGACGACGCCCACGAACGATGCCGAGTGCGAGGCCGTGCCGTGGCATCAATACGGACGAGCCCATCGTGTACGACTCCAAGCCGTGCAGGTACGGCCCCGCCCGTGCAGCAGTTGTGAGGACGACGCCCTTCCAGGCGTGCCGGGCATCATACGGACGAGCCGTGTCGACTCCAGCTGCCCCGCTTGTGCTGCTTCGAGGACCAGCCGTGCAGGTACAACACCACGGGCTGCTACTCCGCAGCCTTGGCGCAGCAGAAGGTGAGGACGACGCCCACGAACGATGCCGAGTGCGAGGCCGTGCCGGGCATCAACACGGACGAGCCCATCGTGTACGACTCTAGCTGCCCGGGCCTGTGCTGCTTCGAGGACCAGCCGTGCAGGTACAACACCACAGGCTGCTACTGAGGTCAGAGTTTCTCTGTAGCATGGTATATCAATATTTCTTGCCACACTCTAGCCGATGGCGCAGTACACTTTCGGAGAAGCATTTGGGCCGCCTGCATGACGAGGTCGTGCGCTGCCCCAGCCTTGGCATTGTCGAGTTTCAATGTTGCAGCGTCTCAACGGACTGTTCGTAATTAACATGACAATTTTGTGTGAGCATGCTCGAATGCTTGCTGCGCCCAATGTCCACGGCTCTTCAATATTTGTATGTAGCACCCCGCAATTGCGGGTAAGAGAGAGGGGGCGGGCGCGGGCGACGCGGGCGTCGAGCCCGCGGACTTCGTGGCCCTCACGAATGCAGACGAAGCCTGGAACGAATGAAAAAGAAGCCCGCCGCAGGCGCCGAACATTTTGGGTGGGTTGCGGGGTGGGTCGCGGGTGGGTCGCGTGTGTGTCGCGGTGGGTCGCGGGTGGGTCGCGGGTGGGTCGCGGGTGGGTGGGGGTCGCGGGGTGGGTCGCGGGTGGGTCTCGGGGTGGGTCGCCGGTGGGTCGCGGGTAAGTCGCCGATGCAAAAAAACCCGCCGCAGGCGCCGCAGTTTTGGTTTGTTCAGTGAACGTAGTTTGGGTCGCGGGTGGGTCGCGGGCTCTCCACCTCCACCTGGAAGGAATTCAAAATCAGCCCGCCGCAGGCGACAAAAATTTTGATTTGTACACTGAACGTGGTTTGGGTCGTGGGTGGGTCGCAGGTTCTCCACTTGGAACGACCTGGAACGAATGCAAAAGAAACCCGCCGCAGGCGCCGAACATTTTGGGTGGGTCGCGGGGTGGGTCGCGGGTGGGTCGCGTGTGTGTCGCGGTGGGTCGCGGGTGGGTTGCGGGTGGGTCGCGGGTGGGTCGCGGGGTGGGTCGCGGGGCGGGTCGCGGGTGGGACTACGACAACAAACAACAAACAACACACAACCACCAACAACAACAACACCAACAACAACAACAACAAGAATCCGCATCGCGGAATTCCACTTCAGCCACGCACCCAGGGACAGTGAATGACCGTTCGGTTCAGCTCCCTCACTCTGGTCGGATGTATCTCTTGCGTTCCGATTCCTAGACTTAAATGTCTGGGTGCACGTTGGCGGAGGGGCCGCTTCTTGTTGTGGCCATCTCCGCCCAAACGCGGCTAAACACCAAGTGTAGGGCATTCACCTCCAAATAGCAGGGAAAGCCCTCGCTGCAAGCATCGCAGATGGAGGCGGCGGCATCGGAGCAGCTCGCGTCGCTGAAGCCCTGGTGGCGTCCAACATTGACAGCAAAATCGAAGTTGGCACACCCGCTGGCATCCCGCGCGTCACTGGAGGACAAGGTGTCGTCGCCACTGAAGTCGGCGTGGACATGAGGGGTCCTCCTCCCCCTCCCCTTCCTCCTCCCTCCTCCCTCCTCCTCCACCTCCTCCTCCTCCGCCTCCTCCTCCTCATCCTTCTCCTCCTCCCCCCTCCTCCTCCCCCTCCTCCCCCTCCTCCTCCTGCTCCTCCTCCTTCTCCTCCACCTCCTCCTCCCCCTCCTTGTCCTCCTCCTCCTTCTCCTCCACCTCCTCCCTCCTCCTCCCTCCTCCTCCTCCTCCTCCTCCTCCTCCTCCTCCTCCTCCTCCTCCTCCTCCTCCTCCTCCTCCTCATGCGGCCTGATCTGCTTTTTCGCAGCCGATTCGACGACGCGGGCCCCCTCGCGTGGCGGCCCTGACCGTCCCATGGGGGAACGCCGGCCTACCATGGGCTTCTTCCGCGTCGCCGTCGCGGCCTCCGCAGGATGGGTGAGTGGCAGGCCCGACAGGAAAGCCGAGGGACCCGACGGACCACGCCCCCGTGGAGATTGGGGTCGCCATACTTGCCGTCAGGAGCTCCCTCGGCAATGCTGGCCGGGGTCGGGCGTTTTCGTGGGTGTCTGGCGATTTTCAAGCCTCGGGATGCTTGCCAGCAGCTGCGCCTGTTAGAGATGGCCCGATAGCCCCACCCCACCCAGGAACGATGCAACACATGGACCCCGCCCGTGTTTCGGTTCACGACGACGACGGCCCACTCCCTGCACTCTCCATGGACGCCGCCACGGCCTCCAAGAGCAGCCCTTCATCGTCGGGAGCCGCAGTCTGGTCCTCTTCGGTGGGCAAAGTTGGGGCAGGCTGAGAAGATGCGGCAACAGCGCTAGCGGCAGAAGAAGGGGGGGCGGAGCCGTGGCACTTCCATTCCCTGTCTTGGTATGTTGGATTGCACGAGCACCAGTAGATGGTAGCACCTCCGCATCACCACCTCTCCGTCTCTTAGCCGAAGTCCTCTTGATGAACCGAGGCTGCATCACATGCGGAGCCAAACGCGTCCTTGCATGCTTCTCTAAAAGTGCTGAGGGCATGTTGCTTTCTGTGGTGAACTGTCCGCGTTCCTGGGGGGAAATGCCAACACCCTCTTTAGAGAGCAGAGAGTCCATCCCCCATGGTAATCACCCCTACACGCGAAGTCGTTTAGTAAACGGACCCAAAGAAATAATGAAACAGGGCAGGGCTGTTTAGTAAAACGCCCAGGGCCGTTTAGTAAACGCCAAGTATCGGGTCCAGTTGTTTTTTCTCCCTTGACTCTTGGGACGACCCAACGACTCCGTAGTCGTCCATCTCGGAAAGAGCTCGTTCGGAACCGGACCCCCCCCCTTGATCGAGGGGATTTAGGGGGGGGTTCGAACCCCGCCCCCCCTCTCGTGACGGAGGAGGGAGGGGTTCAATCCCCCCCCTTATTTCTCCTCTCTCCCTCTGTTCGGGCAGGCGCTGGCGTCGACGGCGGCTGGCGGCGGCGGAGGGGAGCGTCGATGAAGACGACGACTTCCTCCTTTTGGCCGGCGCCTGCGCTTGCCGCGGCTGGCGGCGGCGGCGGGGAGCGTCGACGAGGACGACGGCGACAACGATGATGACGACGACGCTCCGCCACCGTGCCTTGGTGTTGGGTCAGAGTCCTAATGAATGCCTGTTGGGGTCTCGTCGGAGGGCTCTCGGGGGCCTCTGAAGGCCATTTCTGAAGCCTCCTGGGCGCCTCTTGGACGTCTCGTAGGGTTTCTCTGAGATGGTGGTGGTGGTGGGCTGTGGTGGTGTGGTGGGCTGTGGGTGGTGGTGGTGGTGGACGTGGTGGTGGTTGTGGTGGTGGTGGTGTGGTGGTTTGTGGTGGTGGTGGTGGTTGTAGTGGTGTTGGTGGTGGTGGGTTGTGGTGGTTGTGGTGGTGGTGGCGGTGTTTGTGGTGATGGTGGTACTGGTGTGGTGGTTTGTGGTGGTGATGGTGGTCGTGGTTGTTGTGGTGGGTTGTGGTGGGTTGTGGTGGTGGTGGTGGCGTTTTTGGTCGTGGTGGTGGTGTAGTGGTTTGTGGTGGTGGTGGTGGTTGTGGTGGTGGGTTGGGCTGGTTATGGTGGTGGTGGTAGTGGTGGTGGTGGGTGATGGTGGTGGTTTGTGTTGGTGGGTTGTGGTGGTGGTAGTGGTGGCGGTTGTGATGTGGTGGTTTGTGGTGGTGATGGTGGTGTTGGCGGTTGTGGTGGAAGTGGGTTGTTGGAAGTGGTGTTGTTGGTGGTGGTGGTGGTGTGGTGGTTTGTGGTGGTGGTGGTGGTAGGTTGGCCTGGTGGTGAGGTGGTGGTTGTGGCGGTGGTTGTGGTGTGGTAGATTGTGGTGGTGGTGGTGGTAGTTGGTTTTTGTGGTGGCGGTGGTGGTGATGGTGGCTGTGGGGGTGGTGGTTGCGTGGTGGTTTGTGGTGGTTGGTGGTGCGTTGTGGTGGTGGTGGTGGTGGTGGTGGTGGTAGTGGTGGTGGTGGTGGAAGCGTGGTGGTTTGTAGTGGTGGTGGTGGTGGGCTTGGGCTGTGATGTTGGTTGTGATGGCGCTGCTGGTGGTGGTGGTGCTGCTGGTGGCGGTGTGTGGTGGGTGGTGGTGGTGGTGGTGGTCGTGGTGGTGGTGGTGGTGATGGTGGTGGTGGTGTTTGAGGTGGTGGTGGTGGTGGTGGTGGTGTTGGCGGTTGTGGTGGAAGTGGGTTGTTGGAAGTGGTGTTGGTGGTGGCGGTGGCATGGTGGTTTGTGGTGGTGGTGGTGGTGGTGGTGGTAGGTTGGCCTGGTGGTGAGGTGGTGGTGGTGGTGGTGCTGCTGGTGGTGCTGCTGGTTGCGGTGTGTGGTGGGTGGTGGTGGTGGTGGTGATGGTGGTGTTTGAGGTGGTGGTGTGGTGGTTTGTTGTGGTGGTGGTGGGTTGTGGTGGAGGTGGTGGTGGTAGTGGAGGTTTTGGTGGTGATGGTGGTGGTGTGGTGGTTTGTGGTTGTGGCGGTGGTGGTCGTGTAGGTTGTGGTGGGTTGGTGGGTTGTGGCGGTGGTGGTGGTGGTGTTTTCGGTGGTTTGTGGAGGTGGTGGTGGTTTAGTTGTTTTGTGGTGATGGTGGTGCTTGTGGTGGTGGGGGGTTGTGCTGGTTGTGGTGGTGGTGGTAGTGGTGGTGGTGGTGGTGGGTGGTGGTGGTGATGTCTTCGGGTCTTCCCGCCTCCGTGTTTTGGCTTTGGGTCATGTGGTGGTGGTTGTGGTGGTGGGCTGTGGTGGTGGTGGTGGTTTGGTGGTGGTGGTGGTTTGGTGGTGGTTGGTGGTGGTGGTGGTTGTTGTGGTGGTGCACCCGAGTCTCAGCACCCGATTCTCAGCACCGGCTCCCTCATCACATCAGTAGCACCCGAGTGTCAGCATAGGCAGGGCCGCCATCGACAACCACCGGCAACCAAAGCAGACGCCAGGCATGCGCGCGACGCCCGCGAGAACAAATACACAGTGACGGCGGGTTTGCCAGAAAGTGTATTGTGTGTGCAAGCGCAATCATTATGCAGGCTCCTCCGCTGCGCCTGTCAAGAGCCAATGCAAGGGGATCGCGGGGCGCCCGCGCATGATCCCGATGTTGGTGCAACGTGAATTTGGTATTGTTTTTTTGCAAAAGGGTGGTGAGGGTGGTGGCATTCCACACAGCAGGCAACTTGCCGTCCCTGACTCTAGCGCGCCTGAAGCTGTTTCAACAGAAGCGTGAAGGACAAGAATTTTCAGCCGATGGCGCTTCTCATCGTTGCCACTTCGCTGCTGACACTCGTACACGCCTTGGGCCCGCAAGCGTCTTGCACCGTAGGGCAGCACTGCGCCGCAGGAGAGCAGGATGACACCGGCATGCTCCAGAAGAGCTCGCGGATGATGCAGGTGAATCGGCATGAGCAAATGAGCGTGAAGACGACGCCCACGAACGATGCCGAGTGCGAGGCCGTGCCGGGCATCAATACGGACGAGCCCATCGTGTACGATTCCAGCTGCCCCGGCCTGTGCTGCTTCGAGGACCAGCCGTGCAGGTACAACACCACGGGCTGCTACTCCGCAGCCTTGGCGCAGCAGATGGTGATGACGACGCCCACGAACGATGCCGAGTGCGAGGCCGTTCTGGGCATCAATACGGACGAGCCCATCGTGTACGATTCCAGCTGCCCCGGCCTGTGCTGCTTCGAGGACCAGCCGTGCAGGTACAACATCACGGGCTGCTACTCCGCAGCCTTGGCGCAGCAGAAGGTGAGGACGACGCCCACGACGATGCCAATGTGCGAGGCCCAGTACCGGTAACAATACGTGACGAGCCCACGTGTACGACTCCAAGTTAGGCCCCCGGTTTTGGTCTTCGATCGAGTACCAGCCCGTGCAGTACAACCAACCACGGGCTTGCTACTCCGCAGCCTGGCGCAGCAGAAGAGTGAGGACGACGCCCCACGAACGATGCACGAGAAAAAAAACATCAGTGCTCAATCGACGAGCCCATCGTTACTCTATGCTGATAAGCGAGCGCGGCCTTTGCTGCTTCGAGGACACAGCCGAAGCAGGTACAACACCACGGCAGCTACGAACTCCGCAGCCCTGGCGCAGCAGAAGGTGATGACGACGCCCACGAACGAAGCCAGTGCGAGGCCGTACCGGGTATCAATACGGACGAGCCCATCGTGTAACGACCCAGATAGCCCGGTTTTGCTGCTTCGAGACCACCTGCAGGTACACACCACAACGGGCTGCTATTTCCGCACCATGCGCAAATACGGACGAGCCCATCGTGTACGACTCCAGCTGCCCCGGTTTGTGCTGCTTCGAGGACCAGCCGTGCAGGTACAACACCACGGGCTGCTACTCCGCAGCCTTGGCGCAGCAGAAGGTGAGGACGACGCCCACGAACGATGCCGAGTGCGAGGCCGTACTGGGCATCAATACGGACGAGCCCATCGTGTACGACTCCAGCTGCCCCGGCCTGTGCTGCTTCGAGGACCAGCCGTGCAGGTACAACACCACGGGCTGCTACTCCGCAGCCTTGGCGCAGCAGAAGGTGAGGACGACGCCCACGAACGATGCCGAGTGCGAGGCCGTGCCGGGCATCAGTACGGACGAGCCCATCGTGTCCATGATTTGTTTTACATCTTTACAACGCTCATCCTCGCGAAGCGGATAGGGCGTCCGCGAGGGCGCTGCGCAGCCAATTGCAAGTAGTTTTGCAACATCGGGAAGCCCGTGCTTGCCTTGGACGTGGGACACGCATTCCTCCGCGTTCGCATCCAGGGTTCGAGTGTCGCCGTGCAGCGAAAATGTTTCGTTGTGGAAGATCCGTGCCCTTACTTCTTCTTCCTTTTTATGTTCTCCCGATTGGCGTCGTCCACTAGCGCTCTGCGTCGGCGCATCTGCGCTGGTGCTCCAGCGGAGGATGCGTCGCCGCGCTTCCCGCTAACGGGAGGCCGCGCAATCCCCGCGCCGCGGCGGTCAACTGCGTCGCGCGCCCCCCGCCGGGGGTTCGCCGGGGGGGCACTGCGCGTTATCGACAGCTTCGCAATCCACCAGGGACAATTGAAATCCCTTCAGCGGTTTCAACCGCACGACGTCTGACTATCAAGGAAGCCCTCGCGGGAGCGCGACATCCCGTCGGCATGGCTATTATCATTTATCACGGATCGTGCCCTTTCCCGATCCGCGAGCGTCGGCCACTCTGGGTGCCTTGCTTGCTCTGCGTGCGCGCAAAGGCGTTCACTTTTGCGCGCGGCGCGCCGTGCGCGCGTGCTGCGTGTCTCTGAACGCGCGTGCGCTGCGCGCGTTGTGCCGCGCGTGGCGCCGCGCGCGACGATCGCGTAGGCCGCGCCCATGGCGCTTGCCGCGCGCGGCGTGCCGCGCGCGATGTGCCCCGCGTGCCCTGCCGTGCCGCGCGCCACGTGCCGTGCCCCCGCGGTTGGCGCGAGCGTTTCTGCATCGTGCCGCGTGTGCTTTTGGCGCCTGACCGCGAGCGCCATGTCTCGCCAGCCATGGCGCCTGTGGCGCAGCGCCAATTTCTGCGTCACTCCTCGCCCCCCTCCTTCCCGTTTCCTCCCCTCTCCCCCCTCCCATCTACATGCACGGGGGCCCGTGAGAAGGACGGCAGGTGGGGGAATATGCAACGGGAAGGGAAAGGATGGAGGAGGGTGAGAAGGAGGAGGAGGAGGAGGAGACGGAGCGGCGGAGGGAGGAGAAAGAGGGGGGACGGATACGATAGAATAGGAGATAACGGTAACGGAGGCAGGATCGACGCACGAGCCCCCCTTCAGAGATTTCCTGGAAGGCGCGTGCAGAGGTCCTGTTCCGTGAGTGGGCCTGGAGAAGGCCAGGGTCGGTGCATAGGTGGCCTCCGAGGTATTCGTTCCCATGGGTTCACAAGTTCGCGGAGGTCTTTGGGGCGTGCCTGGAGCTGCCGTTTGTTGATATTGTGTTTATGTGTGAAATTCATCAAGTGTTCCGCCCTCTATGGTTTCAAATTCTGTTGTTTTTAGCTTACATATGGAGGAACCAACTCCCAGGAACACATGACTTCCTAACTGGCAGCGACAAGTGCTGCGCTTGCGCGTGTGCCTTGCAATCCACGTAAGTTTTCTTCTGGGGTCCTTCGCCGTGCAAGCCGTGCCGCAGGCCGCGGCGCCGCCCGCCGTGCCCGTGCCTTCCATACGGCCACCAGCCAGCTGGCAGCCGAGAGCCTGCCCATCGGGGGCCTGCCCATCGGGAACCCCCCCTTGTCCTCCCCTCTCCCCCCTCCCATATAGATGCAGGGGAACTCCTGAGAAGAAGGGCAAAGGGCGGAAGAGGCAACGGGAAGGAAAAGGAGGGAGGAGGGTGAGAAGGAAGAGGAAAAGGATACGGAGGGGGGGAGGGGGGAGAAACGGGGCGAATCTTATAATATCAACAAAACTAACTGAGGCAGGGTCGACGCGCGGGCCCCCTTCAGAGATTTCATGGTAGTCGCGCGCAGAGATCCTGTTCCGTGCGCGGGCCTGGAGAAGGCCGGGGTCAGTGCACAGGTGGCCTCCGAGGTATTCGTCCCCATGGGTTCACAAGTTCTCGGAGGTCTTTGGGGCCTGCCTGGGACTGCCAGTTGTTGATTTTGGTATTTTTGTGCGATATCCATACAGTGTTCCGCCTTCTATGATTTCAATTCCTGTTGTTTCTTAACTTACATATGAAGGAACGGTTCGGTGACCTCGCGAAGGCCGCCTCGAAAGACAAGGGCGGCGCTCTCCGCTTCCAGTGGGTCCTGCTGGAGGACGAGAAGAGCACGCCTGTCCAGGAGATGCTGCTGTGCCAGTGGGTGGAGAGTACCAAAAACCAGTTCCCAGGAACACAGGACTTCGGAACGAGCAGCGACAAGGGCTGCGCTGGCGTGTGGCATTGCAGTCCACGCAAGTCTTCCCCAGGGAATTCGCCGTGGAAGCCGCGCCGCAGGCCGCGGGGCCGCCCGCCGTGCCCGTGCCTTCCAGGCGGCCGCCCGCCAGCTGGCAGCCGGGAGCCTGCCCATAGGGCCGGGGTTCAATGGAGGGAGCACTGTAATGTAAAATGTCGTCGCCCCGGCTAGGCCGCGGCGACGACATTTTTCATTGCAGTGCTCGCCCGCGCGCGGCCCAGTGGGCGAGGCTCCTATGGGCAGGCTCCCGGCTGCCGGCCGGCCGGCAGTCGCTGGAAGGCACGGGCACGGCGGGCGGGCCCGCGGCCCGCGGCGCGGCTTGCACGGCAAACTCCCCGGAGAAAACTTGCGTGGACTGCAAAGCCGACCCGCCAGCGCAGGCCTTGTCGCTGCTCACTCCGAGGCCCTGTGTTCCTGGGAACTGGTTCTTGGCGCTTTCGACGAACTGGCACGGCAGCATCCCCTGGGCAGACGTACCCCCCTCGTCCTCCAGCAAGGCCCACTGGAAGCGGAGAGCGCCGCCCTTGTCATTCGAGCCAGCTTTCGCGAGGTCACCGAGCCGTTTCTCCATCTGTCAGCTAAGAAACAGCAGAGTTTGAGACAACAGAAGGTGGAGTCTTGGATGAAGGGCACATAGATGCACAAAATCAATTACTCCGACGGAAGAACCCCACATAAGAATCCTCTGGGCGAATCTGGAAAAAAACCATCACCGTCGTCCTCGTGGTTGGTGAGGCGTCCTGGCTGTCTCTTCTGCGTATATTTCCTCTCGCCTTGGCGCGGGCCCCCCTTCCACTCCTTACGTTGTCCCCATCCTCGCCCCCCTGTTTGTTCCGCGCCCCGCCACCTCCTCCCCTTCCTGTTGCATGAGCGCGCATGTCGATGTTCCTCGGCGCCGTCGCCGCCACGGCCAGCACAGGCGCGTTCTCTACTGGTCACGTCGCGCAGCCGTTGGGACAACCCCGCGGGCCAGGCTGTCGGGACAACCCCGCGAGCCGTTGGCGCGCAAGACCAAGCCGTTGGGACAACCCCGCGGGCTTCGAGCGAGGCGCAGCCGCGCTCAGGCGGAAGGCAGCACGAAGCCCAGCTCTGCCGCGAGCTGCTTCGCCTCCGCCCTGGACAAAACCGCTCTCTTGTCGAACTCCAGGAGCGCCTTCCGCAGGGACGCCGGCGGCCCGCACTCCAGGAACTCTCGCGGCGGCGGCCGCAGGATCAGCATGTTCCGCATGCACGTGGCGCGGGAGAACATGACGTAGAGGTGCAGCCACCACTGCTCGTCCGACATGCCCGTGCGGCCAGCGTCCTCGTCTCTCGCGCAGTCGATGGTGACGCCCTTGCGCAGCGTCTGGCCCTGCGACAGCGTGGAGGTCAGGTAGGACGCGTGCGTCAGGGTGAACCCCGAGCGGCGCACGCTGTGCGCCCCCGAGCTCTGCCATGTGAACTCCCTTTCGCTGGGCCTGAACATCAGCAAGCTCCGCGCCCGCGCCTCGGCCTGGCCGTCGTCGTCGGCGCCTTCGGCGCCCTGTCGCAGCACCTCGGCGACCTGAGGAGCCCAAAAACTTCCTTGTTGCATCCAAAATGTGGCCTGGGAGCTGCGTTCTGGCAGCGCGATAACCCAAAGTTGACGACAGTTACAGGTTTTGGATGACCCGCTCGGATTACCAACATGATCTGCGGGCCCCATAGGGGGGGGGCTCCCGCCTGAGACTTCCTCGCGGTTCACTCACAAACGAGGTTCCCGCCTGAGACTTCCTCCATATTCAGGCTTGAGGAGCCCAAAAGTGACGACAGTTACAGTGTTCCGATGACCCGCTCGGATTACCAACATGATCTGCGGGCCCCATAGGGAGGGGGCTCCCGCCTGAGACTTCCTCCCAATTCACTCACAGACGAGGCTCCCGCCTGAGACTTCCTCCAAATTCAGGCTTGACGAGCCCAAAAGTGACGACGTTACAGGTTTCCGATGACCCGCTCGGATTACCAACATGATCTGCGGGCCCCATAGGGAGGGGGCTCCCGCCTGAGCCTTCCTCAGAATTCACTCACAGACGAGGCTCCCGCCTGAGACTTCCTCCAAATTCAGGCTTGAGGAGCCCAAAAGTGACGACAGTTACAGGGTTCCGATGACCCGCTCGGATTACCAACGTGATCTGCGGGCCCCATAGGGAGGGAGTTCCCGCCTGAGACTTCCTCCTAATTCACTCACAGACGAGGCTCCCGCCTGAGACTTCCTCAATTTTCAGGCCTGGGGAGCCCAAGAGTGACGACAGTTACAGGGTTCCGATGACCCGCTCGGGTTACCAGCATGATCCGCGGGCCCCATAGGGAGGGGGCTCCCGCCTGAGACTTCCTCACAATTTACTCAACGATGATGAGGATGAGGATGATGAGTGGTGGTGAAGATGAGTGGTGAAGAGGCTGATGATTGATTGTGAGTGGTGGTGGCGATGATGATGTTTGAATGAGGATGATGCCGATGATGATGATGATGATGATGATGATGATGATGATGATGTTCGTGAGCGTGTGGGAGAGTGCGAGTGATGATGATGATGATGATGATGATGAGTATGTGAGTGACTAAGCATGTGAGAGAGCATCATCGATGATGCTGATGAGGATGATGATGAGAGAGTGTGAGTGAGTGTGAGTGTGTGTGTGTGTGTGTGTTCCTGTTCCTGCGCGGGGTGTCCAGAGAAAACAAGAACCCCACTTTGGATGTGGGGAACAATTGGCAGCTCCGGGCAGGCCCCAAGGACCTCCGATAACTTGCGAACCCATGGGAGCGAATACCTCGGAGGCCACCTGTGCACCGACCCTGGCCTTTTCCAGGCCCATTCACGGAACAGGACCTCTGCGCGCGACTACCATGAAATCTCTGAGGGCGGCCCGTGCGTCGATCCTGCCTCCGTTATCTCCTACTACTATAAAATCCGTTCTCCCTCTGTCTGTTTCTTTCCTCCCTCCGTCTCCTCCTCTTTTTTCTCACCCTCCTCCCTCGTTTTCCTTCCCGTTGCCTCTTCCCCCTCCTGCTTTCCTGCTCAGGGATTACCTTGCATCTATATGGGAGGGGGAGAGGGGAGGACAAGCGGAGGCTCCCGGTGGGCAGGCCTCCGATTGGCAGGCCCCCTGCTGCTGGCTGGCTGGTGGCCGCCTGGAAGGCACGGGCACGGCGGGCAGCCCCGCGGCCTGCGGCGCGGCTTGCACGGCGAAGTCCCCGGAGAAAACTTGCGTGGACTGCGAAGCCGGCCCGCCAGCCCAGCCTTTGTCGCTGCTCACTCCGAGGTCCTGTGTTCCTGGGAACTGGTTCTTGGTTTTGGCGCTTTCGACCTGCTGGTGCAGCAGCGTTTCCTGGGCAGACGTACTCTCCTCGTCCTCTAGCATGACCCACTGGAAGCGTAGAGCGCCGCCCTTGTCCATTCGAGGCGGCTTTCGCGAGGTCGCCCAGCCGTTTCTCCATCCGTAAACTAAGAAACAAAAGAATATGAAACCGCTGGGCCCTCCCAGGGGTTTCTTGGGCCGTTTTTCGGCGATTTCGGGCTCGTTCCCCAGTTTGGAGCGTTGGACACTCGAACTGCCGAGAACGCTCAGCTCTGTCCGAACCAACATCAAGCTGTGTATGTGGTGTTTCCCGAAGCCCTGTGGGTGCCGTCTCGGATCATTATTGGGGCGTCTTGGCGGCCCTTTGACCCGTCCTGAGACCGTCTTGGGTCGTCCATCCGCGATCCTAAGCTGTCTCGGAGCCCTTTTGGACTGTCCGGGGAGCCTCCTGGGGCCTTTCTGGCCCGTCCTGGGGCCTTTTTTTGTGTTCCCGCTTTGCCTATATCCTGTCCCTCTCTCCTCAATTCTCCCTCCCGTCGCCATCATCAGTCGAATTTTTCCCGCCCGTGAAGGGCGGCGATTAGAGTGGGCGCGGCGCGGGCCAGAACAAGGCGCGCCGGAGGACCCGTCGCAATGGTAGCGGAACTGCTTGCGTGCAGCGGCCAGCAGGCGGCCACGGTCTATGTGAGCACGGCGTGAGCATTATCTACAGCTTTGGATCCGACCCTTCGGCGGGGGTGGCGGCGCGCCGAGTCAACGCCCTTGCAAAGCGATGGCGTTGGTGAGGTCGAGGCGCGCAGGACCAAACCACCAGAGAAGCTTCGCATTGACGTCGGTACATTGCCGCATGGATCGGCGCGTTGTCCCGCGCATGCGAAAGTTTCGGACGTTCGGTTATGGAGGGCGTCGCGCATATCTAAGAGACGGCGCCCGCATATGAACGAGCGGCACATCGTCGCCATCGCCGCGTGGTCACCGCCGAAAGTTTGCATGCAACCGGTTGTTCGTGGATTGGGCGGCATTGATCGGATGGGGGCGGTCAGATAAGCGCGGGAAGAAAGGGCCCCCCCGCGCCGCGTCGAGTTCTGAGCCCGCTCAGGGGTCGCGTGGCGTCGGGGCATCGCGCCCCGCGCCGCTCAGATGAAAACGAGCGGCTTTGCGCGGCGCCTCCCGCGTCGGATCTCACCCTGGATCCCCCGCCCTTTCGGCGCGGGCGTCTCGGAACCGACGGCGCGCCTTTCTTTGCGCGGGGGCCGCGCGGCCGAGCGTTTCGGGTGCCCCGCGATTCGCGCTGGCGGGGGCTGATTGCATTGGAGCCCGCCACAATGGCCCGAGCGTTGTAAATGTGCTTTTTCTTATTTGTACCGTGTACGACTCCAGCTGCCCCGGCTTGCGCTGCTTCGAGGACCAGCCGTGCAGGTACAACACCACGGGCTGCTACTCCGCAGCCTTGGCGCAGCAGAAGGTGAGGACGACGCCCACGAACGATGCCGAGTGCGAGGCCGTGCCGGGCACCAATACGGACGAGCCCATCGTGCACGACTCCAGCTGCCCCGGCCTGTGCTGCTTCGAGGACCAGCCGCGCAGGTACAACACCACGGGCTGCTACTCCGCAGCCTTTGCGCAGCAGAAGGTGAGGACGACGCCCACGAACGATGCCGAGTGCGAGGCCGTGCCGGGCATCAATACGGACGAGCCCATCGTGTACGACTCCAGTTGCCCCGGCCTGTGCTGCTTCGAGGACCAGCCGTGCAGGTACAACACCACGGGCTGCTATTCCGCAGCCTTGGCGCAGCAGAAGGTGAGGACGACGCCCACGAACGATGCCGAGTGCGAGGCCGTGCCAGGCATCAACACGGACGAGCCCATCGTGTACGACTCCAGCTGCCCCGGCCTGTGCTGCTTCGAGGACCAGCCGTGCAGGTACAACACCACAGGCTGCTACTGAGGGGAGAGCTTCTCTGTAGCATGGTAGATCAACATGTCTTGCCACACTCGCAGCCGATGGCGCAGTACCTTGTCGGAGAAGCATTTGGGCCGCCTGCATGACGAGGTCGTGCGCTGGCCCAGCCTTGGCATTGTCGAGTTTCTGTGTTGCAGCGTCTCAACGGACTGTGCGTAATTCTGATGACAATTTTGTGTTCAGCATGCTCGAATGCTTGCTGCGCCCAATGTTCACGGCTCTTCAATATTTGTATGTAGCACCCCGCAATTGCGGGTAAGAGTGAGAGGGCGGGCGCGGGCGACGCGGGCGTCGAGCCCGCGGATTTCGTGGCCCTCACGAGTGCAAACGAAGCCTGGAACGAATGCAAAAGAAGCCCGCCCCAGGCGCCGAAAATTTTGGGTGGGTCGCGGGGTGGGTCGCGGGTGAGTCGCGTGTGTGTCGCGGTGGGTCGCGGGTGGGTCGCGAGTGGGTCGCGGGTGGGTGGGGGTCGCGGGGTGGGTCGCGGGTGGGTCTCGGGGTGGGTCGCCGGTGGGTCGCGGGTGGGTCGCCGATGCAAAAGAAATCCGCCGCAGGCGCCGAAGTTTTGGCTTGTTCAGTGAACGTAGTTTGGGTCGCGGGTGGGTCTCGGGCTCTCCACCTCCACCTGGAAGGAATTCAAAAACAGCCCGCCGCAGGCGACGAACATTTTGATTTGTACACTGAACGCGGTTTGGGTCGCGGGTGGGTCGCAAGTTCTCCACCTGGAACGAATTGGAACGAATGCAAGAGAAACCCGCCGCAGGCGCCGAACATTTTGGGTGGGTCGCGGGGTGGGTCGCGGGTGGGTCGCGGGTGGGTCGCGGTGGGTCGCGGGTGGGTCCCGGGTGGGTCGCGGGTGGGTCGCGGGGTGGGTCGTAAGGCGTGTCGCGGGTGGGACTACGACAACAGACAACAGACAACCACCACCAACAACAACAAGAATCCGCATCGCGGAATTCCACTTCAGCCACGGACCCAGGGACAGTGAATGACCGTTCGGTTCAGCCCCCTCACTCTGGTCGGATGTTTCTCTTGCGTTCCGATTCCTGGACTTAAATGTCTGCGTGCACTTTGGCGGAGGGGCCACTTTTTGTTGTGGCCATCTCCGCCCAAATTCGGCTAAACACGAAGTGTAGGGCATTCACTTCCAAATAGCAGGGAAAGCCCTCGCCGCAAGCATCGCAGATGGAGGCGGCGACATCGGAGCAGCTCGCGTCGCTGAAGCCCTGGTGGCGTCCAACATTGACAGCGCAATCGAAGTTGGCACCCGCTGGCATCCCGCGCGTCACTGGAGGACAAGGTGTCGTCGCCACTGAAGTCGGCGTGGACATAAAGGGGTCCTCATCCCCCTCCCCCTCCCTCCTCCCTCCTCCCTCCACCTCCTCCTCCTCCTCCTCCTCCTCATCCTCCTCATCCTCCTCCTCCTCCTCCTCCCTCCTCCCTCCCTCCCCCCCCCCTCCCCTCCTCCTCCTCCTCCTCCTCCTCCTCCTCCTCCTCCTCCTCCTCCTCCTCCCATCCTCCTCCTCCTCCTCCTCCTCCTCCTCCTCCTCCTCCTCATGCGGCCTGATCTGTTTTTTTCGCAGCCGATTCGACGACGCGGGCCCACACCATAACATCACATAACAAGCCAGAGCCGAACGCCGCATAATAGAGAACCACAGAACATCAAAAACAAATACAATCCAGAGCACAAGCGAACATCACAGAACAAACCCAAACCAGGCCAGACCCCCAGTTGCCCCGAGAATCCCGCATCCCTGCCGCCGCCCCGCCGCGGGCGGCCTCCCCGCCTGCGTCCCTCAGTCTAAGGATGGGAGGGGGGAGGAAGGAGGAGGGGAAGGAGGCAATCGGGAGGAGGAGGAGGAGGAGGACAGGGGCCCAAGGTTTCGGTGGGGATCGCTCGAAGCAAATAATTTGTTGTTCAGGTTCCCACTCCCTGTTCCTGCCTGGCAGGGATGACGCCTGAGTGGGATCGAGGTGGTTTGCGCAGCGGGCCGCCCACGTCCAGGACGCACCGAAGACAGATAATGCGGAGGAGTGCCCCTCACTTCTCTCCCCTCTTCCCGCCCAGCTTGCGAGGACGTCCGGACTGGCCCTTCCGGCGTTGTCATCACCGCGAACGCCTATTTGGTGGCGCCCTCCTCAGATGACAGATGCGCAAACCATGACATCGACAGGAACACTCGCAGGTCCGTGCGGATTCCTGGGGTCGGCGCTGGAGCCCCCGCACGCCTGGGAGAGGGGCCCACCGCCGATCCGTGCAGCCCGCGCGGACCTCGACGTTTTACGGGGAGGGGCTGGAGCAGGAGGAGGACGAGGAGGATGAGAAGGAGGAAGACGAGGAGGAGGAGGACGACGACGATCAGGATGGGGAGAGGGACGGGGAGGAATACGAGCAGTACGAGGATGAATTGTGGGCATTCGAATGCGTGCGGGGCTACGCCCGATTTATGGTCGTCGTTTGGGCTGGGGGTGGGGCCCAAGCGGGGAGTGTCTTGAGATTGTGTCGTCGCTGGGGGCCGGCTGGCCTTCGATCCCCGGGCGCTCTTGGGCCGCCGAGCGGCAGCAGAACAGCAGCAACTGTTGCGGCAACGTTCCTGGCTTCCCGCCTGACGAGGAGGAGCCGCGGTCCGTTGGTTCGCGCTCTTGGATGTGGCAAGTATTCGTAGAGACCCGTTCTGGCGGATAAGAGTGAGAGGTCGGAAGAGGAAAAGGTACCCATACCGCTGACCTTGCCTTGCTTTCGCCTTGTCTAGGCCTCCTGGGAGGCCCTCGTCGTCACTGCTGGGTTCGCTTGGAGATCCTGTTCTGAAGGCACCCCGGGAGAGGGCCAGGGAGTAGCGGTATGGGTGCCGCTCGGTTTTCCCAGAAGGATTGCCCCCAAATGTTGCCCCCGTGAATTGCCCAGGAGTGCTGCCTCAATGTGCTGCCCCGTGAATTGGCCACGTGTGGCTCCCCTTTATTTCGCCCAAGTGATGCGCACCATGTACTGGCCCGACGTATTGCCCCAATGCGCTGCCCCCGGAGACCGAGCCCTCCATCCAGCCACGCGCGCAAAGGGAGAAAACAAACTTGCTCGGGCCCCGTCACTGTGACTAGCCTGAAACCACTTGTTCCGAGCTTCGATAGGCTTGAGTATTTCGCGCCGAGCCTATGCCCTCGCATCCTTGCCTCTTCGGCCCATCTCTCGCCGCAGCCCCCAGAGCAGTCGGCCCGATGCCGCTGCAGTTGTCTCCGCCCGGGCGTCCCCGCGCCGTTGCGCTCGTGCGCCGAATCTGGGCAGTGATGCTCGGTCTTCGTTCTGTGGGCTGTGTCCGATCGCACCTTCGCGTGATCGGGGTCCTCTCTCCCTGGACACCTCGTGGGCGGCACGCAGCTCCGCAGCCACCGCCCCGCAGGCCAGGCCCGCGGGCCGCGAGCCCGCGGATGCGGGGCGCCTGTTTGGCGGGGACGCCCCGCGCGGAACGTGACCGCGCGACCGCGCATCCGCGGGATCGCGCCTCGGAGTCCAGACCGCGAGGGCACGGGTTCCCACACGGTCGCCGCTCGCGATCAGCTGGGTCACCCCCGGGGGCGCGAAGGCGTCGCAGTGGAAGCCCATGGCAAGAGGCACCCTGCTCGCCTCCAGGGCGCCCTGGGCTTCCTGGGTTTCGATCGTTTTGCACTGGGGAGCGTGACGTCCGCATAGCCAAGATCAGTGGACGTCCTGGGTTTCCAGGGTTCTGGTTCTTGTGGAAGGTCTCTTGTGGCCGAGCCCCTAATATAATCGCATTGCGCGCGTCGCGGCCTGGGCTGGAGAGCCGCCCTTCTCCGAGGAGTCGGCTCGAGGGCGTGAGGACATGGCGCATCGTGGGGCGCGATGCGCCGAAGGTAGACGGGCTAGCCTTGGGCTTTGGTTTTGTGGGCTGCTTCTGGCCTCACCGCAGCGTTATCTCGATTCTCTTTTCTGGAGCACCGATCGGATCGGGGTCCCGCCAGCGGGTTCTCCGCGATCGTGTCTGCAGGTCTTGGCGCTTCTCGTGTCCGAGCTGAGAGACTTCCTCACACCGAGTTATTCGACTACGATTGTTATCGACAGTAATCGAGAGAAGTCGGTGAAGCTGAACTTCGACATCGTGCTGTTTGATTTGCCATGCAAATATCTGAAGCTAGTAGTATATGATAAATGTTAGGCGCTTCGCGTATACCCGCCAGCCCATCCAGGAACGATGTCCAGGAGAGTTGAGGTGATCAGGGAAACGTGGTAGCACAGAGGGGGACGGCCGAGCCGTGCGAAGGAGGGAGGGGGAGAAGGAGGAGGCTGGATGGATGGATGAGGGAGTGGGGAGAAGGAGGATTAGTGGGATGAGGAGGGGGAGGAGGAGGGAGGAGGAGGAGGAGGAGGAGAATGAGAAGGAAGAGGAGGAGGAGGAGGAAGAGGAGGAGATGAGATGAGACGTCCCCCAGGGACGTCCAGGGAGGGATGGGCCAGCCCGATAGAACATGGGAAGGGGTGCACCATCGAATAATAATTGCGAAGGCCTTACGGCCGATGCCGCCGACCCTGTAGGCAGCGACGACGAAGACAATGGAGGTAGAGGAGTCCAAGATGCCCTCATGGCTCGAAGACGGCGCCAGATGCCTGCAAGGCCGTCCGAAGACAGCTCAAGAGGCCCCTTCCAGGGTTCGACAACGGCTCCAGAGAGTTCCAATATAGACAACGAGCGCCCTCAAGTGGCCCGAGCCGTAGACGGGCAAACGGGGCAGTAGGTAACGGCGATGCAGGTTTCGGTGTTGTAGGTGGGGTTGGCTCGTGTGCTGGCGGCGTTGGTTTCGGGGGAACCGCGCCGTGCAGGTGTTTTGCATTTAACGCATTCTCAGCTTCCGTCGCTGAGCAACTGGTCGATGCATGTATGCTGTTTGGCCGAAGTGTATGCTGGTTTGCGAATCCGTTTATTTAGTTCGGTCAATGTCAGCGCTTGCCTTGTGAATTTTCTCGATCTGCTTCTTTCCACCCTCCTCCTCCCTCTCCTGCCAGCTTTCTGCAGGCAGTGCCCAGCCCGCCAGGTGTGGCCGTATAGGTTGCTGCGACGGTGTCCCCATTCAGGCGAGAACTTGTTATGGAATGCATTCGCTCGCGTGCGACCGCGGGCACAGTGGAGCCAGCAGCACTGCGTCGCGACCCAGAGTCTGACAACTGCGCTACCCGCTATCCCATGTCTCGCTCCTCTTTCTCCAGTCTTGCACATCTTTCTCCCTGTTCCTCTCATTCTGCCCGCGTCTTCGGCCGTCGGCCGATTCGGTCAGCGGAGTTTTGGCCGCATTCGCAGGGCAGGTTTTGAACTGGCGATGTCTGGGGCTGTCGCGACGCCTTTCTTATATAAAAAAGGCCATGAGGAGTTGGGGGGCAAAGGGGAGGAGTGGCCGGGCGGGGGCGCGTTGAAACGGATACGGAAGGTTAGGAGGAGGAGGAGGAGGAGGAGGAGGAGAAGGAGGAGGAAGACAACGACGAGAAAACACACGGTCGCTGCCCGCCATTCCCCCGGTCTTCGTTATCTTCCATGAGTTTCGTCGTTATTCCCACGCCTGGACGAGGGGCCGACGCACCGATGTCAAGGCAGCGGCGTTGCTAAGAATGCAACGCGTTGCGGGTGTGAAGAGTCGAGGGTGCCTTGTCACGGGGGCACGCAGGACCACTGCTCGGGGCTCGAGCTCTTGCTTCCCCTTCCAACCTTTCCTACCGGTCTGGCCTTTCCGCCAACCTTCCCTGCCAGCGATGGCCGATGCCAGGGCGGAGGCGACTTCCGTCGAGGGTCCGGGCAGCGGCATGATCAGGGACTGCAGGAAGCGCAACGCGGCGAACCAGAAACGCATCTCCAAGGCGTCGGACAACAACCTCGACTTGCAAATCATATTGATCGGCGAGATCGAAAAGTACGAAAGGGTGACACAAAAACGTGGTGGCGGAATCGGCAACATTTCGGATGTGGTGGAGGAGGCCACGCAGAAGAACACCAAAGTAGAGATCAAGTGGGACGAGTGCCCCGCCCAGGCCCCCGAGCGCTGGCAGTGGGCCTGCAAGAAGTGGGGCCCCGCCCTCATCACGCGCCTGGTGATGTTCTGCGACCCCAGCATGCGAGTCGCGATCGGCGTGAAGGCTGGGTCCAAGTCAAAAGAGACTCAGCAAATATTGGAGTTCGCGTGGGACTTGCAATTCGCAGCCGCAGATGGTGACTACGTCCCGATCTCAGAGCTCGCCCACCTTTTTCTCGACCCTGAAGAACGCCAGCGCGGAAAAGGGCAACGGGCTTCGCTTACTCATCGAGGACTTGCTGCAGACAGGAACAGTCGATTGGAATAACGCTGGCGTGTATTTCCTCACCAAGCCCGAGAACGATGTATTGATCACGAACCGCTTCGCCAAGGTTCCCAAAAAGGTCGATGAGGATCACATCGGAAACATGGGCTGGGCGAAGATCCGCATCGCCGAGGGCTGGTCTCAGACCGAGGCCTTGATGGTCACAGACAAGGACGAGGTGAAGTGCGCCACTTTCTTCCCCGCGTTGAAGAGGAGCCTGGGGCGCGTGAACAGCCAGGGCGACCCCGTCGCCGCCATCGGCCGGGCGAAGTGTGCTCGTCTCCAGTCGGCTTTCAGCTCAGGGTCAAAGGCGCCGCCGAAAGGCGCCTCGCCAGTCCCGAAAGCAAAGGCGGCGAAGGCGGCTGCGGGCTCAGGCGCCGCGCAGGCCTTGGAAGGCAGAGCAGCGGCCCCGAGGCGGCCGACGACCCCGGCAGGCAAGGCGAAGGCGGGCCCTGCGAAGGCGCCGGGCCCGCTAGCTGAGGCGGCGGAGGCCGGGGAGCTCTGAGGGCGAGGATTGTTTGGAGGACCAGCCCTGCGATCTGCCAGCCGCTGTAGCAGCGATGCGTGGACTGTGCCCTGCACTGCTGCAGACGGTGCCACGCTTTTTTTGCGGGTTGCGAGATTCGTTTCGACGGCTGCAGCGCGACGGGCCCCGGCTGTAGCCGAGGCCGCGCGCTGGCCTGCTACGTCGCCGCGTGGCGCGCGATCCTGCCAGCGACAGTCGGGGCGGCAACGCGCGCAGCAGCGCGCGCTCACGTAGAGCGAATGCAACAGCGCAGCCAGTTGCAATCGACGGTGCCAGCAATCAAACATGCAGACAAGCGACAACGGGAACGCTGCCCCCCGCCAGCGGGGAAGGGTGGGGGGGGAGGGGAGGCAAAGGCGCGAGGATGAGGAAGATGAAGGGAGACCAGGGGAAGGAGAAGGAGGTCGATAGCGAGGAGGAGGATGGCCAAGAGCAATACGATGATGAATGCGACGACAAAGACGTCGACAACCATGGGGGCGCTGGCACGCGCGCTCAGTGCGCAATCTAGTGGAGTAAGAGTGGCCGTATTAGCGAGTGCTCGTAGTCGAGATTCTTTGCGGGCCAGCCACGCCGCGGCCCGATGCGCATTGTCCTTCGAGTTGGGCCCCGGCCTGCCCCGCTGGAAAAAACATTCGACCATATCGCCATTCTGTCGTCGTCGCTGGGTTCGGCACATTGCACGCGGCACGCGGCTCGCCCCCCGCTGCTGCCAAACGCCCGCGTCGGGGCCCCATGCCACCTAGCTCGTTAACGCGAGCGCCCCAAGCAAAGCGGGGCGCTTGCCAATCGCGGGCCCTTTCCGCGTGCAAGGCAATCCACCCCAGGGGGCTCTTGAACCCACCCCCATCGGGCCGTCTGCGTCGGGCTGCGCGCCCGTGCTCAGGGCACGCATTTCTCCTTGCGGGCTTGTGCAATCGACCCCGTGTCCACGCCCAGGGCCTGGGCAGCCCGTCCCGCGGGGCTGCGCAAGCCACCCCTTCGGGATCTTGCCCCAGGGGACGTTCTCTCGCGCTCTCGGTATGCATGTCCCCCCATCGGGGTTGTGCATTCATTTCCTTCCACGCCTGGGGCTTGCGCATTTATCCCAGGAAGGCTGAGCATTCTACCCTCTCGGGGCGTCTGATTTGGGGCTGTCTTCTTTGTTCGCAGCGTGCTCGTCGCCCCGCAGGGCTGTGCAATCCAGCCCCCAGGCTCTCTCGCCCCCCCTCCTCCTTCCTTGCCTGCTCCGTTCCTGTCGCGGAGATTTCCTTCTCGACCCCCCCTGGGGGCAGCCGTCCTGGGGCACTCGAGGGATTATTCCTGAACGCTTCGCGCATCCCCGCCAGCCCATCCAGGGAACATGTAAAGGCGAGTTGCCTTGGCCTTGACCACGAAAGTGCAGATCTGGCGCTGCGGGGGCGCTCTGGAGGCTCTTTGGGGCCATCGTGGGGCCCCAGGATGGGGATCAAGAGGGCCCTGGCGGAACGTGCCACTGAGGGGCCCCTCGGTGTCCCATAGGGGCCCAACCCAACTCTGTGCGTAGAGTTGGGTTTGGGCCCTCCTGGACCCCTCTGGTGGCCCTCTTGGAGCCCTCTTGGGGCTCCCCTTGGGCCGTCTTGGAGCCCTGTGGGGGCACTCTCGGAGTCCCCCAACTGGACCCCAGAGTGGTCAATAATTCAAGGCCCCGGCTATATGCGGGTTTGGGGTCCGATTGGGGTCATATTGGAGCAGTTTTGGGGCCCTCTTGGAGCCGCCACGGGGCCCTCTTGGGCCCTTGGGGAGCTCCAGTTGGACCCCAGAACCGTACATAACCGGGGCCTCGAGTTATATACCATTATGGGGTCCAGTCGGGGTCCTCTTGGAGCTTTCTTGGGGCCCTGTTGGAGCCCTCTTGGGGCCCTCTTGGAGCCTTCTTGGAGTCCTCTTGGAGCCCCAAGAGAAGGCCGGGACAAGGTGGGGGGCCCCCGATGGGGCCGCAGAGGGGGGGGCACGAGGGCCCCATGAGGGCCCCGACAAGGCCCACTGACGCATATACTTGGGTGCCCCTCTGGCAAGCCCAAGACGCACATCAAGTGCGTGCGATTTAGGGCCCTCTTGGGCCTTTATCGGGGCCCTCTTGAAACCCTGTGGGAACCCCTTGGGGCTCTCTTGGCGCCCTCTGGGGGGCCCCGAGGAACGTCCAAGGGACATCCGAGGAGACTCTGAGTCATTCAAGAAGGTGCAGGCTCTTCTGTTCGCCCACTCGCGGCCGCTGAATCCTGCGGGGCGCGGCGGTTGCTGTCGAAGCTTGGCGTCGGGGGGAATCTCGATTTCAAATTTTGGGCACTTCGCGCATCCCCATCAGCCCATCCAGAGAATGTGCGTAGTCGTTGCCTTCATCGGGGAAGCGTGGCAGACCGCGGCGCAGCTTCATGCAGCGGAACGAGGAAGGTCCCAGGAGCGGCTCAAGATGGCTCCGTGGGCTCCACGAGGGACCCATGGAATAAATAAGTACATGGAAAAAACCCGCGCCCAACGGCAATTGCAGGGCCATCGCAGGGACATTGTAGGACGTCGCGGGGCCGTTGGCAGGGAAGTGCCGGGTCTTTGCAGGGGATCTTTGCAAGGGTCTTTGCAGGGTCTCTGTAGGGGTCTATGCAGGGTATTGCATGGGGCCTTCGCGCGGTCGTTGCAGGGGGCTTTGCAGGGTGCTACAGGGGGCGGGGGGGGGGGTCCAAGAAGGGGTGGAGAAATGGGGGCCATGACAAGCTGGAGTAAAGATCCCCTTAAACCACGTCAAGCCTTCAAGGGGTGGCGGGATTCAAGGGGGATCCTACGGCGCATCCGCGCGCCAAGTACAAGATTGAGGAGGAGGGGATGGTTGCCCAAGACCTCTGGCGGTTTACGTTCGCGCTGCATCGCCGCAGGGTCAGTAGCTGCTGCAACTGCGACATGTCCTTGCCGGGGGCTTTCGCTCTGCTCTTGTCGGCCCAGCCGGGCGAAGTGCAGGTCGGTCTCAACTTCTGTCGGAGAGCTTGGATGGCCATCGCTGCGGCCAAGGGGCAGGCTTTGAAGAGTAGTTCCGTCGAGGCAATCTTGGACGCGATATTGTCCGTGGATTTCGCGGGCGCGTGGGCGATTTCATTCTCTCTGGCTGAGTGGGGCTTCATATTCGCGGCGCCCCCCGAGGCGGAGTCTTTGAGGACAGCGCGCGCGAGCTTCGGGCATGGCTGCGTCGACGAGGGGGCTTTCAACGAGATAAAGGACCACCAGAGAGACTCGAAGAACCTCAGGATGGGCAGGATGACAAGATGGTTGTGGCCGATAGACAACCAAGGAGGTTGGAGCAGACGATGTTCGAATCCCAGGCCATTGCCCCCGGTGTTCCAGATGCCGAGCTGCGGGCCATCATGGGGCGGAACACTTGGGGGGGCGTGGCGCCTCTGGGGGCCCGTTCTATCGCTGCTGCTCTTCATTTGCTGATGGGGCGCCACGAGGAAGATGCTTGGTTGATCGGGGGGCGCGCTTGGAAGAGCACGTTCGTCATTCCAGGCCGGGTGTTGCTGGGCAAAGGTCTGAATCGCCTTTTCCTTGTTCTGATTTGCAATCAGCGCGGCGCGCTGTGCAAACCGTGCGAGGCCGAAACAATCAAGGGCGCGACGTTCGTTCGGCCTTGAAATTGGGCACGCAGGGAGGGTTATCTGGGAGCACGTCGAAAACTTTGAAGATTATCGAGTTGCTCCTTTGGACGCCGCAGGTCCTGCTGCCCGGCGTATCGTTCGCGGCATCGCTTCGGCTGAGAATGAGGTTTCTCTTGTATTGGGGGGGGCGATGATATCCCACGCGCCAGCGCGGAGACGGCCTTCATATGTATGTCGGAGCCACTTCTGGTGAAGTTGCTGACGCATCGCCTCATTCCGGAGATGAGCGGCGTGCTCAACAAGGCGGCGGCTCTCGCGCGCTCGATCTTGCCCAAAACCAGCGACTCGCAGCTCGCCGAAATCTCAGAACGGCGAGGCAGACAGCATAGACAGCAAGAGCAATCCTTGCTATCCGAGGAGAACTTGCAAGAGGTAGGCGCCCTGGACGCAATTGACACGAAGTCCTGCAGCGCGATCTTGGCCGACGACACGGCGATGGGGGCGCACTTGCAAGCGCAAGGCTTAGTCAAAGCCTCTGGCAACAAGAGCATGGACAGCCCCGGGCTGGCCGAGGCTGCAGCTAAACCAAAGGCTGCTGCGGCAGCTCCTGCCGGGCCCAAGCCGAAACCTGCGAGCGCGACTCTGGACGTGGCGAGGACCTACTTGCCGAAGGTAACTGGCGTCTTCACCCAGCCATATCCTGAGAAGCGAGCTTTCCAAGTGCACCGCCCAAGGGGCGATCCCCCGTGGTCAAAGTATTAAACCCACGCCGCTCCAGGCGTTGACGGGCTCACGGAAAGGGGCGCGTTGCTCGGATGCTTGAGGTGGGCGTGGAACGCTCGCTATGAGAAGACGGGCGCTAACTGCCCGTGCCCGTGGATTGAAGCGACGACGCGGGGCGGCCGATCCACCCTGCGCGGGTCGTTGCGAGGCAGACGCGCCCCGTAACATCCGAGCTTTTTTTTTTTTTTGCTGGGGCAGTTGCTGACGCACCCTTCCAGGCGAAATGCGGAGGGAAAAGGGGGAGGGGGGGCAGGGGGGCCTTTGGGAATAGATGTCAAGAGCGTCGCGCTCTCGGCATCTTCGACGGGGCTGCGCGCCTGGAGCGCAAACCGTGGGGGCGCCCGCTCGGGGGCGTTGGGCGGGGGGCTGGCCTCCGCCACGGCGGGGTTCGTTTGGGGGCCCGTCTTTGCCAGCGCAATCGGAATCCCAAGCAATTCGCGGCGTTTCGCGCATCCCCCCCAGCCCAGTCATGAACGTCGCCCAGGCGAGTTGCCCGCGCCAGGGGGGTGGGGGCAAGCAGTGGCACAGGGGCGAGAGCAGCCACAATATCGAAAACGGGGATCTGGCCGAGCAGGCACAGGAGTCAACCAGAGATGCCGTCGCGCAGGTTTTTTTTTTCTTCGTGGGGCCGATTGGAAGCTTATTGGCCCGGCGCGAGGGCTTGCCATGGGTCTGTTTGGAAGCCTTTGGGGATATCTTGGAGCAAATTCGGGTGCCTTCTGAAGGGCCTATCCCGGGGGCATCGGGGGCCCTCTTGGAACAATATTGGAGGGCAAATATCAAAGACGGGGGCCTCCTGAGGGCCCCCAACCGCTCCGAATCTCGAACAGGCCAACACCGCGGAGCATTATTGGCGCCAAGACTGCCCGAATACCATTCCAGACGGGGCCACGCATTTTTCGTCGGTCCAGCATGGCCCCTGGACGCCCCAAGAGGGCCCTGTAGGGGCCCAGATCGTCAAAATCCTGAATGGGGCCAAAGTCAACGGCTGGAGACCCCTCGCGCCCTTGCCTTCGATGCGCCATCGAAGCTTCAAGACGGCTTCGCGGGGGCGCCAAGGGGCCCCAATGCGGCCCGGGAGAGGCCCGAAGGCTTAGGAGGCCCCGGAAGAGCCCATGATGGCCCCAAGGCGGCCAAGAAGGGGCTCTACTCATTTTGCCACGTGGTGCCCCTCCGCGGCAATACGCTCGTGACTTCTTAGTGACCATATCGGGGCTGTCTCGTGGCCGCCAGGGCGCTTCGCTGGGGCGCAGACACGGCCCCATCCCCAGAGGCCGCCCCAAAATAACCTAGGGCCTCGAAGAGCTTCCCCAGCGGCCCCCGGGAGGTCCCCAAGAGGCTTATCTATGCAAGGGGGTGGCCTTCTGGCGTGAGAGTGCGAAGAATAGCGGAGCTCTCCCCAATGGGTGGAAGGGGGGTGACGTAACGAACTCCCTGAACAAACCACGCCCGAAGGGCGGCTGTGACTCGTTGACCTTTGATGGGCCAATCCCTTGCCTTGGGACGCTGGGGCGATGTTGCAAGACCTTTCCTTGAAATCAGGATGGGCCCATCCCATGCGTCCGCGCGTCGCACCCGCGGCGCCTTTGGCCTCCGACGACGCCCCAAATATCCATGCGATTCACCGCGACCCCCAACGGCGCCCGGCGGCCTCCGACAGCCAGCGACGGCATCCGAAGGATTCCGATTTCCTCCGACGGCTTCCGACGGCCTCCGAAGGCCCCGGCGGTCCTCGACTCCTTCGGACGGCCCCCGTGGGCCCCCGATGGTTTGACATGTTGCGGACATGGTGCGCCGCCTCCCAGGGGTGCCCTTTTCAAGCAGGATTCAGCCGGCCGATGGGGGCTGCGCATTCTCGTTCTTGTTTTCTATCTGGCGCTCTTCCTCGCGTGTACCTTCCGCGGAGCATTGCAGCCGCATTAAATTTTATTGCTGGGCCATTGAGAAGAGAAAAGGGGGGGGCAATGGAGTTGCGCCAATTCCTCGTGGCGGCCCGGGGCAGAGTTCCGCCTGTATCGAAACTGCGGCAAGACACTTGTCTCCCTCCTTTCTTTCTCCTCTGGCCCTCCCCCCCATTATTTTATTCCGCCTTCTCGCCCCTCTTCTCGCGGCCCCCCTTCTCGCATCGTTGCCCCTCCTCCTCCGTCGCCCCGTTGGCTCGCGCAGTTTTGGTTCACGTTGTCTTTACGGAGGGCGCTTTGGGCTGCGAGCGGTTCCGGATGAGGCAACTGGCCGCGCTCGCAGCCCCGCAGCGCCGGGCCCGCGCTTTCCTACGACAACGGTGATTGCACCACCCTTTTGAGATTCTCTTGCATGCGCACGCAAATGGGTTACCTGGGAAGTCGGCCGCTCGCGCCGCCGGGCATTCCACAGCGGCCTGCGCTTTCAAACAAGCGCGCGGCAGCTGCGCGCGCGGCGCGCGCACGGCTCTGACCTTTGGAGACGCGCGGAGAAAATCGAACAAGCACGTTGAAACCTATTTTTCGTGATGATCGCACGTGCGTGCACCATTGCTTCCAATGCGTTGCATTTTCTGCGCGCGTGGGGTGTTTCAAAACCAGATTCTCAACATCGCTGTTAAGCAACGTCGCCGTTTGCCCGCAATTGGCCGAGAGGGTTCCAAGACGGCGTCATGCGAGGTCCAAAAGTGCCCGCATAGGCTGTCAAGAGTGCCGCGATTTTCTTACGACTCGAATACTGTCTCGTTACCGCCCGACTGAGCGCAGTGTCTTTTCTGGGTGTTGTCGGAATCCGACGAAGAGGTTTCGCGTAGTGTTAATTTGGTGCCTTCGGCGCCCCGTCGGGACATTGCTAATCTAGGCTTGATCCACTGAGCTGTCTTTGGCCTGTGGCCCTCTGGGCGCAGGAGGATGAGGGGCGGGGGGCTGCGTATCCGAGGGGGGGGGGGGGGGGGGGGGGCGTGTGACCCGCTGTTTGCATGATTACAGCGAGGCTGTTGCGTTGAATCCCCTAGCGGTTGGAACGCGATTGATCATCGGTTTACGCATCATGATTGTTCATGATATTCATCATTTCCCATTGTTGTCCTTCATCGCACCACCCCTCCACATTCGCCCCCTCCCCCCCCTCTCCCGCGCCAGGGTTTTGGCTCAAAGCGAACGAGGTTTCAGCCCGCATGGGGAACCCTGAAACGAGCGCGAAAGCTTACCAGGCGAAACTGAAGAACCGCTCTGACTACAATACCAAAAAACGCCATGACCAATTTATGCTTCAGCCCCGAATGCGCCGCTCGATGGCGGAGGGCGCCCGCGCGGCCGCAGTGGCGCTCAAGAACCGCCTTGGGCAGGCGGCCGAAAAGCACCGTTCCGACGCAGGCAACCTCGGGATATTGTGGGGTCGGTGTCAAAGCTCAACAATTGAATATTATATGTGTTCTTCCGAACTGATACGTAAACTTCTATGGTCGCGAGACGATGGCGATTGTGAGCTTGGTCAAGATGGGGCAGCTCGGAGACAACGTATCCTTCTTGTCTGGTGCCAGACAACATGGCGGATACTATTACTTAGTGCGAAGTGCCTGCCGTATTCGCGATTCCGTCGGCGCCGACAGTTTGACGAGCGCGAACGATGTCCGCGCCCTTGTTCTCCTAGACATTCGCGGTCCAAGGTTTGCCGTCGACAGCCAGCGCCCGCAATTATTACGTTGCGCCAGAGCCCCCGCTTCTGGTGATCTCCTTCGCGGATTGCCGTGCCCAGAGCAAGTATTTGCGCATTCGGGGTCGCGCCTTTGGGCGTGCAATTTCGCGCGGTAGCGAACTGCGCTACTGGTGCCAATCAATAACGCAGCATGGGGGCATATGCACGGCACTGGAACCCAGATATCCGCTGCCTAGAAAGAGAAGCGCGTCGACGAGCTGAGCTTCCGCGCGCTGTCTATCGCCCCTCCGTGCAAACACGCGTCGCCAGTGGCCGGGCGGACAAGCCGTGGGCAGATGGAGAATGAGACCGATCGCTCCGTTATGCACTGCGCAGACGTAGTGATGGCGGACCGCATTCGTGTATCTTGCAAGCCAGGGCGCAGCGAAGGGGCCCCGTAATTTTCTGATTTCGCTGAGACCAACGCATCTCAATCGCAAATGCGCCAATCAGAAATTATCGGTTTGATGCGCCGGAGACATGGGATCTGCAGATAGCGCGGGTGATCTTCCCGAAAATCAAACGCGCGGGCGGGGGCCCTCTGCGCGCGCGGGTGGACCTCGCGAAGTTCGTCGAGGAGGTGACCAGCTGAGCAGAGATTTCAATAACACCGTCTTGAAGTTCAATGGGGGACCGCCGCCGAGCCCAAAGGCGAAGCGCCATTTCGGTGGGCGCCTGCCGAGGGGCCGGAAGCGTGTAGACTTCGAGCCGCGGCCTGCCAGAGCAAGGCCCACGTGAGCCACGAGCAGCACTGCGTCGGCATCGTGGCAGCCATGAGCCAGAACGCGAGGTCGCGCCAGGAACCACCTGCAGGCCGCAACGCAAAACTCACGGTCGGTGGTATTCTTTCACCGTGCACGGCGCCCGCGAACTTCTCTATCACCGCGACATCTCCGCGCGCAGGACGAGAGCGGGCTTGTCGCGCCAGCGCGAACCACTCCACATGAAGCAGTTATGTTCCAGCTGAACGCATGCAGCGCTAACGCGCTTGTCTCGAATCGCCACTGCGATTAAACGTTGGGCCCGTTCGCGCTCGGCGCCGAGGCTGCGTTGCGCGTAGAGGGAAGGGCGCCCAAAGGGGTGTCGAAGCTTTCGCCGGCGTCTTGCCGCGCCCGCGCCGCGGCTCCCCCGCGGCGGCGGCTCGGGCCAGGGCGCGCGCAGACGCCGAGCTTGAAGTCAGTGGGAGAGTGGCAGCGCCCCAAGGTGGCGAAGAAGAGTAACGAGCGCGAGCGCAGCAGTGCCGCCGCGCCTGCAGAGCGCCAGCGGCGCTAGCTGGATGCCCGAGGCTTAGACCTCAATGTCTGTATTTAAACGCGCATGTCGTAATTGGAGACTTGCAAATTGACTGCGGTTGTTAGAAATTTCAACCTGATTTCGCTTGAGGCGGCATGCGCGTTTTGATGTTTTTTTTTTGTCTGTTCCCCCTTTCTCTCTGGGGCAGCGACAGTCAAACTCAATGTTGATTCATTTTCTTGCGGTTGTGGTTGCAGGGGACTTCCAGAAGCAGCGACAATCAACATTACTTTGCATTTACTTTACCAATTGATTTTGATTGCGGGGGGGGGGGGGGGGGCAGAGAGACGCTCACCAGGAAATGCTGAGAAGACAAGAGCAAAAAAAACATAAACACACATTGAAACAACCTATGTTTTAACATTGAAACATGGGAGCCCAGCAGAGAAAACCTGTGATTGCCGCTATCAGTAATACAGCATATTATTTTCCGTGTTTAGTTTTCTTCCTAGTGAAAACGCATGTTTTTGTGTGTCATGTTTTCTTTCTTGTGGTGTTTGTGGTAAGCTTCCGCGGCCCGAAGCGCTGCCTCTGGACTTCCCCGCAATCAAAATCAGTGCGTGCACGGGTTACACATTGATGTTGATTGTCGCTGCCCCTGGACATCCCCATGACCGCAAGCAGTGTGTCATCAATTTAGAAGTTGGTTTTGCTTGTTGGGAATTCCAGGGGCAGTGCTTGGGCCACGGAAGCCTCAACCACGAAATAGGAAAACAGGAAATGCATGACACAACTAATGTTTTCACATGGAAAATATGGAAACCTGGGAAAACCTGTAACTGTCAGCATTTCCGTTTGCGTCATTCATACAAACGGCGGCAGTCACATGTTTTTTTCTTCATATTGCCCCATTTAACAGCATTTTTTGTGGGCAACATGTTCTTTCGCGTTGTCCTGATGAGCTTCCGCGGTCCGAGGGCGCTGCGTCTGGAATTCCCCGCAATCAAAGTCAGTTCGTACATGGATTACACATTGATTCCCCACATCCAAAGTGGGGCTCTTGTTTTCTCTGGGCACCCCGCGCAGGAACAGGAACACACACGCACACACACACCCACTCGCACTCACTCACACTCTCTCATCATCAACCTCATCAGCATCATCGATGATGCTCTCTCACATGCTTAGTCACTCACATACTCATCATCATCATCACTCGCACTCTCTCACACGCTCACGAACATCATCATCATCATCATCGGCATCGGCATCATCCTCATTCAAACATCATCATCGCCACCATTCATCTTCACCACCATCTCATCATCATCCTCATCCTCATCATCGTTGAGTAAATTGGGAGGAAGTCTCAGGCGGGAGCCCCCTCCCTATGGGGCCCGCAGATCATGTTGGTAATCCGAGCGGGTCATCGGAATCCTGTAACTGTCGTCACTTTTGGGCTCCCCAGGCTTGAAAATGGAGGAAGTCTCAGGCGGGAGCCTCGTCTGTGAGTGAATTGGGAGGAAGTCTCAGGCGGGAGCCCCCTCCCTATGGGGCCCGCAGATCATGTTGGTAATCCGAGCGGGTCATCGGGATCCTGTAACTGTCGTCACGTTTTGGGCTCCTCAAGCCTGAATTTGGAGGAAGTCTCAGGCGGGAGCCTCGTCTGCGAGTGAATTGGGAGGAAGTCTCAGGCGGGAGCTCCCTCCCTATGGGGCCCGCAGATCATGTTGGCAATCCGAGCGGGTCATCGGGATTTTGTAACTGTCGTCACTTTTGGGCTCCTCAAGCTTGAATATGGAGGAAGTCTCAGGCGGGAGCCTTGTCTGTGAGTGAATTCTGAGGAAGGTTCAGGCGGGAGCCCCCTCCCTATGGGGCCCGCAGATCATGTTGGTAATCCGAGCTGGTCATCGGAACCTTGTAACTGTCGTCACTTTTGGGCTCGTCAAGCCTGAATTTGGTGGAAGTCTCAGGCGGGGGCCTCGTCTCTGAGTGAATTGTGAGGAAGTCTCAGGCGGGAGCTCCTTCCCTATGGGGCCCGCAGATCATGTCGGTAATCCGAGCGGGTCATCGGAACCTTGTAACTGTCGTCACTTTTGGGCTCCTCAAGCCTGAATATGGAGGAAGTCTCAGGCGGGAGCCTCGTCTGTGAGTGAACCGGGAGGAAGTCTCAGGCGGGAGATCGAGGCGCGGGCGCGGAGCTTGCTGATATTCAGGCCCAGCGAAAGGGAGTTCACATGGCAGAGCTCGGGGGCGCGCAGCGTGCGCCGCTCGGGGTTCAGCCTGACGCACGCGCCCTACCTGACCTCCACGCTGTCGCAGGGCCAGACGCTGCGCAAGGGCGTCACCATCGACTGCGCGAGAGACGAGGACGCTGGCCGCACGGGCATGTCGGACGAGCAGTGGTGGCTGCACCTCTACGTCATGTTCTCCCGCGCCACGTGCATGCGGAACATGCTGATCCTGCGGCCGCCGCCGCGAGAGTTCCTGGAGTGCGGGCCGCCGGCGTCCCTGCGGAAGGCGCTCCTGGAGTTCGACGAGAGAGCGGTTTTGTCCAGGGCGGAGGCGAAGCAGCTCGCGGCAGAGCTGGGCTTCGTGCTGCCTTCCGCCTGAGCGCGGCCGCGCCTCGCTCGAAGCCCGCGGGGTTGTCCCAACGGCTTGGTCTTGCGCGCCAACGTCTCGCGGGGTTGCCCCGACAGCCTGGCCCGCGGGGTTGCCCCAACGGCTGCGCGACGTGACCAGTAGAGAACGCGCCTGTGCTGGCCGTGGCGGCGACGGCGCCGAGGAACATCGACATGCGCGCTCACGCAACAGGAAGGGGAGGAGGTGGCGGGGCGCGGAACAAACAGGGGGGCGAGGATGGGGACAACGTGAGGAGTGGAAGGGGGGCCCGCGCCAAGGCGAGAGGAAATATACGCAGAAGAGACAGCCAGGACGCCTCACCAACCACGAGGACGACGGTGATGGCTTTTTCCAGATTCGCCCAGAGGATTCTTATGCGGGGTTCTTCCGTCGGAGTAGTTTTGGTTGTCGCTGCCCCTGGGAATATTCAATCCAATTCAATTGGTAACACGATTACACACTGATTTTGATTGTCGCTGCCTCTGGAATCCCCCATAATCAAAATCAATGTGCGATCCATTTGCACATTGATCCTGGTTGTGGGGAATTCCAGAGGCAGTGCTTGGGCCGCGGAAGCTCACCAGGAACACAATTAAAAAACATGGATACCACGACAACTGCTTGTCGTCTCACGTGGAAGAATGAAGAGGCGAAAGACACTGGTTTTCTTTTTGGTGTTTCCTAGAGTTCCATGTGAAAACATAGGTAGTATTATTGATACTAGTATTATTATTGGTGTTGCTGCTATTATTTTTTGATTAGTGTATATATATATATATATATATATATATATAATATTATATAATATGGTATCCCCCCCCCCCCCCGCAGGGGTCTACCTTATGCCTCTTCACTGTTCGTTTCCTCCTTCTCCTCCTCCTCCTCCTCCTCCTCCTCCTCCTCTCCTCTCCTCTTTCCTCCTCCTCCTCCTCCTCCTCCTCCTCTTCACTGTTCGTCTCCTCGGCTCCAGCCTGAGAGGTCCCCAAAAAACGCGAAGAGGAAGAGGCTCCCGCCTGAGAGGTCCCAAAAAACGCGAACAGGAAGAGGCTCCCGCTTGAGAGGTCCCCAAAAAACGCGAAGAGGAATATGCTCCCGCCTGAGAGGTCCACAAAAAACGCGAAGAGGAAGAGGCTCCCGCCTGAGAGGTCCACGAAAGAACGCGAGGAGGAAGAGGCTCCCGCTTGAGAGGTCCCAAAAAAACGCGAGGAGGAAGAGGATCCCGCCTGAGAGGTCACAAAGAAACCCAAAGAAACCCAAGAGGAAGGCCTCTCATCCCTGCAACTGTCCCCAAAAAAAAAACTTCAAAGGAGTATGCCGCCCTTGCCAACGAGGCTGGAGCAACGGTGGTGGTTCTCCTCTGATTTTTTTTGTTTTTTGGGACAGTTGCAGGGATGAGAGGCCTTCCTCTTGGGTTTCTTTGGGTTTCTTTGGGACCTCTCAGGCGGGAGCCTCCATTTGACTCCGTTTTTTTGGGACCTCTCAGGCGAGATCCTCTTCCTCCTCGAAAGAGGACAAACCAGCCAGGAGGGTGACCACGGTGATGTACAGGCCAGGCGCGGACGAGTTTCCAGACACACTCGTTGGTGGTGGCGACCATCGGCGCGTGGACCACAGTGCCCCGAAGGCAGACGATGACCAGCCGATTCCGCAGGAAACGCGCGTGCTCTTAACCTTGCGCAACACGCGCCGCAAGATGTGGCACCACGATACCGAGATTCCTTACTACGTGCCGAGCGTGTCCGTGAACCGGTTTTGGCGCGCACCGTCGCTTTAGGGCGCCTCGTGCCTGTGTGTGGGTTTTTGAAGAGCAAAGCGAACGTGTGTGACAAAACAACATTCGGATACCCCTGGATTCTTTACGCTTCGCGTATCCCCACCAGCCCATCTCACAACAGCAACTCTTGCGAAGCATGCCGCTATGGAGGAAGAGAAACGCGGCCCCCTCAGGAGGCGACAGTGGGGCCAACAAAATAGTAACAAGTAGTAGTAGTAGTAGTAGTAGTAGTAGTAGTAGTAGTAGTAGTAGTAGTAGTAGTAGTAGTAGTAGTAGTAGTAGTATTACTAGTAGGGTTGCACCTGGTCCTCGTGTCGCTACAAACCTCACCTTCGTGTACTCTTCTTGCGTATCAGGCCTAATAGAACTCCTACCAGGGGAATTACGAAAACATTAGTTTCAAACCTGGCCTTCGTGTCTTTCGCGCCAATGCCTACCTTCGTGCACTATTCGCTGTAGAGGCTGTAGATTGTATTCGTATTAGAAGCGAACAAAAAACGACAGTTTTACACCTGTCCTTCGTGTCGACGTCGGATTTGGAGCAACCGCCACTGCCAGCCGCTTCGTTTCGGCACAACCCTCTCGAGGATCGTGGGCCTGGCCCTCCGACGCGCGATTCCGGCGCGCACTTCACTAGGATCGTGGCCCTGGTCCAAGTGGGAGCGCTGCCGAAGGCCCACCGACGTCCAATTCCGGCACGCCACTCACGAGGATCGTGTCCTGGCCCACCTGGGAGCGCTGCCGACGGCCCACCGATGAGCAATATCGGTGCACCCCTCACACGGATCGTAGACCTCGCCACATTTGGATCGCCGCCCGACGCTGAAGTTCGGCACACCTCTCACATGGATCGTGGCCCTGACCCAATGTGGAGCGCTGCCGACGGCCCACCGACGCCCAATGCCGGAACACCCCTCACGAGGATCGTGGCCCTCTGGTCCACTTGAGAGTGGGTTTTCATAAGGACGTCGTTCTGGTTTTATTCGGGAAGGCATTATGGTTTTATTCGTTTCTGGTTCGTGATGGTTAGGAGGAGGAGGAGGAGGAGGAGGAGGAGGAGGAGGAGGAGGAGGAGGAGGGGGGAGGAGGAGGAGGAGGAGGAGGAGGAGGAGGAGGAGGAGGAGGAGGAGGAGGTGGGGGACGGGCAGGAGGAGGAGGAGGAGGAGGAGGAGGAGGAGGAGGAGGAGAGGGAGGGGGAGGAGGAGGAGGGGGAGGAGGAGGATGAGGAAGAGGAAAGCGAGCAGGAAAAGAGGAACGCTGTTTTCTCGTTTTCCACAATGGGTTTGCGAACCTCACCTTCGTGTACTATTGGCTCTATAGCCCCTGTATTGTTTTCTTACGAGCGAACGGCGAAATTGTGGGTTTCCGAACCCCTTCTTCGTGTACTATTAGAATCAGTGGGCTTCCGAACCTCATTTTCGTGTACTATTAGCTCTATAGCCCCCTGTATTGTTTTCTATCAGCGAATGGCGAAATTGTGGGTTTCCGAACTCCTGCTTCGTGTACGATTAAACTCCGACTATTCTATGTTATCTATTTGGTTTTAACTGATTGTGTGGAACCGAACCCGAACCCGAACCCTTACCCTTACCCTTACCCATTCATTCTCAGTAGACACGAAGGTGAAGTAGTAGTAGTAGTAGTAGTAATAGTAGTAGTAGTAGTAGTAGTCGTAGTCGTAGTCGTAGTCGTAGTCGTAGTCGTAGTCGTAGTCGTAGTCGCAGTCGTAGTAGTAGTAGTAGTAGTAGTAGTAGTAGTAGTAGCAGCAGTAGTAGTAGTATGGAGTAGTAATAGTAGTTGTAGTAGTAGTAGTAGTGGTAGTAGTAGTAGTAGTCAGTAGTAGTGGTAGTAGTAGTAGTAGGAGTATGAGTCGAGTAGGAGTAGGAGTAGGAGTAGTAGTAGTAGTAATAGTCATCATAGTCAGTAGCAGTAGTAGTAGTTAGTACTTGTAGTAGTAGTAGCAGTGGTAGTAGTTAGTAGAGTCGTTGTAATAGTAGAGTAGTAGTAGTAGCACGAGTAGTAGTAGTAGTAGTAGTAGAAGTAGAAGTAGAAGTAGAGTAGAAGTAGAAGTAGTAGTTAGTAGTAGTAGGTAGTAGTCGTTAGTAGTAGTAGTAGTAGTAAGTAGAGAGTAGTAGTAGTGGTAGGAGATAGTAGTAGAGTAGTGCAGTAGGATTAGTGTGGTAGTAGGTGGTAGTAGTAGTAGGAGTAGTAGTAGTAGTAGTAGTAGTAATAGTGGTTAGTAGTAGTAGTAGTAGTAGTAGTAGTAGTAGTGGTAGTAGTGGTAGTAGTAGTAGTAGTAGTAGTAGTACTGGTAGTAGTACTGGTAGTAGTAGTAGTAGTAGTAGTAGTCGTAGTAGTAGTAGTAGTAGTAGTAGTAGTAGTAGTAGTAGTAGTGGTAGTAGTAGTGGTAAGTAGTAGTAGTAGTAGCAGTAGTATAGTCGAATTTGTAGTAGTAGTAGGCGTAGGAGTAGAAGTAGAAGTAGCTGTCTTTGGGTCGGAGGCCTGTGAGGGCGTGTTCGGCGCCTCTGAGGGCCTCTTGGAGACATGTTGGGGGCATCTCCTCGTGGGGCCTCTTGGGGGCCTCCTGGAGCCTCTTGGGGCCTCTTGGGGGCCTCTTGGGGCCTCTTGGAGCCTCTTGGGGCCTCTTGGGGGCCTCCAGCAGGATATCCCATGCTGCTCGAACGCACCGTGATCAGTTGTGGCTCAAGAGAGGAAGTTCGCCCGCGCCGCCCAGCGCGCCGCGGGCCCGTGGCTCGCGCGCACCCTGGCGCGATGGAGTCTGCCATGAGCGGAGCCGCCGGGATCGTCAAGCACCTGACCATGCACAGGCTGACGCTTCCAGTGCGCGCCGTGGACGAAAGCGGCGCCGCCGACCCGATTGAGGCTCTCCCATTTGCGGCCACAGACTTCGAGGCAGAAGCGCCGATGAAGAAGCTGTTGCACTTCGTTGACATCATACCAGAGTACCGCGGCGATATGGACAGGGACGCCGTCTTGGATAACTTCCGCAAGAAGACATACCAGAAATTGCCCCTCCCGTTTCGCTTAGCGGAAGATCCCCCCTGCGACTACACCATGCAGCTCTTTTCGGTGCCATGGAACGACGGGGCGAAGTATGTCATCAAGCACTACGTGATGAAAGACAGGATCAACGTCCACCTCCTGCCGAACCTCTGCGTCGGCCAGGCGCACAAGGTCGTGTGGGGCGGCCACGAGAAAACTGCGATGCAGGCATTGATGCACTTGCTCATCCACCTCCCTGGGTTCAAAGTTCGATATTACACGTTCGACCACCGCGACCTGAAGATGCAGAAAGAGTTGATGGAGGAGTCGAAGATAGACCAGGGCTTCGACTACATCGATTGTGCCCGGAGTCATTCACGACTTCGTTGTTCACAAGAAGAAGTACAAGAACGTCGGCGGCAAGAAGGTGCTCACCCCCCCAGGTACGTCGAGCTGAAGACGCACGTACCCCCGTCGGGCAAGCACCTCAAGGTCAAGAGCGGCACCCAGATCATTGACCGCGCGTGGCGCTTCATCAAGGACCGCGTGCACAGGAGCGCCAATGCCAAGGCAGAAACCAAGCTGCCCGCCACCAAGATCCGCTCGGCCCAGTACGACTACTGGCACAAGGACGACGACATGTGGGCCAAGACGGGGGAGATGGTGCAGCACATTTTGCGCGACGTGCTGACGGCGTGATCGGCCCGCGGCGGACGTTTTGGCGTCGACGTAGGCAGTGCGCCCGCACTGCTCGGGGAGTTCCATTGGCACAGCGACGCGACATTCGAGTTACTTCGGTGCGCATGGCGCAACAAATTATGCGCGACGTACAGTGTGCGTGATCGGCCGCGGCAGCCGTATGGGCGTAGACTTAGGTAGTGCGTCTGCACTGCGTCGGGGTTCTGCCATGGGTGCTCTTCATTGCGTGCTTCTGCACCTAGAGGCTTGTATTTCAAAAAGAATGCCCGCGGGTCCTGAAACCCAAACGCATCGCACTGCCAACGGGTCCAATCATCTCACCGCCACCGCGCCATCGGAAATTCTAGCATGCACTGTCAGCACAATGACAGGAACACAACATCACATCATCGCTTCGCTTGGACGCCGACATCTTGAACGGTAGACCCCTGCGGGGGGGGGGGGGGGGGGGGGGGGAGCATATATATATATATATATATATATATATATATGTGTTGCTGGTTGGCTGGCGCTCCAAGCCATTTCCCGTTAAGTTTTTCTCCAGTTTGGATCGGCGCCGACGCGCCGTCTTTGTCCTGGCGAGGGGCAGGCGGGCGACGGAGAAGGGGGAAGCGAGGGAAGAGAGGGGGGAAGGAACGACACCGTTGGGGAGTAACCGAAGTGGAAGGAGGGGCAAGTATCCGAGCGGGAGCAAGAGGGGGAGGGGGAGGAGGAGGAGGAGGAGGACGAGGAAGAGGAGGGGGAGGAGGAGCAGGAGGAGGAGCAGGAGGAGCAGGAGGAGCTTGAGGAGGAAGAGGGGGAGGAGAAAGGAGGAGGCGGAGGAGTTGGGAGGAGGAGGGGAGGAGGAGGAGGAGGAGGAGGAGGAGGAGGAGGAGGAGGAGGGGGGCGAGGACGAGGGCGAAGACGAGGAGGAAGAGGAGGAGGAGGAGGAGGAGGAGGAGGATGTGGAGGAGGAGGGGGAGGAGCAGGATGGGCAGGAGGAGGAGGAGGAGCAGGATGAGCAGGAGGAGGAGGAGGAGGAGGACAAGCTAAGTGCGCTCGCGTCATATCATGCATCCTACCCCTCCCTCCCATCCCGTACCATGGCGCAGATCCCCTCTCCACTCGCACAGTCGGATTTCGAGCAGGGCAATGATCCCGAAAGGGTACGTGATGCATTGTACAGCACGGCGTAGCATGGCGTAAAAAAGCACCGCGAAGCGCAGCATCAACCTACCGTTGACTTGCATGCCGTGGCACGGCACGGGAAATGACGCCAGCGCTGTAGCGGGAGCACGAGTCGAAACGAGCGGAAGCGCGGAAATGAGGCCAGCGCTGCAGCGGGAGCGCGATTCGGAACGACCGGAAGCACGCCGGAATCGGCCCGGGAGGCTCCCGGGCGCCAGAAACAGAAATTCAGCATTTTCAAAAGAAAATTGTATATTGGAATGTTTTTTTTTCGGCGCCGCTTCGGAACTCGATTTTCTGGTGCGGGCCGAAACCGGTTCCGGACCCGGCCTGGGCGCCGACCTGGGCGCCGGTTCGGGCGTCCGGCCCAAGCGCCGGCTCTGGCGCCGGCCCGGGCGTCGGAATCGGCCCGGGGAAGCAGAAATTCAGCATTTTCATTGGAAACATGTGTATTAGAATGGCCTTTTTTCGGCGCCGCCTCGGAACTCGATTTTCCCGCGCCGGCCGGAACCAACCGGCTCGGGACTTGGCCCGAGCGCCGGCCTGGGCGCCGGCTCGGGCGTGCAGCCCAGGCGCCGGCGGAAATGATGCCAGCGCTGCAGCGGGAGCGCGATTCGGAACGAGTGGGGCCCGAAAATGAAGCCGGCGCCCCAGCGAGAACAGCATTTTGGAAAATTATCCCGGCAAAGCAACCTAACAGCGATGTGTAGAAGCATATTTGAAAGCATTCCCCTTAAGATTCAGATGAAAATCCAGTTGTAGAATTCTGCTGTTCTCGCAGTCGTAGTCGCATTCGCGACGACAGTCGCAGCGGCAACGGCAGTCGCAGTCACAGCCTCAGCCTCAGCCTGCCTCAGCCTCAGCCTCAGCCTGCCTCAGCCTCAGCCCGCCTCAGCCTCAGCCTCAGCCTGCTTCAGCCTCAGCCTCAGTCTGCCTTCAGCCTCGGCCTCAGCCTCAGCCTGCCTCAGCCTCAGCCTGCATCAGCCTCAGCCTCAGCCTCAGCCTGCCTCAGCATCAGCCTGCTTCAGCCTCAGCCTCAGCCTGCCTCAGCCTCAGCCTCAGTCTGCTTCAGCATCAGCCTCAGTCTGCCTTCAGCCTCGGCCTCAGCCTCAGCCTGCCTCAGCCTCAGCCTGCCTCGGCCGCAGCATCAGCGTGCCTCAGCGTTCAAAATGTGGCCGAGGAGTTGAGTTTTGGGAACTAGAAGAACACGAGGTGGCCTATAGTTGGCCCCGGGCATTCAAAATCATGCCCAGGAATGGAGTTCTGGGAACTTGAAGAGCACGAAGTGGCCTACAGTTGGCTCCGGGCATCCAAAATGTGGCCCGGGAGTGGATTCTAGGAAATCGAAGAGCACGAAGTGGCCTACAGTTGGCTCCGGGCATCCAAAATGTGGCCCAGGAATGGAGTTCTGGGAAGTCGAAGAGCACGAAGTGGCCTACAGTTGGCTCCGGGCATCCAAAATGTGGCCCGGGAATTGAGTTTTGGGAGCACCAAGGGCGATTTTGCGAGGATGTCCAAAGCGATTTCGGCTTCGGCGGCAGCCGATCCGGGTCCCGCCCCGACCCCCCTGTGGAGTCATTTGCTGCTCTCTTTTGAGACCATTAGAAACCTATCAGCAAAAGCTGTTAGGTAAAATGCATGCGACAACCCAACTCCGGGGAAACCTGTGTGTAAAAAGCAGTACGCGGGGGGGGGGGTACTCCCAAGACGTCATCAGGGGAAGAGAGAGAGAGAGAGAGTAGTATTCATATTGAGCAACTGTGGAGGAGGAGAAGGAGGAGGAGGACGAGAACGAGGAGGAGGAGGAGGAGGAGGACGATGTCAATGAGGTGGGCGAAGGATAGAGAGTTTGAGGGGGGGAGGGGGGGGCAGGGATAAGGAGGGCCAGGGGGGGAAGGGAGAAACGGAGTAACTGAAAGGGCGGGGGTGACAAGCGGAAACAGATGAAAGAGAGACTTTCGGACCTAATTCGCGCGGTCGCAGGGCAAGCTTCGCGCGACTTGTTTCTTTGTGGCGGCCTTGACAGCCAGAAAAAGGAGCGCAGATGTTGGCCGCTTGAGACACTGGGAGTTGGCCTTCGGGGGGGCCCTCGTCGCCCCAGCTGGGCGCAGCCGCTGCGCTGCGCCGCAGCGCGGAAAACGAGTGCGTCTGGATCCCAGGAGGGGTCTGGGGCCCGGGGCGCGGCGCCGAAGTGGAGGGGCAAAGTCCTCGAGCCTCGAACTCGCAGCGCTAATGCTTTCCGCCACTCCGTTTTCGCTCCCCCTCGAAGCCCCCCTCGGCCCGCCCAGGGCGCCCCCCGCCCCCCCCCCCCCCACCCTTACCTCGTCGATTTTTTGCCCGTCTTCCGGCGCCTCTTCGGCCCCGAGCTTCTTTTGTTTTTTTTTTTTTTCCTTTTTCTGTTTTTTTTTTTTTTTTTTTTTTTCTTTTTCTTTTTTTTTTTTTTTTTTTTTTATTTTTTTTTTTTTTTTTTTTTTTTCTATTTTTTTTTTTTTTTTGTTTTTTTTTTTGTTTTTTCTTTTTTTCTTGTTTTTTTTGTTTTTTTTTTATTTTTTTTTTTTCATTTTTTTTTTTTTTTTTTTTTTTTTCTTTTTCTTTTTTTTTTTTCTTTATTTTTTTCCGCGGCCTTTTCGGCCGGATCGCTCTTTCGGCTGTGCCAGCTGAGCGCTTAATTTTGCGGCTGCGCCAGCTGCGTCCATTCGGCTGTGCCAGCTGAGCGCCTTCGCTCGCGGCTGCGCCAGCTGCGCCCATGGCCGGTGGACGGAAGCACAGAGGACAGAACGAGACAACATCGGAACAATGCTCGGGCCGCCTTTGGCGTTGAGCGGCAGGCCGAGCGGCAGAGCGACGCCGCCGCGACGGCTCAGGCGGCGGGGCGGATGGTCGCGCGCTCAGTTCTAGAGGAGCGCGGCCTGCCCGACGAACGCACGGAGGAGGAGTGGGCCATCGAGTTCGCGGCCGTGTTTTCGCGCGCAGCGCTAGGCTGCGGCGCGCGCCGCGGCCGCCATCGCCGCCGCCGCCGGCAGCGGGGCCAGCGGTGTCGCGCCGCGAGGGGCCTCCGACTCCAGCTCCGCATGAGCTCCGCTCGCGGCGCGGGCGGGCCGCCTCCGACTCCAGCCCCGAAACGCGGGTCGGCTGCGCGAGCGACTGCTCGGCCTCCCCCGCGGCGGCCCCGGCCGCTGATGCGCGGGCCGCGGGCGTGTCGAAGGAGGCCGAGGCGGCAGCGCAGCAGGAGGGCGAGGCGCGCGAGGCGGCTGATTCGGGGAGTGCCTCGCGAGCTCCGTCGGCTGTTGCAGCTGAGACGAGGAGCCGCGGGCGCCAGCGCCAGGCCGAAAAGAAACGCAAGGCGGATGATTCGCGGAGTGCTTCGCGAAATCCATCGGCCGTTGCAGCTGAGGCGGCGAGGAGCCGCGGGCGCCGCCGCAGGGGCGACCAGAAGCGAGCCGCCCGCAGCCGCGAGGCAGGGAAGCGCGGCTCTCGAAGGGTGCAGACGCGAGGAGGAGAGCAGCCGCAGCCGCCAGAGCAGGAGAGGCGCGGGCCGGAACGGGAGCGCTGCGAGCGCGGCTCGCAACGCGAGCAGACGCGCCAGCCGCAGTTGCCGGAGCAGGAGGCGCGGCACCGCCGCGCGCAGGGCGCGCTGCCAGCGCCGGAGGCGCCGCGCTGCCGCCCAGCTACCCGGCGTGCCCGCCAGGGATGCCGCCTATGATGCCGCCGCCGGGGATGCTCAATGCTGACTGGCATTCTGGAAGCTCGGGGAGGCCGCCGGCGACCGCAGGTGCCGAGCCAGATCGGCGCGAGCGCGGCTCGCGCCGGGACCGCGGCGCGAGGCGCCGGGGGCCCGGCCATGACCTACGACATGCCCCAGCGCCGCAGGGTTTTGAGGGACGAGGATTTCTGACGTGGCCAGCGGCTGTTCCAGCTGCGCTGCGCACGTCGGGTGGGCAAGAGCGACGCGGCCACGTGCGTCCCGGGCGCACGGCGAGCTCACCGTCTTCGGCACGAGGGAGGCCTGCCGCCTTGCGCCATGGTTGAGGCTTGCGCCCACTGGGGCAAGGGCCGGCGCCGGCAGAACGGCTCCCTGTGTTTAGAGGTAGGAGAGGAAAAGGCCGCCCCCTCCTCCTCCTCAGTTGGTCGTATGAGTGCTAAGCCCGATCATCACCATCATCATCAGCATCATCATCATCATCGTCATCATCATCATCATCATCATCACCATCATCATCATCATCATCATCACCTGGCTCGATGCGCAAACCTGCCAAGTGCCGTCGGCAACTGGCCCCATCCAGCGGCGAGCCGTGGAGAGAGGCGTGGCCACTCCTCCTCCTCCTGCTCCTCTTCCTGCTCATCCTCCTGCTCCTCCTCCTCTTCCTCCTCCTCCTCCTCCTCCTCCTCCTCCTCCCCCTATTCCTCCTACCGTGCTCCTACCCGTTCCCCTCCTCCCCGTCCCTCCTCTTTCCGCCCCCCCCTCTCCCTCCTTTTCCTCCCCTGAAGGCCGCCCCCACCCCCGCCCTCGAGGCCCCCTGGAGGCCTCCCCTGGGGCTCTCGAAGCGGGGCGCCTCGACCACAGCAGTTGCGACGTCCTCGACGGAAGCCCCGTCGCCCGGCTCGCTCGCCGAAGGGGCCGCGCATTCGGCCCTCGCCGAGGGGGGGGCTTCCAGGGGCCTCCAGAGGCGCCCCCAGGGGGCCTCCAAGGGGGCATTCCGAGGTCCATTGGGGGGGGGGGGGGGAGGGGAGGGGGAGGGATAGGCAGAGGGGAGAGAGAAAGAGGGAAGAGAGGGAGGAGGGGGGAGGGGGATCGAGAGGGAGGGAGGGAACGAAGGAGGGAGGGAAAAGGGAGGGAGGGAGGGAGGGTGAGGGAAGCGGGGAGGAGGAGGAGGAGGAGGAGGAGAGGAGGAGGAGGAGGAGGAGGAGGAGGAGGAGGAGGAGGAGGAGGAGGAGGAGGAGGAGGAGGAGGAGGCAAGGGGGAGGGGGAGGAGGAGGAGGAGGAGGAGGAGGAGGAGGAGGAGGAGGAGGAGGAGGAGGAGGAGGAGGGAGGAGGAGGAAGGAGGGAAGAGGAGGAGGAGGAGGGGAGGAGGAGAGGCAGGAGGAGGAGGAGGAGGAGGAGGGAGAGGAGGAGCAGGGGGAGAGAAGGAGGACGAGGGAGGAGGCCGAGGAGGAGGAGGAGGAGGAGGAGGAGGAGAGGAGGAGGAGGAGGAGGCGGACGAAGAGGAAGACAGCAGGGGTGAGGAGGAGGAGGAGAGAGGAGGAAGGGAGGAAGGAGGGAAGGAGGAGGAGGAAGAATATGAGGAGGAGGAGGAGGAGGAGGAGGAAGAGGAGGACGGGGAGAGGGAGAGGAGGAGGAAGAGGAGGAGGAGGAGGAGGAGGAGAGGAGGCGGAGGAAGAGGAGGGTAGGAAGAGAGGAGGGGAGGAGGAGGAGGAGGAGGGGAGAGGAGGGAGGAGGGGGATGAGGAGGGGGAGGAGAGGAGGGAGGAGGGGGAGGAGGGGAGGAGAGGAGGAGTAGGAGGAGGAGAAGGAGGAGAAGAGGAGGAGGAGGAGAGGAGGAGGAAGAGGCGAAGGAGGAGGAGGAGGAGGAGGAGGAGGCGCAGGAGTGGCCACGCCTCTCTCCACGGCTCGCCGCTGGAGGGGCCAGTTGCCGACGGCACTTGGCAGGCTATCGCATCGAGCCAGGTGATGATGATGATGATGATGATGATGATGATGATGATGATGATGATGATGATGATGATGATGATGATGATGATGATGATGATGATGATGATGATGATGATGATGATGATGATGATGATGGTGATGATGATGATGATGATGTGATGATGATGGTGGTGGTGGTGGTGGTGGTGGTGATGATGGATGATGATGATGATGATGATGATGATGATGATGCTGATGATGATGATGATGGTGATGGTGATGGTGATGGTGATGGTGATGGTGATGGTGATGGTGATGATGATGATGATGATGACGACGATGATGATGATGATGATGATGATGATGATGATGATGATGATGATGATGATGATGATGACTCTGATTATGCTGATGATGGTGATGATGGTGATGGTGATGATGATGATGATGATGATGATGATGATGATGATGATGATGGACCGGGCTGACGAGGTACTCTTCTGCACGGGGGCGGCGTGAGGGCACGAAGGTAACCGCGCGTCCCGCATCGCGGGACGCGATGCGCGAAGTTAGGAAACTGACCCAGACATCCGCACGCTCCAGTTTGCCCCAGCCATCCTGCGGTGAAGGGACCTTTTCTTTGAAGAGCTAGCGCCCCGCTTTCCGTAGGAGCCCCAGCGAAGGCTCCAGTGAGAAAGTTTGCGTTTCATTGTCGCCCCATTTCGGCACACCTCTCACACGCTTCGTGGCCCCATAGGGAGCTCCACCTTAGGACCCAGTTGCACAGCCCGCATGCGTCCATCCAGTCATGTCGGCACACCCCATAGGTTGCTATCCGGCGAGCGCCCTCGGCCCCATGCTCTCTGGCGGGCGTCCTCGGCCACAAGACGGCCCCAGAGGGCAGCCGCCATTGTGTGTTATCTGGCGGGCGCCCTCAGCCCTCAGAGCGCCCGAGAGGGCCCAATGACAGCCACAGAGGGCCCCAAGACGACCCAAGAGGCGCCCAAGACGAACCCAAGAAGGGTCCAGTGACGGCCCAATCGGGCCCCAGGACGGCCCAAGAGGCGCCCAAGAGGCCCCCAGAGGCCCCCAAGAAAGCCCGCGGAGAGGCCGTCCCGGGGGCCACCCTGCGTTGCAAAAGCGACCACGCTCGCTAGAACGAGGCCGTTCTGGCGAATAGCGCTCCCGCCGACCGTCCGCACGGGGGCGTTTTAGCTCGCCCAGGGCGCCCCGCCCGCTAGAACGAATCCGTTCTGGCGGGGGGCGCCTCCGCCGACCTTCAACACGGCGGCGTTCGAGCTCTTTCGGAGCGCCCCGCTCGGTAGAACGAGACCGTTCTGGTGAAGGGCGCCCGCGCCAACCTTCAGAACGGGGGCGTTCGAGCTCGCCCAGAGCGCTCCCTCGCTAGAACGAGTCCTTTCTGGAGAATAGCGCCCCCGACGGTCATGAGAACGTTAGCGTTCTAGCTCTTGCGGGGCGCCCTGAGGGAGAGGGCCCAAAAAGACGCCCAAGAGCGCCCAACAACGGTCCAAGACTGCCCCGAAACAGCCCAAGAGGCGCCCAAAACGGCCCCACAAGGCACCCAATAGGCACCTAAGATTGCCCTTTCTGGCAGCAGGAGACCCCCGAGAAGCTCGCGGAGGCCGTCCCCAGCGGTTCCCCCCCCGCGGTGGAAAGACAACCCCGCTGGGTAGAACGAGACCGTTCTGGTGAAGGGCGCGTCGCCAACCTTCAGAACTGGGGCGCTACAGCTCGCCCAGGGCGCCCCGCTTGCTAGAACGAGTCCGTTCTGGCGAATGGCGCCCCCGACGGTCATCAGAACGTTAGCGTTCTAGCTCTGACGAGGCGCCATGACGGCCCGTGGACGGCCCAGCTCCCCCCAAACGTCCGCGCGGGTCCCCGACAGGGCACAGGACGGCTCAAAGAGCGACGAGGGCCCCGAAGACGCCTGAAGGCCCAAGAAAACGTCCAGGCCGCCCCGCTGTTCCAATTTTCTCGCTCTTCTTTTTGGCTCAAACTGCCGAAGTTGCCCTAGGAAACAGCTGGGCTGGGGGCTAGCTCAGCATGATCCTCAGCGGTCTTGTTAGCCTCCGCCCACTGACGCCCCTCGGCGCCGAGACTCTCGATCTGTTCCTGCCATCGACGAGCCTTCGCGTGGCGAGCTGAAACGAAACGGTGGCCCTCGAGGCAGCGACCGATTTTGAGGATGCCCGCAGCCTGGTTGGGCGCGCGCAGCGGAACACAGGCTCCTGGAAACGGCGGATCGCCGAAATGCAGTCATTGGCAGCCAGGGTCTCGCGGTTGGCGGCTTGGGAAACGCTCTCGGCGATGCTAGCCGCCCGAGGGAGGTATCCAGCCACAGGCCCGCGCATTATCGCGACGGGCGCATGTGATGCAGAGAAAACAGCAATTGACCTGGATGCGTGCTCCAGCTCCCGCGGTCGCGTGCACGATCCATCAGGAGCAACATCAAGTCGCTGCCCTTGGACTTGCGATACAACGCCTTCTACCCCCGCGTCTACTGCGCCCCCTTTGGTGCCTTCGAGGACCGCTTGGTCTGCGCAGGAAGGAGGTGGCGCCTCCTTTTCATCGTGCACGAAGATTCCTGGCACAACGAATGGGTCGCCTGGCTCGAAGCCAGCCTGCAACAACAGCGGCGTGACCTTGGACTCGGCACGGGCGGCAACTACCCTTGTGTTTGAGCGTCTGTCTCTGACCTCGCGCACAGAGGCCGTCGCAAAGGTAGCCGGCAGCATGGGCGCGACCTCGGCGCAGACCCCGCGGCAGGCGCAGCTCCCGCGGCAGGCCAGAAGACCGACGCGGCCGAGCCCCGAGGACGGATCGAACGAAGTCGAGCGAGTCCCTGGGTCGTTGTGGAGTTCCCAGCCGCCTGGCTAAGGGAAGTTCGCGCTGCCTCTGAATCCCTGCTAGCGCGGGGACAGGCGGCGCGCTGGGGGGCGGGCGACTGACGCGGCGGAACCCCCGTGGTCCAACCATCTAGTTGCAGAGAGCACGCTCCAACCAGGACGGCGCGCAGCAAGGGCGGCGCGAGAAATCGGCTCGCGACTGGAAGGCCAGCCCTTGGCCTCACAGGGCTTGGCGTCGCGCCAAAGCCGAAGCAGCCGCGCGCGAGTGGCCGGCGGGCGGTCGCGCGCCTCGGCCTGCCACGGCATGTTGCGCCACTGGGTCGCAGGCGCGATGGCTGACGCCCCTGGCCCATCACCAAGCAGCGCGGTTTTGCTGGCGAGGCTCGCGCGGGCCATCGCGCGCGGGAAGCTGGCTTCGTGCCGCGCCTCGACGGCGCCGGGGCCGCTCCGCGTCGGCGAGGCCGACGACCTCGCTTCCAAGGGTGGCCTCGGCCACGGCGCCATCACGACTGATTGCGCCGATGGAATTGGCCTCGTGGCCAGCGATGGCCGCGCCGAAGCGCCCGGGCATCCGCGGGCGCTTCGCCACGTGTCGACGACGCCTTGCCTGCATGATGAGCGCGCCCTCCTGCTTGCGGCGGCTGCCCTCGCTGGCGTCGGCTCCGACGTAGACAGCGCCGCGCCGGGCAGCGGAATTCGCGGCCCGGGCGCGCTCGCGACGCCCTGCGCGAGAGAGAGGCCGGCACCCGCAATCGCGAGCTTGTCGTTGACAATCGCATCAAGCTCATCCACGTCCACGGCGCGCCTGAAGTTTACCATGGCCGCCGCCGTCATGGAGGCGGCGGTGCCAGCGGTAGTGGATGCCGGGCGGATGGAGATGTCATCCATGTAGCAGGCGGACTGCGCGCGCGGCTGCCTGGCCATGACATTCCCTGGAAGACGCGGCTCAGGTTTTTAGTCGCGTCTAGCCGGGGCGTTGCTCTCGCTTGAGCGCGGTGCAAACATGTTTAAGATCGGCAGTTTTAGCAAGGTTTAGCCGCGCATGCTTCTCACTTGGGCGCGGCTTACGATGGCTAAACATGTTTAAAGATCTGCGCATGTCAAGAAAATGTCGCATCTAAACACATCGCGTCTAAACGTGACTACTCGTGGCTAAAGTCGATGTATTGCCGCGGCTATTTCGCTGCTAATCGCGGCTAGTTCACAGCCGCGACCCAGACGGGGGAAACGCTAAACATCGCCGCCCGCGCGATCAAACGAGTTGCCCCGCAACAGACACCCGCGTCGCGCCAGGAGGAGGAAGCGGAGGAGGGGGAAGGAGAAGGAGCAAGAACAGGAAGAGGGTGCGGGAGGACATTTGACACGATGATGTCGAGCATAATCAACATATGCTTGTTCGTCCACATATGCTATTCCTCTTCCTGATCCTCATCTTTCCCCCCTTCATCCGCTTCCTCCTCGTCGTCTCTCCCTCCGTGCCTCCTCCTGCTCATCCTCTGCCTGCTCCTCCGTCTTCCTCTTTCTGCTTCCACAGGTAATGGTAACCCTCATCTGTGTTGCGCAGCTAAGAACTTCCCCGCCGTCATTCGCATGTATTCGGATTAGAAAACGTGCGCATTTATTTAATGTTTAAACGTGGCGTTTATTTTTGGCATGCAAGCCGCTCGCTGGTGCCCGTGTCTAAACGTGACTATGCGTTGCTGAATATGGTTGAACGTGGCTAGAAGCCATGCCGTGGTTCTTTTGTGGGTACTCGTGGCGAAACATGTTTAATTCCTGGCTTCAAATGATGAAACATGTCTAAACCGTCAAAAGTATACTCCGCCCCCATCTTAACGCCGGCGAAACATTGAAACTCAAGAAAAACATATGATGCGCGGGGCATGGAAATAGACGCGACCAGACATTTGAAAACCGCTGACATTTCCGCACCAGAGCGGCCCAATAATAGCCGCGAGGCTGTGTCTGCCAGGGTTGCCGCACTCACGAGCCGATTCTCTTCTGACGGCGACATCGCAGAACACGTCGCGAGCAAGGAGACCACAAGCTGCGCAAAGCGGCTCGCCCGCATGTTGACCGCTGAGACGCAAGACACGCGGCGCGCGCTGCAATTGGGGAACTTGCCCCGTAGCCTGTCCAGCGGGATCCGTTCGCAGTACTTGCAAAAGTCAGCCGCGGCCAGCGCGCCGTGATAAGCTTGCCGCTGGTCTGCCTCGCCTTCGGCTGCCTGGGCCCTCGCGCCGCGCCCTGGTGGGGGCGGCCAATCTGCGGCTGCAGCTCATGGGGGCCCTGGCCGACGCGGGCGCTGCCAGATTCGGCGGGGCCCAGCATGGAGCGCCACCAGCCGATTGCCCGTGCCCGGCGTCTTGGGGGGCATGGGGGTGACGAGCCGCCGTGGCTGCCTTGGCGGGAGGCCAAGCGACTCCGTAGCTGGGAAGAGCAGAACAACTATCTCAAGCGCCTCATCGCCCAGCAACTGGAAACGACGGGGACGGAGGTCATCAGGCGCAGCAGTGGTAGTGGATGAGAGAACAGCTGAGCAGCGGCGCAAATATCTCTGGCTGTCGTCTTCCGCAGCAAAGATCGGCCAGGAATCCACGCCGGCGCAGGGCGTCAACTAGGCTACAATTTCTTATACAACTCAACCTCACGCCGCCCTGCGTCGTGAACATGAGCAGACGGCCCGCGAGCGGCGCTGGCTCCCGCGCGCTGCAATGCCTCGGCAGCCCGGTGGAAGACTCGCGCGCCCCTCTCGAGAGCCAGCGCGCACCGGTCCCCCCACTTCTCGCGGTCCTCCTTGGAGGCGCCGCTCGATGCGAGCTCGACGTCTGGCTCGATGTCGTTCAAGACCTCGCGACAAGTCTGCTCGCTGAAACCGGCTTGCGCCAGGGCGCGCGCCTGCCGCGCGGAGCGGCCGAACCGCGTCGACAGGCCATGCCCGTGGTGGGCAGTCGTGGCGAAAGTGGGGACCTCCTCCTGCATGCTTGGCCAGTTCCTGAGGGGGGGGCGGCCGGCAGCCCGCTTGAGAACACTTGCGCGCGACGACAAATTTTGCAACCGCTGCCAGCCCTCGGAGACCGCCCGCAAGTCCGTCTGATCTGCGATAGCGCAGCTGATATCGACCCATCTCGGCCGAAGCGGCCGCGCAGAGGCTGGGGCGCCGCAGTCCGCGCGGCCGATTGCGGCCGCGATGGACTCAGCCGCTCGCGCTGCAAAATGTTCCCGGGCAGAAGACTGAAGACCCCATCCCATGCCAGCGTCGACGCTCTCGTCGTCGCGCGCCGCCCCGGCAGCCCCGCCAGCGCATGGCGCGCCATCCCAAGCAACTGCGGGCCGACAGTGACCTGCGTGCCCATCCTAGGCGCGACAGTGAGCGCCAGCTCCTTGACGTGCCGGGCGTCGCCTTTCAGCACTACCTGAACAGAGCGGTGGCCTCGTTTGGGCCACTCGGCATCGCAGCTGAGTCGGGGGCGCGTCCTCGCGGCCGCCGAGTTGAGGAGGAAATAATCAATTGCCAGCGCCTCCTGAACGTAACATCGGTGGCGCACGCTGAAGAGCAAAATACGTGAGCAGAGAACTGGCTGGCCTCAAGCTCCGCTGGCGACATGTTCCAGTCACCGCCAGTGATGACGGGGCCGTCTAGGGCCTCAGGTGCCAGCCCAAGCTTCTGCAACATTCGACCATTGCACCCCCCCTGCCCCCTCGCCCGGGGAAAATTGGAAACGTGGAGCCCGCGGCCCGCGCCTTGAAGATAGACGACGACGTGCTGAATCTTGCATGAGATCGCATCGCGCACTCCAAGGGCAGGGGGCCCGACGCCACGGCTGTCGCGAAGTGCAGCCGCAACGCCTGCCGATGGGGGCCGCGCCGACAGTGGGCAAGCTAGGAGGCGCCATCGCGCGCCACCTTTTTCCAGCACGCCATGGGCCCAGGGCCTCGACGCGGTCGGCGACGTGCCCGAGCTCCTGCAGGAGAACGACGCCCGCCGCAGGACGGGCGAGTCTCCGCTTGACAGGCGCTGCACGTCTCGATGCTGAATTCAGCAGTCGGTGGGGGGCCTCGACCCACGAGGAGGAGCACGACCGTGGCCAGGCGGACCGCGAACGTCAGGCCAGGCACCTTCTCCTCGCGGGGGTCCGCGCTGGCGACCGACGTCGCCAGGAAACTCACCACCCCGAACCACAGCATTAGCAAAACATGGCAACGCTGAGCCTGGTAGCCGCAGTGTATCACCAGGGCGTTGCGATCTCTTGCCCGAGGCATCCACGGGGCGGTCGCGTGGCTGCGTCTGCCTCGGGGGGGGGGGGGCATAGGGTGTTCAGAGAGCTGCTCCCCAGTCTCCCCAACCCCCCTTGGCCATCGCGCCGCCCTTCGTGGTGGTCGGACCCCGCCCGTGCTACCTCCCCAGTAGCGGCGCGCTCCCCGCGCCTCGCGCCAGCGGCGAACCCCAGACGAGGGTTTGCGGCGCTCGGCGGGCCCGCGGGCATCACGACCTCCACATCGACCATGGCGTCGGCAGCCTGGCCACAATCAGCCTGGGGGGCCCGATCCGTCCAGGTCCAGGGGAGGGGGTAGGGGGAAGGGTCAGAACTCCCTCCCCGCCCGCAAGCCGTCTCGCTCACTCCCACCCGCCCTCCCCGCACGTACGTAGCACCCGAGCCTAGCCCGAACCGCAGCATATTCAGCAGTCGTCTATGATATGGATGGGCAGCTAGTGGGGGCGCATCCGCCTCCGCCGCCGCCGCCGCCCGCCGCCGCCGCCGCCGCGCCGCCGCCGCAGCCGCTGTCCGCCGCTGCCGCCGCCGCGCCGCCGCCGCCGCCGCCGCCGCCGCCAACGCCGCCGCGCCCCCGCTGCCGAATCGTAGTCGCCACAGCCGCTGCCGCACAGCCGCTGCCGCCACCGCGCCGCCGCCGCCGTCGCCGCCGCCGCCCCCGCCGCCGCCGCCGCCCCCGCCGCCGCCGCCACCGCCACCGCCGCCGCAACCGCCGCAGCCGCCGCAGCCGCTGCCCCCGCCGCAGCCGCCGCAGCCGCCGCCGCCGCCAAGTGTACCCTGTATTGTTTTTTGACATGGATGGTGGGGGGAGGCCGCATCGGGTTCGCTGCGCATGCTCCGAATTTGGAGGCAGAGTGTGTTTTGTAGAGTTGTTTATAAAGGGGTGGCCGGGGGGGAACCGCATTGACCCCGGTTAGCTCCCAGTCGCCTGGGGGGAGGGTGTATACTAATAGGGAACAGTGATCAAGACACCTTCTCCGCACGCAAGCCGTTTAGCTCACTCCCACCCGCCCTCCCACCACATAAGTGGCATCCGGGTCTCGCCATAGCTTGGGGTCGCCACTGGAACGCGGATGGTGGTTCTGCACAAGCTTCACTCAGGGTGCCCCACCATCCTTGTCAAAAACAATACAACGTGCTCACAGGGCGCCAGCGCACTGTCTGGATGTTGCTGCAATGTGCACGTCGCATTGTTTTTGCCAGGGATTGTGGGGGGGTGTTGGCAAGGTGGGCTCCGCAATGTGCAGTGTGTATTGTTTGTTGACAGGGATGGTGGGGGGGGGGCTCATGGTGTTGGCTGCGGGCCGGATTGGGGAGGGGGTGTTTACCACTAGGGAACAGTGATGAACCCTCCCCAAAAGGGGAAAAGGGGGTTGGAAGAGGAGCCGCCCTAAACCACCTACGCCCAGAGGGTTGGTGGGATTCAATGAGGAGGAGCTGGATGTTGCAGATCGTGCGTCATTCATGCCCGTTGATCACGAACAACTTCCTTCGGGCAGGACATACACGTCGGATGAAATCAGCGAGTTGCAAAGACGCGATACTGTAACAGACGTCAGCGAGGAAGAGCAAAAAAAGCTGGACTCGGATTGGGCGTCCACCGACGACCACTTTCACCACACTGATTTCGAGAAGGTGGTTTCCTTCCATGATTTTACACTTGTGTTTTTTTTTGCAGGATGGTGCGTATCGAAGACGCCTACGGCGAATCACCGCCGCCCCCTGCCTTCTAGAATCGCCCACGAGGCCGAGCGTTGTGGCCAGAGCTCTGCCAAGCTATCGGACCATTTGTTTCCCCAGCCGTTGTGGAAAACCTTCGGGGAACATTTGGGGGAGGATGGCGGGGAATATCAGGAGGATGCGGAGGAGGAGGAGGAGGAGGAGGTGGAGTAGGATTTTTTCACTGTGTGCGATGCCATGCCAAACTCCGAGGCGGGTTAAAACATGGTAGCAAGAAAATTGGGTGCAGGAGCTACTAAGTGAACAGCTGCATGACTGAGACTACCGGCTAGAACTGGGCGCCTGCAAGGCTGATACTACTGGCATGAGGGTGGAAACCTCCGCCAGGACCAACCGAGACGCCGCACTCAAAACAGGTTCCACCAGCCACGGCTTTGCGCGCAGAACTTCTATCACCTCGACGCCATCAGAAAAACGGCGGAGCAAAGCACAGTCCGAGATGGAGGGCGCCCTTGCGCCCACATCAAAACTCGAACCCTCAGGCGTCTTCGCGCCCAATTGTAAAGATCCCGTCGCAACGTCGGGTCGTGAAAAATGCTGCAGTGTCCCTGCCGAGCCCTCCGCCTCACCCGAAGACGAATGTGCTGCCTGATCGGGGAGCGCCTCAACCGAAGGAAGCGGCTCCAGACCAACCAGACCAACCACATCAGAGCACTCATCTGGGCGAGCCCCGGGCACGGGCTCAGCCGAACACGAAAAGTGCAAGCGAGCCTCACGAAGAGTCTCAGCCGAAAGGCAAGCCTCACTAAGAGGCTCAGCCGAAAGGCGAGCCTCACTGAGAGGCTCAGCCAAAGTTGGGTTGTCTTTCTTCTTCCTGTGTCTCTTTCGCCGAGCCTTTACCTCTTCCTGGGCGGGGTGCGCACGATACGGGCCGGCGGAGGCGGCGGCTGAGGCCACTCCTGCAAGCCCAGCTTGGCCTCCTCCGAACGGGCGTCCTTCCCCGCCTTCTTCTTGTGCTTGCGTTTCCGGGGGCGCCGGAGGAGGACGAGGAGGAGGAGAAGGAGGAGGAGGAGGAGGAGGAGGGGGCATCTTGGGAGCCTCTTGGGGCCTCCTGAGAGCTTCCTCTGAGCCTCTTACAGGCATCTTGGAGGCCCTCTTGGATGCCTTTTGGGGGCCATCGGGGGCTTCTCGGGGGCCTCTTTGGCAGTCATGGTCGGCTCCTGGCCCGTCTGAGGCCGTCGGACGCAGTCTTGGGGGCCGCTCTGGGCCGACTTGGGGCCCTCTTGGGGTGCTCCAGGGCCGTCTTAGAGGCCATCCTGGACGTCTTGAATGCCTTTCGGGTCGTCAGTGGGCCCTCTTGGGCCCGTCTTGGGGGGCCTCTTGGGCCGATCTGGGGCCATCCTGGAGGCCTCTTGGGCGATATTGGGGCGATCTTTGGGTGCTCTTGCCGTCTCGGGCCGTCGGTAGGGCGAAGAGAAGCAACTGCCAACCTCATTCATCATCTTCAGGCACTTCAGTGATTTTGGCCTCTTCGGGCCTTCCTGGAGGCCCTCTTGGAGGCTTGTTGGGCCATCTTATGGCCATCTTCGGCCGTCTTGGTGGGCTCCTGGTCCGTCTGACGCCGTCGGAAGCCGTCTTGGGGGCTCTGGGTCGACTTGGGGCCCTCTTGGACTGCTCCAGGGCCGTCTTGGAAGCTTTCTTGGGCGTCTTGGAGGCCTCTTGGGCCGTCTTGGGGCCCTCTTGCCAGGGCCGTCTTGGAAGCTTCTTGGGCCACCTTGGAGGCCTCTTGTGCCGTCTTGGGGCCCTCTTGGGTCCGTCTTGGTGGCCTTGTGGGCAGTCCTGAGGCAATCCTGGAGGCCTCCTGGGCGATCTAGGGGCGATCTCTGGGGGCTCTTGGGCCGTCTCGGGCCGTCGGAAGAACGAAACGAAGCAAATGCAAACATCTTTCAAACACCTAGGGAACATCCATGCTTTGGGCCACTTCGGGCCTTCCTGGAGGCCCTCTTGGAGGCCTCTTGGGCCGCCTTGGGCCATCTCAGAGCCATCTTGGGCCGTCTTGGTAGGCTCCTGGCCCGTCTGACGCCGTCGGAAGCAGTTTTGGGGGCCTCTCTGGGCTGACTCGGAGCACTCTTGGGATGCTCCAGGGCCGTCTTGGAGGTCATCTTGGGCGTCTTGGAGGCCTTTTGGGCTGTCTTTGGGCCGTCTTGGGGGCCTCTTGGGGAGTTCTGAGGCCATCTTGGAGGCCTCTTGGGCTCTCTGGGGGCGATCTTTGGGGCCTCTTGGGCCGTCCAAGGCAGAACAGAGCAAATACGAAAACTTTCAAACACCTAAGGACAATCAATGATTGATGATTTTGGCCTTTGGCCCTCCTGGAGGACCACTCGGGGGCCTCTCGGGCTGTCTTGAAGGCCTCTTGGGCACCTCTTGGGCAGTCTTGGGCCGTCTTGGAGGCTTTTGGGGAGGATTTGGAAGTATCTTGGACCCTCTTGGGCCGTCTTGGAGGCCATGTTGCACCATTTTGGGCGAACTTGGAAGCCATCTTGGGCCATCTTGACCCTCTTGGAGGCCATCTTGAGCCGTCTTGGAGGATTTTTCTTGACGTTGAGGTCGTTTGCGTCCCTTTGTGATCCTTCCCGGGTGGCCGGCGGGACAGCCGAAGTTCCGGGGGGGAGTTCTTTTGGAAAGAACCAAAGCCAAAACCGAAAGGATCCAGCACGCCAGGCACCCATGTGGCAAGCCAACACGGGGCGGCGGATTGAAGACGCCTACGGCGAATCACCGCCGCCCCCTGACTACTAGAATCGCCCATGTGGCCGGTCATTGTGGCAAGAGCTCTGCCAAGCTATCGGACCATGTGTTCCCCCAGCCGTTGTGAAAAACCTTCGGGGAACGTTTGGGGGAGTATGGCGGGGAATATCAGGAGGCGGAGGAGGAGGAGGAGGAGGAGGTGAACGAGGAGGAGGAGGAGGAGATGGAGGAGGAGTGGGCATCTTGGGAGCCTCTGGTGACTCGTGTGGGAGCCTCTTGGAGGCATCTTGGGGGGGGGCCCTCTTTGGGCCTCTTGGGGCCTCTTGGGGGCCTTCGGGTGCTTCTCGGGTGCCTCTTTGGCCGTCTTGGTGGGCTCCTGGTCCGTCTGACGCCGTCGGAAGTCGTCTTGGGGGCCTCTCTGGACCGACTTGGGGCCCTCTTGGACTGCTCCAGGGCCGTCTTGGAGTCAATTTTGGGCGTCTTGGAGGCCTCTTGGGCCGTCTTGGGGCCTCTTGGGCCCGTCTTGGGGGGCCTCTTGGTCAGTCTTGAGGCAATCCTGGAGGCCTCTTGGGCGATCTTGGGGTGATCTTAGGGGGCTCTTTGGCCGTCTCGGGACGTCGGTAGGCCGAAACAAAGCAAATGCCAACATCCTTCAAATACCTCAGGAAAATCCATGCTTTGGGCCTCTTCGGGCCTTCCTGGAGGCCCTCTTGGAGGCCTCTTGGGCCATCTTAGGGCCATCTTGGGCCGTCTTGGTGGGCTCCTCCTGGTCCGTCTGACGCCGTCAGAAGCTGTCTTGGGGGCCTCTCTGGACCGACTTGGGGCCCTCTCGGGGTGATCCAGGGCCGTCTTGGAGGCCATTTTGGGGGTTTCGGAGGCTTCTTGGGCCCTCTTGGGGCCGTCTTGGGGGCCTCTTGGGCTGTTCTGGGGCCATCTTGGAGGCCTCTTGGGCGATTCTGGGACGATCTTTGGGGGCTCCGTCGGAAGGACGAAACAAAACAAATGCCAAAATCCTTCAAGAACCTGAGGTAACTCCATGATGTGGGCCACTTCGGGCCTTCCTGGAGGCCCTCTTGGAGGCCTCTTTGGCCGCCCTGGGCCACCTTAGAGCCATCTTGGGCCGTCTTGGTGGGCTTCTGGCCTGTCTGACGCCGTCGGAAGCCGTGTTTTGGGCCTCTCTGGGCCTACTTGGGGCCCTTTTGAGGTGCTCCAGGGCCGTCTTGGAGGCGGACGTTGAGGTCTTGCGCGCCTTTCCGGATGGCTGGTGGGATGGGCCGAAGCCACGGGGGGAGCTCCTTTGGGAAAGAACCAAAACCAAAAACGGTAGCGTCTAGCATGCCGGGCTCCCTTGTGACAAGCACAGGGGGCGGCGGATCTTGTAACCTTCGGCCCATCCCGCCATCGTTCCTGGTTTGTAGTCAGCGGCGTCTGGGATGGATGTGGGGATCTTGTAGGAGGCCTCTAGTAAGCCTCTTGGATTTGGTTTCAGGGTGTCTTGGCGCCTGGTTTGGGCCTCTTGTGAGCCTCCTGGAGCTTGTGGGGAACCTCGTGGGGGACCTGCTGGCGGTCCCATACGCCAGTTGGGGGCGAAGGGCTCGAAATTGCCTTTCTTGGGCTGCTCTCTGGGGCCTCTCTTGGGGTCCTCTTGGGTGGGGGCCCTCTTTGGCCGTTTGGGGGCGCTCTCGGGGGCCTCCTGGGCCGTCTTGGGGTGCCGAAAGCCTGAAAATATTATGACACAAGAGTCAATACAACACCATCGGACAATCAGTACTTGTGGCATCTCGGGGCCCTCTTGGGTGGGTCCTCTTGGAGCCCTCCTTGGGCGTCTTGGGGGGTTCCTGGGCCGTCTCTGGGCCATCATGAAGCGATCTTTGGGCGACTCGGGGCCATCTTGAACCATTTTAGAGGCTCCTTGGGGCCCGTCTTGGCGCCCTCTGGCTTTCGAACATCTATGCGGCCGACCTCAATAGCGCCCAAGGGCGCCCGGAAGGTTCAAAGTACGATGTGCAGTGATGAATGTTGGGAACTCGAAAGGACCTGGGGACACCCAAACTCGTGCCTCAGGGAACGGTGGCGGATTTTGCCAAAGGTTCGCGCCGGCATGGATGGAGGCGGCAAACCAGATGAGCGAGAGAAAGGTCTTCACCGACGCGGACGGCAAGCAGGGGACGGTGAAGTTCTTGAGAATCAATTGTGTTGCCTTCGGGGACGCTTGCCGACGAGCCCAGGTCTCCGCGTTCCCCTCCGTGCGCCTCTACAAGCGCGACGGCTCCTTCGAGGCGTTCCGCGGGCGGCGGACCCTGGAGGGCATCGCCGGGTTCCTGGAGGGCGCCCTGGGCGCCTCGAGGGGCAGCATGCTGATGAGCCAGCAGCACCACACGATGTTCAGCGAAGGTCTCCGAGCGCGTTCCACTACTTGCCAAGTGCCTACTCGCAGACGTCCGAAAAGCACATGTCTGCTCTGATGCAGTTTCTCGTAGATCCCCCGCGGGGGATACAGGCCATTTGCGAGCAGTGGCTTTGCCAGTAGTGGAACGCGCTCGTCTAGAAGGCTGCGAGGTGTCTGGGACGCTGGAGGTGCCTCGAGTGCCTGGCCACTTCTACCTGCAGGCGCAGGCTATCGCGGACCAGAGCGTGAATCCGGCCCTCACGAACGTGTCCCACCTCGTGAAGCGCCTGTCCTTTGGAGACCTGGACCCGACCGTAGTGAGGGTCCAGGGGAAGATCCCGCAGGACATGGTGAAGCTGCTGAATCCGCTCGACGGGAGGAAGTTTGTCGTGGAGCGTTTTCACGAGGCCCCCCAGCACAACCTCGAGGCCGTCAGCACGTACGCTAGCAGCTCCGACCCAGCCTGGAATGCCGGCAACAACGTGTGGTACCAGATGACCCACACCGACCGTGTCAGACGCCTGCGCAAGGACGTGCGAGGACTCGCGCCCCAGGCCCGCTTCAGCTACGACCTCTCGCCCACGAGCGCGGTGGTCGGCCCGAGGCCGCGGAGGTGGTACGCCTTCCTCACGTCGCTCTTCGCCATCCTCGGGGGCACGTGCACCACCGTGGAGCTGTGCAGCGAGGGCGTCGTCTGCGTGGGCACCGCGGTGAAGGAGGCCATGGGGAAGACCGCCTGAGCGGCCGCGGGCCTGGCCGGCAGACCCCCCCGGGGGGCCTCCGCGCTCCTCGGCAGGCCCAGACCGAAGGAGAAGACACGGCACGGGCGTGCGCTCTCGGAGCTCCGCGCGGATCTCTCCGGACGGGGCCAGGACACGGAGTCGGGCGTGTCCCTTTGCAGGCCAACAATGCTTGATTTTTCGTCCACCGGGGGGCAGGCCCGACTTGGGGCCAGGGCGAGGATAGACCCTTTCCAGAGCTTCTGGGAACGGTCTCGGAGCGCTCCGGGACGCTCTGAGAAGGCCGCGGCGCCCGAGACGTCCTCCAGAGCCGCCGGACCTCAGATGCTCTCGACGTATCCTCACCCGATGTTTGATCTTCGTCCTGGCTTCGTCTCCTCTCTTGGATCTGCGATGGGCCCCCCCGGCGGCGCCTCTGGCGCCGCTGGGGATGGGGGTCCAGCGCCCATCCAAGGAATCCGCGCGGACCCTCGAGAGTTTGGGGCTATGCCATGTTTTCTCCTTCTGCCAGAGCCGAGCCAGAAAAGGAGGGCGGGCCGACCCCGCCGCCCGTCCGGGCACGCACGCACGGCGCCGCGAGGCAACACACGACGGGAGCTCCCCACCCTGTCTGCTCCCCGCGGCGCTCCTCTCGCTGGATCGGTCCGCGAGGGCCCCAGGGCCCGAAACCTGGTCTTACGGGGGGGGCAATCAACAGACGGAGCTTGGATCGGCGGCCCGCCGAGAGGGGCAATCGCGGGAGCAGGCTTTCTCAGAAGACCGCGGGGCTTCTCAGAAGCCCTCCGGCCTTGTGAGAAGCTTCTGAGGCTCCAGAGAGCTCGCGAAGCTTCTCGGAAGGCTGGAGGCCTCCTGAGCCTTCTGACGAGGCTCGCCCCCTCTGCTTTCCCTTTTCGGCTCGACGTCGATTCGAAATCGAACTCAAACAGATACTATCCACCGTCTCTGGACACTGCCATCCTGGGCCCGGGTGATCAGTGTCTGGCCATGCCAGGGGGGCGCTCACACCTCCGGGTGGGCTGGGCCATGGGGGCGGTGGATGCGTATAGATCTCCCCGTCCTGAGGTGGCACCCTTTTGCCCCCGATGATGAGGAGGAGGAGGATGGCCCCCGTCCCCCCCCTGCTCCTCCTCCTTCTCCTCCTCCTCCTGCTCCTGCTTCTCCTCCTGCTCCTGCTTCTCCTCCTCCCCCTCCTCCTCCTCCCCTCCTCCTCCTCCCTCCTCCTCCTCCTCCCCTCCTCCTCCTCCTCCTCCCTCCTCCTCCTCCTCCCTCCTCCTCCTCCTCCTCCTCCTCCCTCCTCCTCCTCCCTCCTCCTCCTCCTCCTCCTCCTCCTCCTCCTCCTCCTCCTCCTCCTCCTCCTCCCCCCCCCTGGGGGCTGCGCCCCGTGCGCGCCCGACCAAGAGGAAGGGGGGGAAGAGGCGGGGCGTCGCTCGTCGCGCTGCCCCCGCGGCGCGGAGGATGAGAGGGCCTCCCTCCCCCCCGACCATCAGGCGATCGCAAACGCGGATCGGGCTGGGGCTTCTGTCCACCCCCGACTGGTAGCTTCCCAGCCGAAGCCGGGAGGGCGTCCGAACAGATCCCTGGCCCAGGGTCGGCCTGCCTATAGATCGCTGCCAGCGTGCAGTTGGCGCCCTCCGAGCTGCTCCCGTCGGGGGCGGCGATGATCGACGGGCCCTGCTTCCGTGGGGAGTCGCGGATTTCCCCCGCCCAGCGAGGCGGCACCGGCCGCACTTTGGGGAGGGCACCTCCCCGGGTTCGTGGGTTTGGCGACCGCGCCGCGCGCCAGATCCATGGATCGCCAATCCGTGTTTGCGCGCGCCCCCTGGATAAGCGCCTGCGTTCAGTGTGTTCTCGTTCGGGGGAGGGCGACGGCGGGGGCGAAGATCCGAAGAAGAAGAAGAAACGCCATAAAATGGGCCATAAACATAAACTTTTGGCGCTCCGCGCGGATTTCTTGGATCCGCGCTGGGGCCCCCCCGGCGGCGCCTCCGGCGCCCCAGGCGCGCTCCGCGCGCCACGGAGGGGCTTCCAGCGCAGATCCAAGATATCCGCGCGGAGCGCCAACAGTTTATGTTCACAGCATTTTTCAATTCTTCTGAAGATCCCGGGGCGCCGACGGCCACCGCCTTCGGCGAGGCGAATTGCCGAGCGAATGCGTGTAGTGCCCGCTCTTGGGCTGCGGCCAAGGCGCTGACGTGAGGACCACTGGGGGCCCTGGAGGGGCTCTGGCTTTGGGGCCGCTCCTCAGATCGAGGTCCCGGAACCTCTTCGCGGCCGAGGCGCCGAGGCGAGGTTGGATCCCCAGGACGCGTGTTGGCCCAATGTGTGTGTGTGTGTGTTACCCCTTTTGGCCCGACCAGTAGATCATTCTGTTCGCCTCGAATGACCCAACGCACGCTGGGGCTGGCAGGCGCTCTTGGGACCATCGGCAAGGACCACTTCTCAGAGCCCCGAATCATCAGGGGTAACTCGGGTCAGGGATAACTCGGGTTCGTTTTTCGGGAATCCGAACCCGAGTTACCCCGGACCCGAGTTACCCCGGATATTTCGGGCGTCCAGAGCCCCGAATCATCAGGGGTAACTCGGGTCAGGGATAACTCGGGTTCCTTTTTCGGGAACCCAAACCCGAGTTACCCCGGACCCGAGTTACCCCGGATAACTCGGGCGTCCAAACTTCGGGGCCCTGGAGGGGCTCCGGCCTCCGGGCCGCTCCTGAGCTCGGGGGCCGTGGAGCCTCTCCGCGGCCGAGGCTCGCCGTGGCCGGCAGAGCCCATCTTGGCATCGCTCGGACGTGTGCATTTTTCCTTCGGCGAGAACCATCGAGGACCATCCTGGACCATCGAGCAAAATACACACGCGCGAAGCCGAATAATGCACGGGAAATGGACGTCCGAGCGATGGCAAGCCATGCTCTCCCTGTGCAGCGCTCCTCCTCCGGCAGCACGAGGGCTAAGTCAGGCAGAGGAGCATTCAAGCATAGCCAAAGCACAGCCTGGGGGAGAACACGGTCTTCTTTTGGCTTCAAGCATTTTTCGTGCACTCTTTTGGCTTTGTTGGATCTGTTTTGACTGATTGTCTTCTTTCTTCCCGAATGTGCCTGTCGGAGGACCTGCCCGACCTAACACGAGGATTGCTTCCGATACGGCGACTTCTCCTGTGCGGGGTCGCCAGCGGTGCCCGCTCCCATCTCGGGCCGGGCGAAAGGGGGGGATTGGGAAAGGGGGGGTTACGAAATCTGCTGCATGCAGCTGGTTTCGGCCCCAGGGAGGGGCCCATTCCTCGATACATGGCCGCCTCCGGCGCCGGGAGGCGCCGGGAAAATCAGCTACGTGAGCTGATTCTCAAACCCCCCCTTTGCTATTCCCCCCCTTTCGCCCGACCCGAGGGGTCGCCAATCGGGTGCCAGTGCTCCACCCTGCTGTCGCTCTCTCGAAAAGGGCCCCCGTGGCCCGAAGCGGGCCCTTTCGGTGCCGACGCAAAGGAGGGTCGCCGAGGCAGAGGTTTCACGGCGCCATCGCCGGAGGGCTCGATTAAGGGCTTGACGACGACGCGACGACGACGTCGACGACGACGACGACGACGACGGCGATGGCGACGGCGACGGCACCGTCAAACCACCCCTCATCTACAGGGGAAGGGGGAGGGCACCGACACTGGACGCCGTGTCTCACGGGACCGGAAGCCTCCAGAAACGAAACCTCTGGCGCGGTAGAAGTTCGAAAACACAAGCGTATGTAATATGTATATCCAGTTGCCTGCGGCAAGGATGTTTTGATTCGGGGCTTGCCGAGTTCTTTGGACGCTTTGTCTCATATTTCGGGCGCCGTGGCTCACAAGACTGGAGGCCTCCAGAAACTAAATCTCTGGCTTGGTTGAAGTTTGAAGGCGCAAGCGTCTGTAGATGTACATATCCAGCTGCCTGCGGCAAGTCCCGCCACCGTCCCATCCCAGCATTCTGGGTGGCGACTGCTCGAGGGGGGCACGGGAGGCCGTCACATGTGGCACCTCGTGTCTCCAGACTCTGGAGATCCGTGATGGGGTGATGATGATGATGATGATGATGATGATGATGATGATGATGTTGATGTTGATGATGATGTTGATGTTGATGTTGATGTTGATGATGATGATGATGATAATGATGATGTTGATGATGATGATGATTATGAGGATTAGGGGGTGACGACAATAATGCTGATCGGTGATTTTGTTGTTGATGAGGATGAGAGTGATGAGCGGACATGATGGGGACGGCGATGATGATGCTGCTGCTGAGGATGATGATGATGATGATGATGACGATCACGGTGATGATGAAACTGATGACGATGGCGATGGGGATGACGATGACGACAGTTTTATGATACTGGTGGTAATGCTGATGATGATGATGATGATGATGGTGGTGGTGGTGGTGGTGAGATGATAATGGCGATGAGGACGATGGCAATGACGACGCCGACGACGATGACGACCGCGATGATGATGATGCTGATGATGCTGATGCTGATGATGATGAAGATGCTGATGATGATGATGATGAGGGTGCTGATCATGAGGATTAGGGGATGACGACAATGATGCTGATCGGTGATTATATTATTTGTTGCCGATGATGATGATGATGATGATGAAGATGATGATGATGATGATGATGATGATGATGATGATGGTGATGGGAGTGATGAGCGGTCATGATGGGGACGGTGATGATGATGATGCTGATGATCACGGTGATGATAAAACTGATGACGATGGCGATGGCGATGACGATAGTTAATGATTCTTGTGGTGATTTTGATGATGGTGGTGGGAGTGGTGGGGATGATGATGATGCTGATGATGATGATGGCGAGGAGGATGATGACGATGACGATGCCGACGACGATGACGACGATGATGGTGATGACGCTGATGAGGCTGATGCTGGTGATGATGAATATGCTGATGCTGATAATCATGATGTTGATGATGATGATGGTGATGGTGATGATGATGATGATGGTGATTCTGATGGTTATGACGATGATGCTGATGATGATGCTGATGATGCTGATGCTGATGCCGATGCTGATGTTGGTGATGGTTATGGTGGTGGTGGTGATGGTAAATGATGAATGTCCTGACGATTATGCTGACGCTGATGCTGATAATGAGGATGAGGATGACGGGGATGGACATGATGACGAGGAAGATGATGATGATGGTGGTGGTGCTGATGATGACGATGTTGCTGGTGGTGGTGATGATGACGATGACGATGACGATAATGATAACGATGACGATGACGATGACGATGGTGATGATGATGGTGATGATGAGAATGATGATGATGATGCTGATGATGATGATGATGACGATGATGATGCTGATGATGATGATGATGATGATGGTGATGGTGATGGTGATGGCGATGGTGATGATGATGATGATGATGCTGCTGATGATGCTGCTGCTGATATTGATGACGATGATGATGCTGATGATGAACCTCGGTCGGGCCGTATTGGGGCTGCCTTGGCTTCCTGTGAGGCAGTCTGTGGGGTCCTTTGGGGCCTCTCGGGCCGTTTTGGGGCCCTCTGCGTTGGATTGGGGTTCTCCTTGGCCGTCTTGGGGCCCTCTTGACCGTATGGTGGGTGTCTGGGGGCCTCAGAGGGGCCGTCTTGGCGCCGTCTTGGGCCGTCGAAAGACCTTCAGGCTGTCTTGGGTCCCACCGGAGGTCGTCTTGGGCCGTTTTGGGGACGTCTTGGATGCCTCTTGTGCCATCATGGAATCTTGTGGGCCGTCTTGAGCTGACCGCAGCCCGACAGTGCGAGAATGCGAACATCTGTCAAACACCCAGGGGAACTCAATGGTGTTGGTTTCTTTGGACCCTGGTGGAGGTCCTCCTGTGGCTCTTATGAGCCCTCTTGCAGGCATCTTGGGCCGTCTTGAAGCAATATTCGGCCGCCTTGAGGCCATCTTGGGCCGTCTTCGAGGCATCTTGGGCTATTTTGGTGTCCTTGGTTGCCTGCACGGGCCGTCTTGGAAGCTTGGGACGCAGATCCATCGTTTCCAACGCGTGATCGTAGTTTGGGAGGCCCTCCCTGGAGCGCTTCGGAGCAGCGCCTGGGAATGCGGGAAGTTCGCAAGCCTCGAGCGTGTGCGCGTGGGATGAGGGCTCTAGGAGGTAGCAGCCATGCGGGAATTGCGCAATCCTAGAGCGGGCGCGCGTGGAGTGAGGGTTAAGGCATCAGCTGCTATGCGGGAATTGCACCAGTCTCGAGCGGGCACGCGTGGAAGGGGGGTTCAGGCATTAGCTGCCGTGCGGGAAGTGCACCATCCTCGAGCTCGCAGGCGTGGAAGGGGGGGTTCAGGGCTCCTTTGCTGCGCAAGAAGTGCAGGAGTGCGCCATCCTCGAGCGGGCACGACGACAGAGGCCTCGGTGAGTAGGGGGAATGCACGCGACAGTCCGCGGGTAAGGGGGGGCTCAGTCGGTCGAGCCTGGCTCCTACACGGCTCAGTGGCAAATAAAACGTCAGACGCCGTGCAATTGTGAAACCCATTGGGGAGAGCATCGGGATCCATTGCAAATCTGGGTTGGAATCTCCCAGTTGCGATAGCGCGCGGCGTTAGCAAGAAGGGGGGGCTTCCTTCTTAGTCTTCGAAAAACCCTACGGAGCAGACCTTGGCATTTTTCCACGCCTCAACGTGCACAAGGCACGGTGGCGGGCATCTCTGCGTACACTCACTGTTTCACCTTGACTGCCAGCATGGACCCCAAGCAGTGAATTTGTGCACTGCGGATGTGCAAACTGGCTGGTGGAAGCAATGTGGTGCAAGCCACGTGGCGGAAGCTGCTTAGGCCTCCGCCTCTTTCCTCTTGCCCTCTCTGTGCATCCCCTCCGCTACCTCTCCACTCCCCTTCCCACTGCCAGCCTCTGTTCTTGTCCCTCTCCATCCAAGGCCGTCCTCGGCGAAAACTAACCGAACCGACAGCCAAACCGAAGCCGCCATCGAACGGCCTGCCGATGGGCGGGGGGGAAGCCCGCGCCAGCTGTCCCGGCTCGGCCACGGCCGCGAGGTCTCCGAGCGCGGGGAGCCCCATCCCGGGCTCGGCCCCGGCAGGCAGAGGCGGAGGGATGGATGGGGGGGGGTGCCTCCTCCTCCTCCTCCTCGCCCTCGTCCGCCCTCCGACCCCTTGGCACGCGACCACGCTTGATACTCAACCTGGTCTTCTTCGGTCTGCCGTCGCCGATGCGCCGCCGGGGCATTGGCGGTGCGGTGCGATCTTCCGACCTCAGCTGCTCCAGGCCCGCTTGCAGAATCGAAATGGGTACGGAATGAATTTCATGGGTGCGAAGACCGACAGCAGTTCGTGTCCATTTCGAGCAGGGCTCGCTGTCGGCGTCGCCGCGGGCGTGGCCCATTTGAGACGGAAGGCCGCCTTCCGAGCAGCTGCTGCTGCCGCTTTGGGATAGCATGAGCTGTTCGGCATCGTACCCTTTGTTTCCGTGCCCATACCGGGCGTGCCAAACTTGGGCGGCCCCCAGACGAGGACCGCGAAACCGACCGCGACCACGGCCACCACGACCGCCTCGACGGCCGCCGCCGCCTCGCTCGCCGACCACGGCCACGGCAGCGGCCGCGGTCATGGCGAGACCGCGGCCACGGCCGCGACGGCGACGGCTGCGCGCCACGACGGCCACGGCGGCGGCCGCCGCGGCGGTGGCCTCGACGACGCCCTGCCGCCGCCTCGCCGCCGCCCTGGGCCCGCCTTGCGCGCCAGGGTGGCCGCCTGCCCCCCCGCCCCCCCTGCCCGCGGGCGCGACGCCGCGGGCGTGCTCGCGCGCGCGGGGGGCTGCGACAGGGACGCCCGCGCAGGGTGTGCCGCCGCCTTCGTCCGCCGCCCCCCAGAGCTCCAGTCGGCAGCGGAGTCCGAGCCATGCCCTCGCCCGCCGGTCAACGCTTCGGGCAAGTCGATGGGCGGCGGGGGGGTAGGGTTCGGAATGCGTCGAACACGTGGCGAAATCCGAGTCCTACCCCCGCCTCCCATCGATCCAGGAGAGTCGATGGTTGGTGAGGGCACGGTTCGAGTGTCACCACCTGTCCCAGGTGCCAGAGAAGTTCACTTCGAAGCGACTCGGGAACTGGTCGGGACCTCCTGGTACCCCGCATTGAGTGCCTGGGCCCCTTCCCGTCGTCGTTGGTTGGCGTCGCTGGTCGATCGTCATGCGCCGTTCGCCGTTCGTGGCTCGTCGGTCGTCGGTCGGTGGTTCCCCGCCGTCGTCGGCCCTTCGCCACTCGTCGTCGTTGGTCGTCGCCCGTCGGTCCTCGACCTTCGTGTGTCCTTTCCTAGCCGCCGGCCGCCGCTGCCGCGGCTGCCTCTCGTCCGCCGGCGACGACACCACGGCACGACGACCCTGCGGCGGCGGCGGCGGTGAACGGCAACGGCAGCGTTCGAAGCAGCGCATGCGGCATGATCGCAACTCTTCGAGGGTCCGCGCGGATATTTCCTGGGTCTGCGCCTGGCCCTCCTGGCGCGCTCCGCGCGCCAGGGAGGGGGGTGAGTGCACCGCCGACCCAAGAAGCCCGTGCGGACCTTCACGAGTATGCATGTTCATGCAGTTGTTGGATCCTCTAGACGTGGCCGACGTGCAGAGCAGGGCGAGTTGAGACGACGGCAGACCAACAAATCTGCCCCAAGACCCCTCTCGGGCTCCGGACACATTCGTTTGCCGAGCTGCGCCCGGGCGTGGCGACGAGGGGACACCCACCGAAGGCCCATTGTCCTTGCCTCCCGCGGGCGAAGGGCGCATTTCCTGCCCGTGGCCTCGCGGGCGGGGCCCCTGGGACGCGACCCCGTGGATGCGTTTCTTCTGTTCCGCGTCTGCCCCCCGCGGAGCGCGTCCGAGCGACCGCATCCCGACGGCGAGGGCGCGGCTGCGGCTCGTGATCGCCGCTCGTGGGCTTCCGCGTGGCCGCCGCGGACGGCGGCCACGTCGGCAGTGGACGGCGCGGGCGGCGGCGGCGGCCGACGCGGACGACGTGGACGGCGCTGCGCTGCATCGGGCGATCGCAAGCATGAATCAGTCTAGGCCTCCTAGATGGGGTCGGAGTAGATGGGGTCGGAGGATCGCGCCGCATCGTCGATGCATCGCCGATGCGGCTCGATGTGCAGCCCGATTTGCTCCACGTCGACGTCGCCGATGCCTCGCCCACGACGACGATGCATCGCCGGTGCATCGCTGATGCATCGCCGATGCATCGCCGATGCATCGCCGATGTATCGGCGATGCGGCGCGATCCTCCGACCCCATCTACTCCGACCCCATCTCGGAGGCCTCTAATCAGGGGGGCGTGGATGGGCGACGGGTCCCACTTCCATGGGAAGCCGCGGATCCCCGCCGCCCAACGAGGCGGCACTGGCCGCATTTCGGGGAGGGCGCTTCCCCTGATCCGTGGGTCTGGCGACCGCGCGCCAGATCCACGGATCGCTGATCCATGTTTGCGCACCCCCGACTGTAACTCAGTCAGTCACCACATGAGGCTACAACATAGCTGCAGATGTGTGAATAACATAAATTTGCTTACGATACGCTCCCATCCTTCAGGATCCTTTCCGCACAGTGCGGCGGCAGGATTCAACGGGCAGCTACCTCTATCAGGACGGCCTCAACAATGACACGTTTCACCGACTCCGGCATCGACCTCCCGCACCAACGCTCTCTCACCCATCTACCCCCATCTCCCTCAGGACCTCCCACCTCCGAAGGACCATCATGTTGCCCAGTCTGAAGTTTCACGCGGCCGCGGCGGAGGACGACGGATCTACGACAACGTTTCCGGAGATGTGCCGTGGTGCATCCTACGGCAGGGACGTACTACTACTTCCGACTCTGGCGCCGCTCTCCCCGACGACGGTGCAGCCCAGGATGCTCCGACTCGGGCTTCCCACTCCGACAGTGCCTCTCCGACTCCAGCGATCGATTCCGACCTCCACCCCCAGAGAACTTCGACCCATCTACACTCTTCAATCTCCAACCTCCGACAACCCACGCCCAATCTACCACATCCCGCCTTCGACGCAGATTCTGCCGACTTTCTGACCTCCCCCCTTCAGGCCTCCCAGCAGGACTCACAGTGTGAAGCTCTCTTGGAGAACATCGTTACGACGATTGGGGATGTTTGCGGAAGGAGTCGTCATGGGTTACATATTTACCACCAGCACGTTGATGAGTTCTGCAACGACGTCCGCCATGAACGTCAACACCAAGATGTTCCACTTCAACGGCCTTGTCTTCAATCACTTGCTCCCGACTCCAGCTTTCGACCTTCACCACCCGACTCCCCACCTCCACCCATTGACCTCCAGCCTCCACCATCCAGAGTATGACCTCCGACTTCCCACCTCTACCTCCACTTATCGACCCCCATCCTCCACGAATGCAGCATTCCTACCTCCAGCATCCAACACTGGGAGGAAAAGGAGGAGGACGAAACGCTTACAACGACGTGTCCGGCGACGTCCCACAGCGCATCCTCCAGCAGAGATGTGCGAAATCCCTCCCTAGCCAAGCCGGGTCCGACACCCAGCATGTCTCAATACAGTCTCCAGTCGACCTCCAAACACTTAGATCCGACAATCAGCATCCGCCAACACCCATATGCAGTTTTCGACTTCCACCCTCCGACTCACAAGTTCAAGCAATCGACTTCCCACCAAGTCCCGACTCCCAGCATCTACCACCGCCCACTTCCAGCCTTCGACCTCCACCAATCGACGCACATTCTCAACCAGTCCACCTTCATCCATCAACGTCCGGAACCCAGCGCCGACCACCATCCACCTCCAACTTTCGGCCTCCACCGGCAGACTTGCAACCTCAACCAGTCCATCTCCAATCACCAAGCTCTGACTCCAAACATCCACCACCAGGCAACCCGACCAGCGCCATAGCAGACAGCCACACGATTGGGATTTACCACAAAAACGTGCGTGGAGTATGCACAGAAGAGCGGATTTATGAATTAATGGAGGAGGTTAGTTCTATCGATTGGGACTTCATTCTGTTGTGCGAGACTTGGCGTACAGACGAACATGAAATATGGGGGACAAAATGTGGTCATATTTCCATGGGCTGTGGTTACACGACAAACAGCAGAGGAGTTGCCAGACTGGCCCCCCGGCGGTGGAGTCGGCGCGTAATCCAATTTCAGCGGGTTGGTGAGGGAGTGTGTTATGCAGACGTTGGGGTGCACAATATGAAATTATGTCTGGTATCAGTTTACTTCCCTCATGGAGGTTATGGCGACAAACACGTACAGAAATTACACGACGAGTTCGCGCAGATACACCTAGAGGCATACAACAACAAATTTGCTACAGTTATTGGTGGTGACTTCAATGCCCGGATCGGTACACGAGCTGAGGACGACAACAAACGTACTATTGGACAACATGGGGTTGGAATTATGAACTCAAGGGGACAATGGTTGACAGAATGGGCAACGGATCAACGCTTCAGGATCATGAACACGTTTTTTCTACAAGCGCGTCGAATGCACGTACACGTACACATCGCCGAAAAAGATCCGACACCAGATCGATTTCTTCTTAGTTGACAAGCGTTCGTGGCGCCACACAACAGACTGCGAGTCGACGCCAGCATTAGATTTGGGATCTGACCACCGTGCGTTGCGCACGACTTGCAAATTACCCCCCAAACGGGCAGACGGTGACCATGAACAGCAGGAGCAACGACCAGACCGTTGACAAGGCCGACGGCGCCGACAGCAACGACCACAGTGGCCACCACCGGACGTCCCTGAATACAAACAGCACCTCGATAATGCAATCGAGGGCTCCCATCTGCTCGACGCTTGGCTCCAACTACAGTGCGAACAAATCGAGCAGATGTTGGTAGACACATTTGTCCGACTCCAGCTTCCTCCGACCGATGACCTTCCAACCGGTGGAACCACCAACAGTACGCTGACGCAGTTATTGCGGCAACGGCACGACACCCCGACTACGGAGACGACAATTCGGAACCACCTCAACAAGCGCATCCGCCGAGAAGTCCGAGCAATCAAGAGGGCCACCCGCCGAGGCGCCATCGACCGTATTCTGACTGAGTTCACAAACTTGAAACACATCAGCGGCGTAAAAACATGCAAAGGCAAGGAGCTCATTCCGAGCATGGCAGATAAGGATGGGCACGACCACTTCGACAGGCAATCCATAGCCAACGTATTCGCCACTTTCTACGAGCAGCTCTACGACGACATCCACAAACCCGCCGAAGATTTGCCAGACGCCACCAAAGAACTACCACGACAAGCAGTTCCAGCCTTCACAATGGAAGAACTACACAAAGCCCTGCGGCAATTGAAAACAAACAAAGCGCCCGACTGTGCTGGGATCGCTGCAGAGATGCTGAAATCTGGAGGCGAATCCTTACACGCAGCACTCCTACTGATGAACAGCGTCCTACAACCAGAAGCGCCTACACCGAAAAGCTGGCAGCACACCGTGATCAAGGTCTTGCACAAAGGCGGAGACCCTCGACAAGCACAGAACTATCGACCAATCGCTACCATTCCTATGCTCTACAAGCTGTTCTCAAGATTGCTTCACAATCGACTCTACCCGCTCCTTGATGGCCAACAGAGCTCGGATCAAGCAGGCTTCAGACATGGGCGCAGAACCACATATCACCTTTTCACCGCGACCATCTTACAAGAAACCGCAGACGAATGGAGGATCCCGCTGTACGTGGCGGCCGTCGACTTCAAAAAAACTTTCGACTGCGTAACGCACAGCAGCATTTGTGAATCGCTTACAGAGCAGGGCACGCCACCAGCATACACGCAATTGCTGTCGAAACTCTATTCCTGCCAGACTGCCTCGGTCCGGACCGACCGAAACAGCCGGACCTTTGAGATTCGACGCGGGACAAAGCAAGGCGACCCGTTGAGTTCACTGTTGTTCAACAGCGTTTCCGAGCACGTGATGCGGCGGGTAAAACAAGTCTGGACTTCGAAGAGCATGGGAATCTGCTTGGAGACCCACACCTACGACCGCCTCACGAATCTCCGCTTGCTGATGACATTCTTCTTGTCGCCGGAACGCTTGACCACGTCAAGAGCATGCTGGGGGACCTAAGCGAGGAAGCAGAAAGGGTCGGGCCCTGTCTCCACACGGACAAGACGAAGATCCTGCACAACGGACACAGGTCATCCAGAGCACAAAGACCGCCCTTACGCGTTGATGTCCGCGGTATGAGTATAGAAGTCTTACCGCCGTATAAGAGCACCAAATACCTGGTAAGGAAAGTGCAGTTCGACGATTTTCATGTCACAGAGATAGAGAATCGCATTGCCACGGCGTGGCGCAAATTTCACGCATTGAAGGCTGGACTTACAAGCAAGCACTACTCTCTCAACGGCCAGCTCAAGCTTTTCCACGGAACAATCACTCCGACGGTTCTTTACGGATGCGAGGCGCGGACCACAACAAAACAATTGGAACAACGGTTGCAGAAGACTCAGCGACAGATGCCCCGGATGATCGTGCGCATGCCGCGTCGCATGACCAGCACCACCACGTCGATGCAACAACGCCCTCTCGTCACTGAAACGCTGTCTGGCGAGAGCACCCGCAGTGACACACGCAACCACGACGCCCAAACGAACACTAGCGACGAAGACGATACCACCTCGCCCTCCTCATGTGACATTCCTGAAGCAGAAGTGCAAGAGTCCTGGGCAGAATGGATCCGGCGATCCACGCGCGCCGCCGAAGAGAGCCTGAAGCGGCTCAAGATCGACGACCCTGGACAACGTTATTACGACGGCAAAAATGGAGGTGGTTGCGGCACCTCGCAACGACGGAGGCCGCCGAATGGGCAAAACTTGTTTTGCTGTGGGCACCAGAACAGGACCTTCGGTACAATGCAACCCGCCGAATTGGACGGCCCAAGCAAAGATGGACACACGATTTGCGACAGTATTTATATGCGGCATGCAACGACGCAGCTACGGCAACAAGCTTATCGGGTTTCATTACATCACCATCATCCCCATCATCTGTCACACCTTCACAAATACTTAGCATTGCTTCCACGAATTTGTGGGGAACGCTCGAAGATGGGTTCGTGTGCCGACCTTAATCAGACATGCCACGACTCACGGCTCCCCGACTTTGGCGGCACGACTCTGGCAGAAAACGGGGTTACGACGAATTCAGGGCATGATGGCCCATGGCCCACCGGGAGCTGGCGTTACGACAAATTTGGGATATTCTTCTTGGCCCAGAGCCCGCACGAAAGTGGCGTTGCGACAAATTCTTTGTATTTCCACTACCGCCGACAGTTGCCATCCTGGGGCGGGCCTTTCCGACTCCAGCTCCCGCCCCATCTCTCCGACTCCAGCTTTCCCGACCCCGGCTCCCAAAGTCCGAGTCAGTTTTTGAGTGGCCGGCCCATTCCGGCGGCCCGGCGCCCTCCCGCCGCACCCTCGTGGGTGCCTTGACGCGGGCTCTTGCCTCTTGCCTCTTGCCGACTGTAACTCGGGCCGGACGAAGGGGGGGGGGTGGACAGGGGGGTTTACGAAATTTCCTGCATGCACTTGGTTTCGGCCTCACCGAGGGGCCCTTTCCTCGATACATGGCCGCCTCCGGCGCCGGGAGGCGCCGGGAAAAGCAGCTACGTGAGCTGATTCTCAAAGCCCCCCTTTGCTATCCCCCCCTTTCGCCCGACCCGAGTGCAACGTGGCCGACGTGGACGGCGGTGGCGGCAGCGAGCGACGGCGGCCGGCGCCCCCGCGGCGGCGCGCAGGAGGGCCGCCCTCCCGCGCGCCCATATGCGGCTCCTCGTCCGGCCCCTGGACGGCCTGCTGTCCGCCGCCGCGGGCGGCGGCGTGGCGGCCAGCGCGGAGGCCCCGGAGCTGCTGTGGCTGGCGGGGGCGCTGCTGGACGACGAGGTCCCCCCCTGCGGGGAGGACCCTCACCACCCACCAAACCACCCCAACCCAACCCGAAACCCTCAATTTGCCTTCCATTTCCAGTGAGGGGGGGTTCGGGGAACGTTGAAAAGACACATGGGATCCGTCCCCCCCCCCACCCGACATTCGGGTCAAATTCGGGTCTTCGGGTTGGGGTGGGGTGGTCTGGTAGGTAGTCAGATCCGCATGGGCCGTCGGCTGCCGGTCGCCGTCGGGCGTCGTCGTGGGCTCCTCTTTGCTCTTTGTCCGGCCTGGTGATGCGCTCCAGCAGCTGCGCCTCGCCGAGAGCGCTCCGGGGGTGGCCCGACTCGTCCCGAGCGGCCGCTGGAGACTGCCGGAGACCCGAGCTAAGTAGGACTTGAAAAGCGAGTGACCCGTGGTCTATTTCGATCAGATCGGTTTGATTCGATGTCGCTTCCGGTGGCCTTGGTCCGATCCGATCCCCGATGTTCCGTCGATCGCGTGCGGCCCGATGCTTGCATGGCGTTGTTGTGCATCCAGGCGCCGTCGATTCGATTCGAACTCGACTCCTGGCAGCGGGCCACCTTTGTCGGGGGAGCGTAAGACCCGGATTTGCCGGGACTCGGGTTCGCCATCGTTTTTTGACGACTGCGCCTCGGATTTTGACGAGGAGGAGTTTCGTGGGATGTCTGCAGCGGGAGGCCTCGTCAAAATGCAGGCTCGGCCTCGTCATTTTTTTGACGACCTCGTCGGGGATTTCCGAGTCCCCCGTACCCGGGTCTTACGTCTCCCCGACTTTGGCGAGCATGTTCACGATACGCCACGGCGCCGAAAGATCAGAGGTGTCTCGCGCGGGACGCCGCAGCACGGGGGCCACAGCGCCAGAGATCTTTGGCCCCCAGAGGCGGTGGCGTCTTCTGCTGTTGCTCCTGCTCCTACGAATCTCGGGCCGGGCGAAAGGGGGGGATTGGGAAAGGGGGGGTTACGAAATTTGCTGCATGCAGCTGGTTTCGGCCTCACCGAGGGGCCCATTCCTCGATACATGGCCGCCTCCGGCGCCGGGAGGCGCCGGGAAAATCAGCTCCGTGAGCTGATTCTCAAACCCCCCCTTTGCTATCCCCCCCTTTCGCCCGACCCGACAGAGGCGGTGGCGTCTTCTGCTGTTGCTCCTGCTCCTACGAATCGGGGAGCAGGCAATTCCGTGAACATGCCCGGAGCTCCGCGCGGAGTTCTCAGAGCTCTGCTGGACCCCCGGGGGTCCAGCGCCGATCCAAGATATCCGCGCGGACCTCCGGAAGTGTAGTTATGTTTATGCCATTGCTTGTTTCTCGATGCGAAGGGCGGTCGGAACGAACAGGGAAGAAGACCAGGAACGTAGCCTGTCCGTTGTGAAGAGGACTCGCTGTCGGTGTCGCCGCGGACGTTGCCCATTTGGGGCAGACGTCGCCATCCCAACAGCGGCCACTGCTTGTTGTTGGACATCATTCGACTGTTGGACATCGTCCAAAATTTCTCCAGCTCCATGTTGGGCGTGCTATCACCCCGATCTTGCTGTTGATGCCCGGGGATCGTCGCGTGGCCTTCGGCCCATCCTGCCACCGTGCCTGGGCTGTAGGATGCCTCTTTGGATGCCTATTGTGATCTTTTGGGGGGCCTCGCGGAAGCCTCTTTGAGACAGTTTCGGGGTGTCTTCGGGCCGCTTGTTGGCTTCTTCTTGGGGCCTCTTTAGGTTCGGGAGCCTCTTGGGGCTTCTTGGGGGCCTCGTGCGGGATTCCTTGCGTACCCTCAGTCCTCAGTCTCGGAGCGCGCACTTCGAGCCGGAGTGCACGCAAGGAATTCCCCAACCAGTCCCCCACGAGACCGCACCTGCTGCACCTGCGCAGCAGGCTCCACCGTGGGCCGGGAGCTCCTTCCGGGGCGGCGGTGGACTCGAAAGTACGTACCTGCACCCCAATCGTGGCGTAAGTCGGGCGTGTCTCCCTACATGGGGATTTTCGACGAAAAATTATGAACACTCCAAAAAAAATCCAAAATGGTCGAAAAATATTCAAAAAATAGTCCCCTGACTATTTTTTGATGTTTGATTGTTTTTGGATATTTTTCCTCTAGAGAGACGGGCCCGACTTACATCGTGGCCCTGTGCGCACGGGCGCCACTCTCGCCTCGGTGCCCCGCACCCCCCAGTGGCGCCGCGCAGCCCACGGCAAACGAACTCGGTCGTGGGCGACAAGCATATGCGCTTCCGCGGCCTTGCTGGCCGGGCTCCTGGGCCGAGGCCCCGCGGACACGGGGCGTTCTTTCGCAGATTCCCCGCTGGGAGCGTCTCAGTGCGGCCGCGTATCCGCGGGATCGCGCCCGGGAGTCCAGAACGCGAGGGTGCGGATAATTGCGGATTGCGTTCGCCGCCCGTGGATCGGACTGCAAGCTGGAGGGCGTCGGGATCGGTGCCCTGAGCTGCAGCTGGAAGACCAGCTCCGTGCTGCAGGCTGCGGTTCCAGACCCCCAGCGTCATGATTTGCTCCGGCGGCGAGGGAGGGGGGAAAGTGAGAGGGGGCGGGCCTTCTCAGAATCTCAGAAGGCTCGGAACGCCTCCAGCCTTCTGGAAGTTTTCGAAGCCTTCCCCGAAGAGGACCTGACGAAGCGAATTGGGCTTTAAGAAGCGAGCTGCTCCTCGCGAGCTGCTCCTCGCAGATTGGTGGTGATCGGTTTCCCTTTGGCAGCGCGCGCGCTACAGGCAAAAGGGAGGTCGCGGCTGTTGAGGGGAATGGGGTTGGGTTTCCCAATAAGGCAGCGGCTGGCGACTGGATGAAACAACAGATGCAGCAACTATCAGCGCCCGTGCCCAACGCCACGCACGCTAGAGGTGATTTCTGGGACATCCTATTTGCTAAGTTCAACGCTCAGGAGGGAAAGAAACACACAGACACAATAATCGTCGATTCCCTAGAAATTATTGGAAATTATGGGGATTGGGGGGGAAGACAAAAACCCAGAAAATATGAGAAAATACGGGGAATCCTTGTATTTGTGTGTATTTATTTGTGTGTCCTGGGGCCCCTTCAAACGCTGCCGAAGCAAGGAACACAGCTGCCACTGCCCTTCGTACCGCTCGACTAACCAGGAATGGCAAACGCGCTTTCGCTCTCCATTGGTTCAGTGTTGCTCGTAATCTACGATGAATATTGGTTACCCTTTCCTTGTAGACGAAGCAGTACAGCCATACACCGTCACAGCTGGTGGCCAATTGGCCCTCAGTGTAGACATGGATCGAGGGAGATCCTGTCACCAAAGAGTGGCGCGCAGACTGGGACCAATGGGATGGACTTAGCCGCGCGGCGAGGAACATGTCGAAGGGGTCCAAAACATCATCGCCGGAGCCGTGACTACGCCGTGACTACGCCATCAAGGTCCACTACATTATCGCCCGTACTTTTGGTCGGTTTTCGGGGGAGCGCATCTGAAGTGGGCAAAGCTACCATGCCAGAGTCTCCCTGCCCAGGGCCCCTTCACAATGAGGATCGTGCTCGAGAGCGCCAGGTGCCAGCACAAGTGCACCTGGAAACTTCGGAAATACGCAAAGACATCATATCTAGAGGTATATTGAACATGGTAGTTCAAGGCATCGACTTGGACATGGATGCGGATCCTCTCCGAACGTCCTTTCCTCTCCCTCCCACTTTCCGGCCGGACGGCTGTTCCCAAGCAAGATCTTCGACCATACAGTTCGCTAGATGGAACCCGCGTAGCCTCACATACTCGAAAAACAGCCGAGCTCATTCAGCACATGCAGAAACACAACATTGATGTGATCTGCTTTCGAACATTGCGAATGCAGACGTCCGTATGGTGGATGGCTTCCATATCAGATTCTCTAGAGACGTCAACACGGCGACTCCTAACTTGCACTAGGATTGGGTCATCATATCCCCAGGGCGATGCCAGGTATCAAGATGTATACGCAGATCTCTGATACGAGTGAATATGTAAAAATCTAGACGGGCAGAAACAACACTTGGCTTTTTTACTGCGTACGATCCACACAATCGAAGACCGTTGCAATAATTAGTTGCGTTTTACGTATGTCTGGATCCAGCATACAGACGCTGCTCTGCGAATGAGAGGACACATCTGGAGATTTCAACGACAGATTGGGGGTTCGAAGCCCCGGCGAGGACCACCTCATATGGGAGTGCTGCTGGGCGAACAGGGCGCTACACAAAATGGAAATACCAAGCAGAGATTTAATCCTAGAGTTCTGCAATAGTGCCGGGCTTCTCGCAGCAAGCAATTGCATTAACAACCCCCTGGAGGAAAAAACACCACACATGAAGCCATAGCACTTCTGAACGGAATCGCCACAGACAAGCTGTACAACATTTTGGACTAATGCGTCATGTGAACCATCTGCTTTGGACAACAGTCAAGATCTATTTCGGAGCCGTGCAGCGTTGGCGACGGATCACTACCTGGTGACATGCCGCCTGGGAGTACCTGCCGCTGACCATCAAGAACCGCCGGCGAAAGAGGTACAGGCCCATGCCCTACGAGAGAATGCCACCCGAATGTCATTTGGAAATGGTGGACGGTATGGAATTGCATTTGGGCCCAAAAATCCAGCTTATGCATTCCAATTGCGACGTACATATACTTCGCCCTTCGGGGAATCACATACTTCCGAGAAATAATATGGTTATTTCGGCGCTCCTCTGAACAGCAACGAGCAAGTAGCATCGGAGCTCAGTACAAGCTTTGGTCTCCAGATATCCACGCGCATGGGAACAGACGTCAAGTACCGCGCGCATGAACTTGCATTTTCTAACAACTCTGATAACAATTAAGATCGCGTTCCTTGAGTTCCTCTTGGTTGAACAAGGCTGAAAGACGCAGAGTGGATGCGTTCCACGCTCGGGGCCAAAGGAACATTGTTCGCGGGCATCAAACCAGACGGTACTGGGAAAAGCGAAGCAAAAACCGTGCAGCACCCAGCTACTACTGCATCACATTCTCTGGTTCGGTAAGATGGGGAGGTCAAGCGACGAGGAGCTTTCGAGCACAACCGTTCTCTCGCCCCGAACGGTCCAATCAGCCACCGCCAAAGTACGCAGGACATTTGGGGATTGGGATTAAGACGCGAAGTGTCTATACGATCGAGTTCGTGCCAGCTTCAATACAACAGGGGAGTTGTGGAATGTTTCTTCGGCGCTGTCACATGTAACGTTTTTCGCGTCGTTTTTACCAGTGATTGGGACGACGATTGCATGCATATCCGCTCCGTATGGATGAAGTTGTTGTTCATGTGGTTGACCAGAGGTATGGATACACGGTGAGCCTGTTAATGACATGTGATGCCGCTTTGCCGTTTTATATCTCTCTTTATAAATATATAGAAAAAGAACTACCCCGGCAAAGCAACCTAACAGCGATGTGTAGGAGCATAGTTGGAAGTATTCCCTTTAAGATTCATATGATAATCTTGTTGTAGAATTCTGCTGTTCTCGCAGTCGTAGTCGCATTCGCGATGGCAGTCGCAGTGGCAACGGCAGTCGCAGTCACAGCCTCAGCCTCAGCCTGCCTCAGCCTCAGCCTCAGCCTGCCTCAGCCTCAGCCTGCCTCAGCCTCAGCCTCAGCCTGCTTCAGCCTCAACATCAACCTGCCTTCAGCCTCGGCCTCAGCCTCACCCTGCCTCAGCCTCACCCGGCGTCAGCCTCAGCCTCAGCCTCAGCCTGCCTCAGCATCAGCCTGCCTCAGCCTCAGCCTCAGCCTGCCTCTGCCTCAGCCTCAGCCTGCTTCAGCCTCAGCCTCAGTCTGCCGTCGGCCTCGGCCTCAGCCTGCCTCAGCCTCAGCCTGCATCAGCCTCAGCCTCAGCCTCAGCCTGCCTCAGCATCAGCCTGCCTCAGCCAGCCTCAGCCTCAGCCTCAGCCTCAGCCTCAGCCTCTGCCTTCAGCCTCGGCCTCAGCCTCAGCTGCCTCAGCTTCAGCCTGCATCAGCCTCAGCCTCAGCCTCAGCCTGCCTCAGCCTCAGCCTGCCTCAGCCTCAGCCTCAGCCTCAGCCTGCCTCAGCCTCAGCCTCAGCCTGCCTCAGCCTCAGCCTCAGCCTCAGCCTGCTTCAGCCTCAGCCTCAGTCTGCCTTCAGCCTCGGCCTCAGCCTCAGCCTGCCTCAGCCTCAGCCTGCATCAGCCTCAGCCTCAGCCTGCCTCAGCATCAGCCTGCCTCAGCCTCAGCCTCAGCCTCAGCCTCAGCCTCAGCCTGCTTCAGCCTCAGCCTCAGTCTGCCTTCAGCCTCGGCCTCAGCCTCAGCCTGCCTCAGCCTCAGCCTGCATCAGCCTCAGCCTCAGCCTCAGCCTGCCTCAGCATCAGCCTGCCTCAGCCTCAGCCTCAGCCTCAGCCTCAGCCTCAGCCTCAGCCTGCTTCAGCCTCAGCCTCAGTCTGCCTTCAGCCTCGGCCTCAGCCTCAGCCTGCCTCAGCCTCAGCCTGCATCAGCCTCAGCCTCATCCTCAGCCTGCCTCAGCCTCAGCCTCAGCCTCAGCCTCTGCCTTCAGCCTCAGCTCCAGCCTCAGCCTCAGCCTCAGCCTCATCAGCCTCAGCCTCAGCCTCAGCCTCCTCAGCATCAGCCTGCCTCAGCCTCAGCCTCAGCCTGCCTCAGCCTCAGCCTCAGCCTGCTTCAGCCTCAGCCTCAGTCTGCCTTCAGCCTCGGCCTCAGCCTCAGCCTGCCTCAGCCTCAGCCTGCATCAGCCTCAGCCTCAGCCTCAGCCTGCCTCAGCATCAGCCTGCCTCAGCCTCAGCCTCAGCCTGCCTCAGCCTCAGCCTCAGCCTGCTTCAGCCTCAGCCTCAGTCTGCCTTCAGCCTCGGCCTCAGCCTCAGCCTGCCTCAGCCTCAGCCTGCATCAGCCTCAGCCTCAGCCTGCCTCAGCCAGCCTGCTTCAGCCTCAGCCTCAGCCTGCCTCGGCCTCAGCCTCAGCCTGCCTCAGCCTCAGCCTCAGCCTCAGCCTGCCTCAGCCTCAGCCTGCCTCAGCCTCAGCATCAGCCTGCCTCAGCATTCAAAATGTGGCCCGGGAATGGAGTTCTGGGAACTCGAAGAACACGAAGTGGCCTACAGTTGGCTCCGGGTATTCAAAATCATGTCCAGGAATGGAGTTCTGGGAACTCGAAGAACACGAAGTGGCCTACAGTTGGCTCTGGGCATTCAAAATGTGGCCCGGGAATGGAGTTCTGGGACCTCGAAGAGCACGAAGTGGCCTACAGTTGGCTCCGGGCATTCAAAATGTGGCCGGGGAATGGAGTTCTGGGAACTCGAAGAGCACGAAGTGGCCTACAGTTGGCTCCGGGCATTCAGAATGTGGCCCGGGAATGGAGTTCTGGGACCTCGAAGACCACGAAGTGTGTAACCGTTTGGCTAAAACAAAATCCCCGGCATCATCCCCTGGATCCCGCCCAGACCCCTTTGGGGAGTCATGATGTCTCTTTTGACCCTACTAGAAACCTATCAGTCTTCGCTGTTAGGCAAAAATGTTTTCCAGCCGCGCGCGTTGCAAATAAAGAGTTCGATGGCGCGTCGTTGCCCCCGCAAAGCGCAGAGTACAGGCGGCACCGTTTTTGTTCTCGCCCACGCGTTCTGGCGCATGGTTTGACAAAGTCCCCGAAAACAAATGAAATCTTTGATGGTCCGCGTATCCCCACCAGCCCATTCCAAGCAGACACACAGGTGACTTGAGACGATCAGGGCAGTGTAAGAGCAAAGAGGGGGACAGCCGTCATCGCTCGAGGCAGGAGGAGGACGAGGAGGGGGGGGAGGAAGAGGAGGAGGAAAAGGAGGAGACGGAGGATGAGGAGGGGGAGGGGGAGGAGGAGAAGGAGGAGGAGGAGGAGGAAGAGGAGGAGGAGGAGGAAGGCGAGGAGGAAAAAGAACAAGGAAGAGGATGAGGGAGGGAGGAGGAGGAGGAGGAGGAGAGAGGAGCAAAAGGAAGAGGAGACGGTGCAGGAGAAGGAGGAGGAGGAGGGGAGGAGGAGGAAGAGGTGAGATGGGGAGGAGAAAGGTAGGGAGGGACGGAGGGGGAGGCAGGGAGGAGGAGGAGGAGAAGGAGGATGATGAAGAGGAGGAGGAGAAGGAGGCAGAGGCGGAGGCGGAGGAGGAGGAGGAGGAGAGAGGAGAAGCAGGAGTGATGAGGAAGAGAGAGCAGGAGAGGAGGGAGGAGGAAGAGGAGGCGGAGGAAGAGGAGGAGGAGGAGGAGGAGGAGGTGGAAGAGGAGGAGGAGGAGGAGGCAGGAGGAGGAGGAGGAGGAGGGGGAGAAAGAGGCGAATGCATATAAGGAGGAGGAGGACGAGGAGGAGGAGGTGGAGGAGGAGGAGTTGCAGGAAGAGAAGGAGGAGAAGGCGGCGGAGGAGGAGGAGGAGGAGGAGGAGGAGGAAAACGAGGAGCAGGAGGATGAGGAGGAGAATGAACAGGAGACGGTGGAGGAGGAGGAGGAGGAGGAAGATGAGGAGAAGGTGGGGGAGGGGAGGGGGATGAGGGATGAGGGAGGAGGGAGAAGGGAGGAGGGGGGAGGGGGGGAGGAGGGAGCAGGGAGCAGGGAGGGTGGGAGGAGGGAGGAGGGAGGGTGGAGGAGGAGGAGGAAGAGGAGGAGGAGGGGGATGTGGGGTAGAGGTAGGAGGAAGCGGGGAGGGGGATCAATTGGCGGATGATGATGATGATGATGATGATGATGATGATGATGATGATGATGATGATGATGATGATGATGATGATGATGATGATGATGATGATGATTGATGATGCTGATGCTGATGCTGATGCTGATGCCGATGCTGAGGCTGATGATGGTGATGATGATGCTGATGATGTTGTTGTTGATGATGATGCTGATGATGATGATGATGATGGTGACGGTGACGGTGACGATGATGATGATGCTGATGATGATGCTGATGCTGATGCTGATGATGCCGATGCTGATGCTGATGCTGATGCTGATGATGGTGATGATGATGATGATGATGTTGCTGATGCTGATGATGATACTGATGATGCTGATGATGATAATGATGATGCTGCTGCTGATGCTGATGCTGATGCTGATGATGCTGATGATAAGGCTGAGGCTGAGGCTGAGGATGAGGATGAGGATGAGGATTTGGATGAGGATGAGGATGAGGATGAGGATGATGATGCTGATGATGATGATGGTGATGATGGTGATGATGATGATGCTGATGATGATGATGCTGATGATGATGATGGTGATGATGATGCTGCTGCTGCTGATGATGATGATGATGATGAAACTGATGAACCTGATGAAACTGATGAAACTGATGATGATGAGGAGGAGGAGGAGGAGGAGATGGAGGAGGAGGAGGAGGAGGATGAGGAGGAGGAGGAGGAGGAGGGGAAGGAGGAGTGGTCAGAGGAGGAGGAGGTCCGTAGCCATTTTGGCTCAAGTCCGTAGCGGTGGCTCAGAGGATTCAGAGTTGTTGTGGCAAGGGGATTTGCGGCCCCATCTCGAACTTCAGTGCTTTTCTGGTACTCTTACTGGGGCTTGTCCCCACCATTTCTACCAACACGTTCGTTTCAGGCATTCTCAGAACTCGTGTGCGATGGCGCGTAATGCTTCTTCTCTCGGTGCTGACGCTTGGGTTTATCACCCGTGGGTTCGGCAAGGGGGAAGTGGCGGCGCTGCGCACCACACTCCGTCCTGCATGTCCGTCCTGCGGCTGTCGTCGCAACCTGCCGCACTTCAAGTGGTGCAAGCACTGCCATTCCGACCTGCCGAAGGTTCAATGTGCCCCTGTCCAGCCGGCTTCTGTCGCATGGGCGCGAGGCTTCGGTTCTGCTGAAGAGGAGGTTGAGGCGCTTGTTCGCATGGACGGCATGGGCAAGGGAGGGCGCAAGGGCCGTGGCAAGAAGGGCTAGGGCAAAGGCTCTGAGCTTGCAGTGCAGCTGCAGGCAAAGGCGCTCGGTCTATGGCTCTTCCCGACGTTCCGCAAGGAGCGCTGCCGCCTGGTCCCGTGCCCCGCTTGTCCGCCGTCGAAGCCAAGCAGCTCGCCGAGTTGCACGCGAAGGGTGGAGGAGAGCAGCTGGCAGCCAAGTACCGTGCCATCGCCGTCTCCCTCGACAAGTCGGAGCGCGCCCCTGCGCCGTCTCTACAGCAGCAGGTTCAGTCCGCCCACGCTGCTGTCCGCCGCAAGGAGCGGGCTCTACAGGTCGAGCTCTCGAAGCTCAATCGTTGGAGGGCTGAGCTTGAGGAGCAGCCTAAGAAGGTGGCTGAGCTTCATTCTGAGTTGGGCGAGGCTGACGCCGCATACAAGAAAGTCGTCTTGGAGCTGCAGCAGCAGGTGCCATCTGAGCCAGCACCCGCAGCTGTGGCACAGGTCACTCTCGAGCAGCTGGTGGACGGCACCGTCTCCATTGTCAAGATCATCTCGACGGACGTGCTCGAAGTTGCCGATGACGCCTACGACCTTGAGGAGCAAGACCGCAAGGAGATCCAGCAGCGAAAGGATGAGCTGTCCGAGAAGGTGCGCGAGGCAGCCAAGTCATTGTTCCAGGACGCCTTATCGAAGATCAAGGAGGCCAAGGAGCAGCACTCCAAGCACCTCGAGAGGCTCGGCAAGAAGCGCAAGACTGGAGCTGGCAACGTATCGGACGCCGCTACGTTGGGAGGCGAGGCAGCTGCAGGCGGTGAAGGGTCTGGTCAGTCTACTGGGGCTGGGTCGTCGGTTGCTTCCCCGTCGGTTTCGCGGCCTGAGCCTCCTGAGCCTGACATTCGCACACTGGTTGCAGGCGAGCTTTCCAATCCTCTCCCCCTCCCTGGGAAGGGAGGGGGGCCGTAATTCCATTGATGCGCGAGAGTTTTTGCCGTTCATGAATCGCAGCTTTGTTGAGTTAGACAACTTCCTCTTGAACATACATGCTTGTATGAGTGTTTCCAGCGATGTTCCAAGGAGCTTTTGCGCGCCTGCCACCAGCAGGAGGCTGAAACGGGAGTTTTGCCCTCTCTTGGCTGCCATGCCGTTCGAAGCGCAGCCTATTTCACTTAAGCCCGTCGGCAAGGGCAACTGCAGCTCTCCTCCCTGTCTGGCCAGGGCCCAGGACCCAGGAGAGGGCCAAAGGGGAGTCGTCAGTGTGGCCTTGGAGGTCTGGTCTGTTAATTGCAACAAGTGGGGCACGATGAAAGACTTCTTGGAGGGCCCCGACTGTTCGGCTCACATCATCCTCTGCCAAGAGCATCGTCTTAGGGACCCTGAGTCGATCGACCGTGCCTCGGCCTCTGCGATTCGTGCGGGATGGAAATCCATTTGGCTGGCTGCAGTTCCAGGTCCCCAAGAGTCAGACAGTGCTGGAGTGGCCGCTTTTGCTAGGTCATGGCGTGGGCTCCACTCTGTGCCTTCCCCAGCCATTGCTCGGGGCCGCTGCCTAGCCTGCAAGCGTCGCGCTCCCGACAGCCCAGCGTTACTGATGGTCTCTCTTTATCTTCACCACTCCGTGGGGCTCCACGCCGCCAACGGGGGCATCCTCAGCGACCTTGGGGAGTTCGTGAGCAGTCAGCCGGAAGAATACATCATAGGTGGGGACTTTAACTTCGGGCCAGACTTATTGGAAGGCATGGGATTTGCTAAAGCTGTGGGGGGGCCTCCTCATCACTACCCCCGATCATGCCCATTATCCTTCCTCGGGTGGCCCGTCTAAGTTTGACTACTTCGCGGTCCCGCCCCCCCTGGCTAAGGGCCTCAAGGAGGCCAAAGTTCGGCTCGACACGACGCTCAACCCCCACCGCCTTGTGTCGCTTACTTTTCACCCCCGTCTGCGTCAGTTGAAGGCTCTCGCCTTTCGCAAGCCGCCTCCCCCGCCTGTGGACCCCCCGTTCGGCCCCAGGCCGCAGGGGTGCAGCACTGATTGGGACCTGGTTCTTGATCTGGTCAATACTGCTGTGGACAGAGTGTCTCTTGGGGACGGTGACGGGGCCGCGGCCCTGCTCTCTGAAGGGTGCGGTCTCTGGGCGAATCGAGCTGAACTTGATCTTGCGAGGGCCCTGGGGGCCGATCTCCCTGTTCATGGGTCCCGTGGCAAAACGGTCGAGACTTTTTGGAAGCCCATCTGTCAGGCGTGCTCTCCTCCCAAGGACCCCGTTGCCCGCGGTCTGAAGTGGTTGGGGGCCCAGCTCAGGGCCTTGAGATCTGAAGTATTAGCACACAACGTTCCACAGCGATGCATCAAGGCCTTGTGCTCTACGCCGCCGTGCGCTGGCACGGCTCGCGCCTGTCATGATGGACTCTTTCAACGCGCCGCCAGCTTAGCCGCCTCCTGTGCAGATCGACTGGTTGGCCGCAAGTGCTCGTCTGCGTTCGCGGCTCCTCCTGGAGCCCCCCCCCCCCCCGTTTTGCCCGTCGCGCTCGGAAATCAGTGTCGGGACAAGGCGGATCTGGACGCTCGGTCCCCGCCTGCTTTCTCGGATTTCGTGGCTGATGTTGATCAGCTGCTCGCCTCTCTCGCGCCATGCCTAGAGGCGGCTGCTAAGGACTTTGCTAAGGCCAACAAGCGCCGCTGGCGAGAATGGCTCCAAGAAGGTTTGGACAAAGGGGGTAGACGGGCCCATCATGTTCTTAGAGGCCCCACCCCTTGGGTTCCCTCGGTCACCATCGCGGCGAACGGGCAAATTGTTGCGGATCCCATGGCCCTTCTGTCTGCCGAAGGGGAGCGCTTTCAGGCGTGGTGGGGGGAGGGGAGCGGGCCTCCTGTGGGCCCTGTTCGGCTGGTCACCCCCCTGCCCCGTCTTTCCCCTTATGATATCCGCCAGGTCTGCAAGACCTACCGTAAGCAGAGCGCGGTTTCGGTTGACGGTTTCCACCTTCGGCACTATTCGGTTTTGTGTGATGCCGCCCTCATCGCCCTCTCTGGGCTCCTGTACGTCATTGAAGCCACGGGGAGGCTTCCTAATCAGTTAATGGTTGTTCTTTTGGCCCTCTTGCCCAAACCTGTTGGGGGCTTCAGGCCCATCGGGGTTTTCGTCTCGTGGTATCGGCTCTGGGGCCGTGCCAGGAGGCTTTTCGCTCTCGATTGGGCAAAGAAGTTCGCGAGGCCCTATTGGGCTGCTGGAGCCAACAGGGGTGCCACTGACGTTGTCTGGAGGCAGAGCTTCAAGGCCGAAGCGGGTGTCACCAAGGGCCTCACTTCAGGGTCAGTTTTCTATGACCTTCAGAAGTACTACGAGAGCATCTCCCTCGATTTTCTCGAGAATCCGTGCCACTGCCTCGGCTTTCCTGTTGTGATCACCAGGGTTGCCATGGCGGCCTATCGCTCGTGCAGGTTTCTCAGTCTTGGGGGCATCATCGAGGGGCCGTTCTGGGTCAGCCCTGGGGTTGTTGCTGGGTGCTCGATGGCCACGTCGTTCATTCGTGTTTTCGTCCTTAAGGCCTTCGATAAGCTGTGCAATGTTCTGGCTAGTGGCACTGATTTCGACGCCTACATTGATGACACGTGCCTCTCGCACACGGGCACGGTCCCCGAAGTCGTGGAGGCACTAGTTTCTTCCTCGGTCAGCTTACACAAGGCTGTCACGCAGGAGCTCGGATGCACGCTGGCGCTTGACAAAGTGGGCTGCGTGTGCAGCCACAAGGCAATTGCCATTCAGCTTGAGGAGCGAACGGGAGAGTTGCGCGGCAAGCCCTCGGCCTCAGTGGTCAACTTGGGTACGGACTACACGGCTGGCCGCTCATTGCGCACCACTACCCCAGGCTCCAAAAAGGGTACATCATTTAAACTCAAGGCCCGCCAGGCCAAGTTTTTCCGTCAGTGCAGGCGCCTCGACAAACACAAAAGCAACCTGGGCAGGGCCGCTGTCAGGATTTGTGCGTCGGGACCGTTGGCGGGCGTCACCTTTGGGTTTGAATTCTGGGGAGTTTCGGACCGTGAGCTCCACTCGCTCAGGAGCAAGGGCATGGCCACCATCTCTCCCAAGTCTCAGCACCGTTCCCTCACCACCCTCTCGCTCCTTGAAGGGGGCCCACCCTGGAGGGCGAGTGTGGCCCCTATCATTCGTTGGAGCAAAGAGCTGTGGCTTGTGCAGGCTAAAGCTTTTGATGGGGCCCTGCCTTTGGCTTTGATGCGCTCGGCCTGGGAAGTCACTTTCAGCAGGGATGACTGGTCCTGGGCCAAGGTGAAGGGTCCTGTCTCGGCCCTTAGGATGTCCTTATATCGAGTTGGGTGGCAGATGACAGACTTCTGCACCATCATCACCGACTTGGGTGAGACCCTCCAGCTCCTGTTGTTGCCCCCCCCGCCTTGTGGGGGCTTTGTGTCGGGCTGCCGTGTTGAGGGGGCTCGAACGGTCTTCGGGGGAAAAGCTGGGGGTTGAGCACAGGCTCTGCTGGGACATTGTTAAATCCAGAATCAGGTCCAAACGCACCAGCCCAAAGGATCGATCGACGATGCGAGCATTGGCCTGTAATGCTATATGGACCGCCAGTTCTGCGAAGCTAGCTGGCCACCAGATTAGCGACATCTGCCAGCTGTGCCACTCCGAGGTAGACACGTTGTGGCACCGTCTTTGGGAGTGCCGTTCGTGCTCTGCCTTGCGCGAAGAAATTGCTGATGCTGATATTATTGTCAGTGCTCTCGACACTGAAGCGGATGATTATGAGGCCACTCTCTGGATTTATGGAGCCTTTCGGCACCCTGGCGATTATTTCCCTCGGCCCGAGAGCAATGGAGAAGTCTTGGTCAACTGGGTGGTCCCTGAGGTCACTATCCTTGGGTCCCTGGGTCCCACGCCCACCTCTCCTGACTTGGGTGTCTGGGGGTCCTTGTTTATAGATGGCTCGTGCATCCGCCACCCTGTTTCTGAACTCTGCAGGAGCGCTTGGTGTGTTGCCATGGTGGACCCCGGGGCCAATCTTGTCTGTGAAGTTTCTGCCCCAGTTTGGCCCCCCTACGCGCAGTCGCCCCAGGCCGCAGAGTATTCCGCCTTTTGTGGCATTGGCGTGTGCGTGCGTGTGTGTGTGTGTGTGTGGGGGGGGGGGGGGGGGGGGGGGCAGGCTGATGCATGCAGTGACTGTGCTGATGCCGTCAATCAGTACTCCCTAGGCCTCGATGTGTGCAAGTCTCCCAAGAGGGTTTATTCTGGGCCCATGTTGCAAGGTCTGTCTTTGGGGCAAGGGAAGCTGCGCTCTCTGGCCAAAGTCGTTGCCCACCTCGATCCAGATGCCCCTGGTCTCTCTGCGGGTGATCGATTTTTGAGGAAGGGCAACGAGCTGGCGGATGCTGGAGCCAAGCTTGCAGTCGCCCGACACCCCGCCTTTGATCCCAGTTTGTCTCAGGAGCTCGACTGGAAAATTAAAGTGTCTAAGTCGGTGATGTCCCTTGGTGCTGCTCTCCTCCCCCTTTGGCCTCGTGTGGAGTTCCTTGGGGTGGAGCGCGTGCCTCGTCCTCCTGCCCCTGCCGTGCATCGGCTGCAGCACCAATGGGAACTCATCAGTTCGGTCTGGAGGTGCAGAGTTTGCCTCTTAGGGTCTCTTTCTAGGCGCCAGCCTGAGCCAGGGGGGTGCAGGGGCCACTCCAGGCTTGATTCAGCTGTGTTGGACAGGTTGGGGCATAACGTCATTGCTCTGGCCTGCTCTGATAATTCATGTTTGTTCACCTGCCGATACTGCAGGTGTTACAGTTCAGGGGCCCAGATTAAGAAGCTGGGCCAGGTGCGTCAGCCACCGACGGTCACAGGTCACAAGAACTGGAGAAGGATCCAGAAGGGCAGCCATCCAGACAAACCACACGTGGCGGTAGAGATTGGCTGCTCGTTACCTGTCTCTGCGTCGCTCGGTCGGCTCACCTCTTTCTCCCCCCCTTGTGAGCCTCCCCTCCCTCCCCCCCCGCTCTCGCCCCCCCCCCCCTCAGGGGCGAGGTCAGGTCAGGCCCCAGCCGCTGGAGGCTGGCCTGCGCAGCGCGCCCCAACAGGCGGGGCCCTCGCTGCTTCGGAAGGTTGGGAGGATGAGGAGGAGGCTGCGCTTTTTATTTTTTCGGGGCCCTCCAGGAGTATGCCTCAGGAGGTCAGTAGGGGGCTCGCTCGCGAAGCTGACGAGGCCCCTCTGATCGGTGTCCCGTTTCGGTTTTCGAGCGATTCGGACGGAGCCCCGTTTAAACCTGCCAGGGGTGTCTCGCTCTGTCAGGTTTAGATCATTCCTCAGACATTGCCGTGGACGGCAAAAAAATATCCCGGCGAAGGACCCAACCATATGCAATTGTGAATACCGCAATTGTGAATAGCTTCTTCGGTGGCGCTCCCTATGGGGCCACGAAGCGTGCGAGGGGTGTGCCGAAATGGGTGCGCGGGACGCGTGCGGGCACACCCGCTGGGACCTTCGGTGGAGCTCCCTATGGGGCCACGAAGCGCGTGAGGGGTGTGCCGACATGGGTGTGCGGGACGCGTGCGGGCACACCCACTGGGGCCTTCCGTGGAGCTCCCTATGGGGCCACGAAGCGTGCGAGGGGTGTGCCGAAATGGGTGTGCGGGACGCATGCGGGCACACCCACTGGGGCCTTCGGTGGAGCTCCCTATGGGACCACGAAACGTGTGAGGGGTCACGAAACGCGTGAGGGGTGTGCCGAAATGGGTGTGCGGGACGCATGCGGGCACACCCACTGGGGCCTTCGGTGGAGCTCCCTATGGGGCCACGAAGCGTGTGAAGAGCATGCCGAAATGGGTGTGCGGGACGCATGCGGGCACACCCACTGGGACCTTCGGCGGAGCTCCCTGTGGGGCCACGAAACGCGTGTGCCGACATGGGTGTGGGGGACGCATGCGGGCGGCAGCACTGGGGCCTTCGGTGGAGCTCCCTATGGGGCCACGAAGCGTGTGAGGGGTGTGCCGAAATGACGCATGCGGGCACGCCCACTGCCTTCGGGACGCATGCGGGCACATGCGGGCCACCGGGGACCTTCGGTGGAGCTCCCTATGGGGCCACGAAACGTGTGAGGGGTGTGCCGAATTGGGTGTGCGGGACGCATGCGGGCGGCAGCACTGGGGCCTTCGGCGGAGCTCCCTATGGGGCCACGAAACGTGTGAGGGGTGTGCCGAATGACGCATGCGGGCGGCAGCACTGGGGCCTTCGGTGGAGCTCCCTATGGGGCCACGAAACGTGTGAGGGGTTGCCGAATTGGGTGTGCGTGACGCATGCGGGCGGCAGCACTGGGCCTTCGGCGGAGCTCCTTTGGGGCGACGAAAACGTGTGAGGGGTGTGCCGAATTGTGTGCGCGTGACGCACGCGGGCGGCAGCGCTGGGGCCTTCGGTGGAGCTCCTTATGTGGGGGGGGTGTGCCGAATTGGGTGTGCGTGACGCATGCGGGCGGCAGCACTGGGGCCTTCGGCGGAGCTCCTTATGGGGCCACGAAACGTGTGAGGGGTGTGCCGAATTGGGTGCGCGTGACGCACGCGGGCGGCAGCACTGGGGCCTTCGGCGGAGCTCCTTATGGGGCCACGAAACGTGTGAGGGGTGTGCCGATTGGGTGTGCGTGACGCATGCGGGCGGCAGCACTGGGGCCTTCGGCGGAGCTCCCTATGGGGCCACGAAGCGTGTGAAGGGTGTGCCGAATTGCGACGCATGCGGGCGGCAGCACTGGGGCCTTCGGTGGAGCTCCCTATGGGGCCACGAAACGTGTGAGGGGTGTGCCGAATTGGGTGTGGGGACGCATGCGGGCGGCAGCACTGGGGCCTTCGGCGGAGCTCCCTATGGGGCCACGAAACGTGTGAGGGGTGTGCCGAATGGGTGTGCGGGACGCATGCGGGCGGCAGCCATGGGGCCTTCGGCGGAGCTCCCTATGGGGCCACGAAACGTGTGAGGGGTGTGCCGAATGGGTGTGGGGACGCATGCGGGCGGCAGCACTGGGGCCTTCGGCGGAGCTCCTTATGGGGCCACGAACGTGTGAGGGGTGTGCCGAATTGGGTGTGGGGACGCATGCGGGCGGCAGCACTGGGGCCTTCGGCGGAGCTCCCTATGGGGCCACGAAACGTGTGAGGGGTGTGCCGAATTGGGTGTGGGGGACGCATGCGGGCGGCACTGGGGCCTTCGGCGAGCTGGGGCCACGAAACGTGTGAGGGGTGGCCGGCGCATGCGGGCGGCAGCACTCCTATGGGGCCACGAAACGTGTGAGGGGTGTGTTGGGTGCGCATGCGGGCGGCAGCACTGGGGCCTTCGGCGGAGCTCCTATGGGGCCACGAAACGTGTGAGTGGTGTGCCGAATTGGGTGTGGGGGACGCATGCGGGCGGCAGCACTGGGGCCTTCGGCGGAGCTCCTACGGGGCCACGAAGCGTGTGAGGGGTGTGCCGAATTGGGCGTGGGGGACGCATGCGGGCGGCAGCACTGGGGCCTTCGGCGGAGCTCCCTATAGGGCTACGAAACGCTGTACTGGGTGGGTGAAACGCAGGGAAGAGGGGGAGGAGGGAGGAGGAGGGGGAGGAGGCAGCGGGAGGAAGGAAGGAAGGAAGGAGAACGCGGGGCACCGTCTCTTCAAAACGAGGACCCAACACCACAGGATGGTTGGGAAAAATGAGGAGGAGGAGGAGGAGATGAGGGAGAACAGCGGCGAGCTTGTTGGCCTCCTAGGCAGTCTTGAAGTCCTCTGGGCGGTCCTTATATAAGGCATTTTTGCGTACCTCGGGGAGCCTCTTGGGGCCTCCTTGGCACCTCTTGGGGCCCTCTCGGCGCGCTGTTGGGAGCTTTCGAGTCGCTCTCGGGGCCATTTGGAAGGACATCGATCAAAAAAGGGGGATGGTCGCAAGCAAGCTCCCCCGTCGGGAGCCCCAACAAATCGCCTCGTGGGACGGTCCTGGGGCGCTCCTGGAGCGCTCCCGGGCGTTCTTAGGGCCGTCTTGGGGCCCTCTTGGGCGTCGTTTGGGGCCCTGTGCCATCTTGGAGCCATCTTGGGGCCTCGAATGGCCATCGGAAGCGAAAAGGCGAGGAAGCACCGCACATGGTTTCCTCTTATGTTTTTGACAGATTTTGGCCTGGCGAGTTCTTTGGCAACTTGGAGCCGTGTTGGGGCGGTCTTGAGGCCTCGTGGAACATCTTGGAAGCCATCTTGAGGCATCTTGGGCTATCTTGAGCCATCTTTGAGGCCATCTTGGCAATTTTGGGCAATACTGGACGCTCCAACCCCTCGCGAACCCCCCCGCCCAGGTCCAGGGGGATGGGGCAGGGGGATAGGTCAAGCTACCCACCTGCCCGCAAGCCGTCTAGCTCACATCCCCCCGCCCTCGCAACACATAAGTAACACCCGAGCCTGTGCATGTTCAGCGGTCGTCTTTGGATGGACAGCTACTGGGAACCAAAGCCGACCCCAGGTGCGAAACGCTTGGGCGAGGTGCTCGTGTGCCATGGGCGCCACGCGCGCCAGGCACCCCTGCGGCCCGAGCGTGGCAGGCATGTCTGGTGCGCCTGATGCGCCACGTGCTCCGGTTGCGCCAGGTGTACCGCACACTCCAGCCGCGCCGGGTGCGCCACGTTCGGGGCACGTGCAGAGTGCGTCAGGTGCGCTTGCGCACGTGACAGCACACATCGGGAAGCATGTCGGCCCCCCAGCATCCTTGTCGAAAACTAATGCCCATCATTGTGTCTGGCGGGCCTGCGCACGGCAGGCGCGCGCCACCGCCCCCGCCGTCCCTGTAAATAACCATTCGACAGTGATCGCGGGATGGCCGTGCGTGAGTCAGATTTAGCTGCGAGGTGCACGTCGTATGGTTTTTTGTCAGGTATGGTGGCCCTGCGCACGGCAGGGAATGTACTGACACCCGTGCCGTCCCCGTCAAAAGCAAAGTGCTCGCGGGCATCACGAACATGACTCAAGGCTTCGCCTCCAAGTGTACTTCGCATTGTTTTTGAGAGGGATGACGGGGGGGGGGGCGCATCGGGTTGGTCGCACATGCTCCAAATGTGGAGGCAGAGGGCGGGCTGCATTGTTTTTTGACAGAGATGGTGGGGGGCGGGCCCGCATGGAGTCGGCATGGTTCCGGGTTGGCCGCCGGCCGTGTGGGGGAGGGGGTGTATAGTTATTGATAAGGAACAATGACAAGCCCTTCTCTGAAGGGGCAGAAGGGGATTGGAAGAGGAATCTCTCTAGACCACCTACGCCTTCAGGACTGGTGGGATTTCTCAGAAGTCGCGAGGGCTTCTGAGAAGCACCGCCGCCGTCTGAGAAGGCCTCCTTCTCACTTCCCCCCGGGTGCGCTGCCGATTTTTCATGACGACGTCGGCCCCCAGAGGTCTCGACCCATTCCCCAGGACCGGCTTTTGGTGCCGAGCAGCTTTTGACGGTCCCGGGGGCCCAGCGAGGGCCCCCGGAGGCCAAACAAAGCAGAACATCCTCCGTACCGAGTTTCTTTATAAGCGTCGGGGAGGCGTCACCCCCGCCGACAGCCCCACATCGACCCCCGTCGCGGGCAGCCACCGCGCGCCAAAGGCGCTCCGACCCCCGTCGCTGCGCGACGACGAGGCGAGGTTGACCCCCGCCGGGGCGTGGGGGGTTACCCCCCCACGCTCATTAAGCAAGGGCTCCCACGAGGGCGCGAAGTTATTCGCGCTTCGCGGTCCTCGTTTCTCCTCCCCCTCCTCCTCGTCCTCCTTTTGTCCCTTTGGGGGGGCGGCGCGAGAGCGCGAAGTTATTCGCGCTTCGCGCTTCGCGGAGCGCGAAGCGCGAAGTTGGGAGCCCTTGTGGGATGCTGCGCGTCTGATCTCGAGATTGCCAGGCAGCTTGCAGTGGGGCGGCGGCGAGCGGAGGCCCCCGCCACCGCGATTCCCCATCGGCGACAAGCCGACCCCCGCAGGACAACGCCCGGCACAAGCTCCACCGCCAGAGTCAAGGGCTCCCTCGAGGGCGCGAAGTTATTCGCGCTTCGCGCTTCGCGGTCCTCGTTTCCTCCCCCTCCTCCTCGTCCTCCTTTTGTCCCTTTGGGGGGGCGGCGCGAGAGCGCGAAGTTATTCGCGCTTCGCGCTTCGCGGAGCGCGAAGCGCGAAGTTGGGAGCCCTAGCAGAGTAGCATCACCGCTTCGGAGTCGTGCCCTGGGATCTCGAGGAGCGGTGGATCGATATGGATACCTGCCCGCCCGCGTCGGCGGGCAGGTCTCCATGTCCGCCGCTCCCCGAATCTTCGGACACGCGACCCAGCAGCAGTGGATAGCTGTGGTCATATTCTGGCGGCCCACAAATCATATCTCTCGGAGACCCGCGCGGATTTCTTGGACTGGTGCGCTTGTCGCCCTGGAGGGGGCTCAGTACGGCGCCGGTCCCAGAGAACCGCGCGCACCTCCGAAAAACATGATGCTCGTGCAGTTTGCTGTCCCTAGCTCTGATGTGCCGACTTCCCACCACCACTACCATATGTAGGAGAGGGAGGAGGAGGAGGGAGGAGGAGGGAGGTGGAGGAGGAGGAGGTGGTGGAGGAGGGGGGGAGGAGGAGAAGGAGGAGGAGGAGGAGGAAAAGGAAAAGGAGGAGGCGGAGGAGGAGGAGGAGGAGAAGGAGGAGGGCCTCCCCACCCTCCCGTCTCCTCCGTCCTGCCCTGTGGTAGTGGTGGTGGAGACTTGGCCCATCAAGTGGAGGAAGAGGAGGAGGAGGAGGAGGAGGTGAAGGAGGAGGAGGAGGAGGAGGAGGAGGAGGAGGAGGTCAAGCTCCGCCCGCATCTGCGGACCGAGCTGCCCGCGTCGCGCGGCCGCGCCCCCCGCCGTGGGGCGCGCGGCCTCCCTGCGGCATGCAGGCCGCCGCGCCGCCCCGCGATGGCGGGCATGCGCGCCGCGGCCGGCGAGTTTCCGGCCGCCTGGAGCCTCGGTGCGCTGGGCCTCCTGGAGCCCCGTGGGGCGCTTGCGCAGTGCCGAAGCTCGGGTCGGGCGAAAGGGGGGGATTGGGAAAGGGGGGGTTACGAAATCTGCTGCACGCAGCTGGTTTCGGCCTCACCGAGGGGCCCATTCCTCGATGCATGGCCGCCTCCGGCGCCGGGAGGCGCCGGGAAAATCAGCTGCGTGAGCTGATTCTCAACCCCCCCCTTTGCTATCCCCCCCTTTCGCCCGACCCGACTGGAGCCCCGTGGGGCGCTTGCGCAGTGCCGAAGCGTCCTGGTACGCCTGTGGAGGCCCGCTGGAGACTGTTCTCAGGACCTGTGGTGTGACCTGCACGCAATTGTTCTCAGAGCGTGTCTGGCCGAGACTGTTTTGTTGCAGCACATCGGGCTCATGTTCTGAGAGTGTTGTCTTTGTCATAGAACATCTTCGGGTTCTAAGAGCATGTCGTGGTAGGCCTATAGGAATACCTGGACGGTTGGTACCTGCTTCATTACGACGACGACGACGGCGGCGACGACGAGGACAACGACGGCTGCGACGGCGACGACGGCGACGACGGCGACGGCGGCGACGGCGACGACGGCGACGACGACGACGACGGCGACGAAGGAAGGAGGAGAAGTACGGCCGTGTTGCCGTCCATAATCCGTGTTTCAGCTCGTGGGGGCCCAGGGCGCCCATCGGAGCTGTCTCTAGTCCGCGGCACCAGGGGTCCTGTGGCCCTGGTACCCATACAGCTTTCCCTACCTCGTCAGCGCATGTTTTGGGCCTCCTGGGAAGCCCTCGCCGCCGCCGCTGGATTCGCTTCGAGGTCCTGGTCAGAACGCGCCCCAGGAGGGGTCCGTGGAGAACCGGTACTGATGCCTGTTGGTCTCGCAGCCCTTCCCTCGCCGATCATCGATTTGGGCAACTCGGTGGGCGGCGGGGGTGGCGTTCGGAATTCGAATTCGTCGAGCACGTTGCGACATCCGAACCCTACTACCGCCCCCCATCGGTTCAGGAGAAACGACGGTTGGTCAGGATAGGGCTCGGGTGTCGCCACGCATCCATCGAAGAGCAGAGAAACGGCACAAGCACACTTTTGAAGGTCCTTGCGGCTGTCTTGGTCCGGCGCCGACTGGCGCGCTCCGCCCGCCAGGGCGGTGGAGGGTCCAGCGTCAGTCCAAGAAGTCCGCGCGGCGTGTCCGAGAAATCACGGTAAGTTCGCGTCGTGTCGACCGGCGGCGACCCCGCCGTTTGCGCTCAACGTTGAACGCCGCCGGCGATCCTTAATCCGGGGGATATTGAACGTTCTGACGTTTCGGACACGAATGGCCGATCGTTCAAGGTTGAACGATTCCCGCGGTGTGAGAAACCAGCGCCGGGGTTGTCACGACACGAACCTGCTTTGTGTTTCTGCAGCTTTGGTTCTTCATGCGGGCACGATTCATATCCATATCCACAGCGTCTCGGACTTTGTGGGAAGGGGCGCTATCAGACCGCGGCGTAGTGCATATGGATGACACCCTGACCTTGAGGGGCGACATTGTTTTATTCATATCCGCGGCGCCTCTGGCGTCGGAGGAAGGGAGCTTGAAACTCCAAGACGCAGTGGATGTGGATAAAAAACTTGCTCGCACCTCAACTCCAGCCCCCGCGGGCCCCTGATTTTTCCAGCCTCGTGGCCTTCCCGCCTCCCGCGCGCCTCGGCTTCCCAAGGGTCTTCGGGGGCGCTTTTCCGTCGGCTCCTGGCGGTCTTCAATCTCGCGGTGCCTTCGGCAGTTGCGCCTCGCCGAGGGCGTCCTGGAAGGGGGGAGGGAGGGTGGGGAGGGAGCAAATCGTGCCGAGCGGCCGCAAGAGGTCTGAGTTATGACCCAGAGGCGACGACGAGGATCACCGACGGTTTCCGTGGCTCGGTCGGAATGCGTCGCAGTCTGTTGAGTTCGATCGGTTAGGTCGGCTCGTGGTGTCATTGCCGCGTTGCTGCGCCTTTCTGAACGGGTTGCCTGCGGTTGGTCGGTTTCGGTCGGTTTCGGTTTCGCTGTCGACTTTGTCGGGCCGTCTTCGTGGATGGTTCCGAGAGCTCGAAGATCAGGGCGCTAGAGGTTATAGGTTCGAGGTTCTTCAGAGCGTCTCACAAAGACTTCACGTCGCGGCGGCTGAACCCCTTAAGACGTCGGCCAGACGGCGCGCAAGGACAGCTCCAGGGGTTTATTTTCGACCACCGGGGTTCTCGTGTTTCGGGGCGCACGCTATCGGGGACAGCGCTGACCAGGGGTTGAGGCAGTCCCCTGCCCTCTCCGATACCCCCTGGCTGGCCCGGGCTGGTTAGCTTCAAGTCGGTCCTGTCACTCTACAGGGGGAATATGCAAAAACATAAAAAATAGTCAGGGGACGTTTTCTTTATGTATAGCATGTTTGATGCATTTGTGTGGTATGTTTTATTGTTCGTCCAAGAAACCAGAAAATATGGGAACAGTTTGGAATCTTGTTATTCGTGTGCGTTTATTTGTGTGTCCTGGGGCCCCTTCAGACAAACACGCTTGACTTCGGGGCAACGCTTCCGGGCAGAAGCTGGCGACAATCTCTCCGTCGTTTTTTTGGTTTGTTGCCGCAGCGCGGGGAGGTGCCACTGTGTGGGCGCGGAGCGGATCAGGACGAGGGCAATCTGAATAAGAACCGCGCGGCATCGTTGCAGATAGAGCCTTGGGGGTCCGCGCGACGTTCTGGGGTCGGCGCCGGGCCACTCCTAGCCGCGCATTCCGGCGCCGCCCCCAGCACGCTTCGCGCGCCAGGCAACGGATGGGGTAGGGCAGCGTCGCCTCGAGGAGTCCTCGTGGCCCTCCGGACGCTCGCAGGCCGTCGCGAGGGTTAAGGCCAACCCTATCGCTGGGAGGGGCACCGTCCTCCTCCTCATTTCTGGGATGGCCACCTTGGAATGCCGTTCGTGCGGGGGGGCTCCTCCATCGGGCTTTCCGCCTTCGGCGAAGGGTCTCATGGACCCAGATTTTTGGCCGCGCTTCGGCTGCGTGTGTGTGTGTGCGCAGTGGCCTGTCGCTCCACGAGCACAGTCCTCCCCCCCTCCCTGTCGTCGGCCTCCCGCGCTCCTGCTGCTGATCTCTTTCATCCTCCCCCTGCGCTGCCCCCTCAAGCCACGTCGGCCCGAGTGGGCCCCCGCAGCGCCGCTCGGCCGTCGTCCCGGGGCTTAATGTGGGGTGGTGCGCCGCTCCCTGCCGCTTGAGGTCCAGGTGCTCCTGGCAACGCCGGGTTGAATTCGTTCGCCTCCTCGCCCAGTGCATGCTACAGCTACCTGCTTTCCTGGTGGTCTTCCTCGTGGTCTTGGGGCCGGGCTTCTTGGCTGGCGGGCTGCTGGGCGTGCAGGTGCTCGGTGTGGGCATGATGCCAGTGCTTTGTTCGAGGCGTTTTGTTCATACAATGCGGGACTGGGCCCATTTCTACTGGTTTGCTTTGCTCAGTTGTATTCTGGTGGGAGTTGGCTCAGTGCAATGTTTATGCAGGGTTCGAGGGACGAGCCGTGGTGGCTAGCATTCCCCTCGCCCAGGGCCTGGAGTGCCCTTGTTTGATGCTGTGGGCGCTGCTTACGTCAACCAGCACGTGGGCCACATTGCCGTGGGGGTGGTGTGTTGTCGCGCCGTACGGGTTTGTCCTGCTCGGCATGTTCTTCGCTGTTGTGTTCTACTCGGGTAAGGCGTTTATCATCATCTTGGACGGGGCTGCGGTTGCCATACTGTGGTTGGATTCCTCATGGTTGAAAGAAGCTTGGCGCTCGCCATGGTGCCGTGGGCGGCTGCAGCGTGGTTTCTCGTCGTCTTGTTTCGAGGTGGTGGCATTGTCCTTTTCTCGGTTGCATGGCATCGTGTTCATTGTGGCGCAGGTACTTGGTCTTTTTCGTGTACTGTTGCGGGCTCGAGGGACGAGCCGTGGTGGCTAGTATTCCCCTCGCCCAGGGCCTGGAGTGCCCTTGTTTGCATGCTTTGGGCGCTGCTTACGTCAATCAGCACGTGGGCCACATTGCCTGGGGTGGTGTGTTGTCGCGCCGTACTGGGTACCTGCTGCTCGGCATGTTCTTCGCTGTTGTGTTCCTCTCGGGTACGGCCTTTATCTTCAACTCGGACGGGGCTACGGCTTGCCTTACTGTGGATTGGATTCCTCATGGTTGAAAGAAGCTTGGCGCTCGCCATGGTGCCGTGGGCGGCTGCAGCGTGGCTCTTCGTCGTCTCTTTCGGGGTGGTGGTATTGTCCTTCTCTGGGTTGCATGGCATCGTTTTCATCTTGGGCTGCAGGCACTTGGTGTTGTACGTGTACTGAGGTGTGATTGGTTGGTAGGGGCTGAGCTTGCACTCAGGAGCCCGCCATGAGGAATTCCAGGAATTCCCCCTGCGCTGCCCCATCTCCCCCCCACCTCGTGCTCCTCCCCCCTCCCCCCTCCTGCTCCTCGCCCCGTCGACGACTTCCGCTCCTCGGATGAGTCAGTTGCAGATTGCCAGGCCCTCACTGGGACGGGCCTGGCGTACCTCCGAGCTCGCGCAGGAATGGCCAGGCCCCTGGCCACTCAAAGTTGGCCAGAGAGGTGCCCATTTGGAAGACAACCGCGTGCCAAAACACCATTCCTGGGACTTCAATACTGCGAATCCCGGCGATCCTGAATCATGCCAGAACGCTATTCCTGGGAGGAGGAGGAGGAGGAGGAGGAGGAGCAGGATGAGGAGCGTGGTAACTCCAGTCGCGACCGTCTCTGGAGTAACCTGGCTCACTGGTTTCATCACCCCTCAATGCCGCGTGGCCCTGGGGGCGGGGGATGGTAGCGTTCGGCAAACATTCTTGCCTTCACGCCTTCAGGTCGTCAGGATGAGCGCGACGCGCAGAAGCGAATCTACACATCTCCCCCGCTCGCTCCCCCTTCGGTGGCGCCGCTGCGACCCCCCGAGGAGCGCGCGGCCCTCGCCGGGCCGGCGGCGGCGAGACGCCCTGTGGGGGGCAGCCTGTTGGCGCCCGCGCCTTTCTTGGGGGGGGGGGGAAGGAGGGGCTTCCCTCAGACAACAAATTAAAGAAGCTTCTATTCGTCTTAGGTCAGTATGTCGTTGAACCCACCCCTTATCGCAATTCCTATTCCCGTGTAAGCCCCCACCATTTCACCACCCCAGTTAGGGATAGACGGTGTGAGAGTTCGGGCAGAGCAGAGCGTAAGAGTTTTAGTGGCTGGGACGGGCTGGGAGTGCCCGTAATTTTTCCTGTCTTCCATGTCCCTTTGCCTGCGGCCTATTTGTGTTCAAGTTTGTTTGGGGGGTTTGAGGTCTTGAGGAGGAGGAGGAGGAGGAGGAGGAGGAGGAGGAGGAGGGGGGGGAGGAGGACCTCGTCTCGATCATCTCGCTTCCCACCTTTTCCCTAAATGCGCCCCCACCTCCCCGCTGGGCTTAGCCGTGGGAAGGTGGCAGAACAGGTTTGCATGGCGACAGACATCGTCTCTTACAGCCGTTAGCAGCAGCAGGGGGGCGAACAAGAAGGATCCCCTGGGGGCGGCTTGCGGGGAACCGCGCAGCCCGGCGCCGCGATAGCGCCGAGCCCCCGCCGCGGGGCCGCGGCCGGGCAGGGCGGAGGGCGTACCCGCGGGTCGCGTGCGCAGGTGCGCCGGCGGTGCTGCGCAGGACGTCGGCGCGGCCAGCTGGGAGGAGTCATGTCGCTCACCATGGTTCAGGCGATCGCAAACGTGGATCAAGGGGGTGCGCAAGGGCTCCCACGAGGGCGCGAAGTTTTTCGCGGTTCGCGCTTCGCGGTCCTCGGTTCTTCTCCCCCTCCTCCTCGTCCTCCTATTCTCCTTTTGGGGGGGCGGCGCGAGGGCGCGAAGTTATTCGCGCTTCGCGCTTCGCGCAGCGCGAAGCGCGAAGTTGGGAGCCCTAGCAAACGTGGATCAAGGGGGTGCGGGGGTCCGAGGTCCGCGCCGAGGGGGCCCAGTGCACGCCGATTGGGGAAGCGCCGCCCGAGCGGCTCCTGACGTTGCAGCAGGCTTCCTTGCCGAGGCAAGCTCTCACCGCCCACCAAACCACCCCAACCCAACCCGAAGGCCCCAATTTGCCCTCCATTTCCAGTTGGGGGGGGTCGGGGAACGTTGAGAAAACACACATGAAGCTCGTACCCCCCCCAACCCGAAATTCGGGTCTTCGGGTTGGGTTGGGGTGGTTTGGTAGGTAGTCAAGCTCGCCGCCGCATTTCATGATAGATCCGCTCTCAAGCTCAGGCGATCGCAAAGATGGCTCAAGGGGGCGTGGATTAGCGATTCGCGACGGGCCTCGCTTCCTGGGGAGATCGCAGATTTCCGCCGCCGAGCGAGGCGGCGCCGGCCGCATTTTGGGGAGGGCGGCTCCCCCGATCCATGGATCTTGCGACCGCGCGCCAATCCAAGGATCGCTAATCCATGCTTGCGCGCCCCCGAATGGTGCTTGGGGCGCGGGCCGCGGCGGGGGTCGGGCGTTGGCTCTCGAGGACGGAGGCAGCGACGCCAGCGCTCCCGTCAGTCTCGGACGGCGATGGGCCCTCGTCAGCCGTGTGCGAGGTGGCGCGCGGACTGGCTGGAGGAGTCGAAGTCGGAGAGTACGACCGAGCTGCTCGCCCTCGCCCTCGCCGCGCGCGTCGCGCTGCTCGCAGAGCGCCTGCACGCAGAACGTCAAATAGTTAACATGCGTGCCTCGATGTAGTGGATCGCTCAGGAGGGAAAGAAACACAGACACAATCTACTGTCGTCTCCCAGGAAAATCTGGGAATACATGGGAAGTGGATGGGGAGACGCAAACCCAAAAACATGGGGAACTGTTAAGAATCCTGGGATGCGCGCGTGTGTATTTATTTAATCGCTTCGCTCATTCCGCCGGCCCATACAGTCTCATGTCTGCCGTTTGCCCGAGGGCCTGGTGTCAATGCGGCGCTTTGGGGGTTCCTGGGGCCGCTTGGGGGACTCCTGGGGCGCTCGGGGGGGCATTTGGGGGGCCTCCTGGGGCCGCTTGGGGAACTCTTGGGGGCCTCCTGAGTCCTCGTGGGGCCCCTCTTGGGGCCAAGATTTGAGGGGACCTCTTGGAGCCTTTGTTAAAAGGTGGCTTCTTATATATGGCCCGAGGGCTCGAAATGTTGTTTCGTGTTCCCTCTCTGGGGCCCCTTTGGGGGCGTTCTTGGGGCCCTCTTGGACCGTCTTGGAGGCTTCTTTGGCCGTCTTCGAGCCCTCTTGGGCCATCTTGGGGCCCTCTTGGGGGCCTCTTGGGCCCTCTTGGGGCGATCTTGGGGGCCTCTTGGGCCGTCTTGGGGCGTCGGGAAGCCGAAAAGGTGGAAGCTCCAAAATCTTTCAAAAACCGAAGGAAAAGCAATGAACTTTGCCTCCTGGGGCCCTCTTGGGAGTGCTCTTGGAGGCCTCTAGGGGCGTCTGGGGGCTATCTTGGGCGTCTTGGAGCGATCTTGTGTCATGTCGGACCCCTCGTGTACCATCTTGGG